>CM043723.1:23453866-23897591 GCA_023969325.1 Oryzias curvinotus
CAGGCACATTTAAACTAAATCGAACCAATTTATTCGCCCAAAACAGAAAAGAATACAACCTTTTTGGTAAATTTACTTTGTGATTAAGACAAAGAAACCGATAAAACTTCAACGTTTTAGATCGACAAAATCAATTCGGAGCTCTGGTCTCGTGCTGAAATTCAGGGGGCTTTGTTTTTTTTTTTTGGTTTTTTTTTTTTTTTTTTTTAGGAACCACCTTGAAAAGGAAGGCATCTCTGGGCTGTGTAAACATAGAGTTAAACGTTTTTAGGTTTTTTTCTGCTCTTGTGTTCCCGTTGTTTTTTGTAGAGTGTCTTTTTGTTGTTGCAGTGAGTTTTATTTTGGTCCTATCTGTCTCGACTAGGTTCCATATTGTGTTCTGAATACCTGCATATATTTCAGTCCTGTCATTCCCTTCCTCCTGCTGTTAAACTCATTTTCACCGAGGGCCACATCAGTGATGAGAAGAGCCAGAATATTGCCTTGATGCAGTTTTTCATCAGAGTTTGCTTCCACTTGACTCTATAAAACATCTCTTCGTGGCTGTAAGTGATTGTGTAAAAAACAGCCCTGCAGCTTTTGCGCTTTTCATCCACAAGATGACAGCATTCTCCACAGACAAAACCCACTTTCATCTGTTTGAATCGCTGGCACTTCCTTGACATTTCTAAAATGACAATCAAATGCGTTCAGATTGCATTGAAAATATCATATCTTTGTTATATATTGGCCTTTCTGTTTATTTATATTCAACTTAGATTTCTCACAATGGAAAGTATGGGGATGAGTAACAAAGCAGGTTATGCTGATGATAAATCTTGGATTGCAACAACAGTATTTTACAAAGTTAATATATTTGGCGATTAAAATAAATTTGGCTGGGCAGCTAAAGATGTCCCTGACTATCTGGTCTGTAATTATGGTTTGGTTTTCAGGTCTGCATACAGTAGACTCTGATTCTGCAGACAAGGCTTGTGCTGGAGGCCTCAGGCAGAAATCAAATATTTGGCGATTAAAAATAAGCAAACAAAGCAAACATATGTTTCTATGCAACTGTAATTCCCACTTTAAAGAAGTTATAATAAATAAATAATGAGGTATTTAACATTAAGGAGTAATTTATTTTTCATTACATTTAGTTATATATATATATTTATATATATATATCTAGATTATATCTATATATATATATATATCTATATATATATATATATATATATATATATATATATATATATATATAGTTATATCTGGCCCTTTGAGGACAGCCACTATGCTGATGTGACCCTCAGAGAAATGAGTTTGACACCCCCTGCAGTAGGGGGGGGGGGGGGGGGGCTTTGTTTTTTTTTTTTTTTTTTTAGGAACCCACCTTGAAAAGGAAGACATCGATCTGGGGCTGTGTAAACATTAAGGTTAACGTTTTTAGGTTTTTTCTGCTCTTGTGTTCCCGTTGTTTTTTGTAGAGTGTCATGTTTTGTTGTTGTAGTGCGTTTTATTTTCTGTCTTGATAGGTTCCATATGTGTTCTGAATACCTATACCTACCTATATATTATGTCCTGTCATTCCCTTCATCCTGTGCTCCTGCTCATCAGTGGCTTTTGTTCGTGCTGTGACCTCAGGCCAGGGCTGGTAAACTAATTTTCACAGAGGGCCACATCAGTATAGCGGCTGTCGTCAAAGGGCCAGATATGACATATGCATCGCACCTTCAAGGAGTTGTAAAGTGCTATATGTATGAACAAAGTGTCATTCGTTCAGGTTCCCTTCAATGAAATATTTTTTTTCTGACAGAGGCAAAACGACGGGGGGAAATAGCGTATGAGGATTCATACCTGCAGATCGTTCCCGACATTCCACAAAGCTTTCGTATCGCCAGAAGAGCGTTCAACTCCGTGTGCGCGCACCTCATCGAGAGGACTATACGCTTCCAGATGGCTTATCCAGCAACACTGTCCTTCACAATCAACGGAACTAAAAAGACTTTCAGAGACTCGAAAGAGGCTGAACTATTTCTAAAAATTGCCCACACATGAGGTACTGTACTCCAATTCCAACCTCAATAATAATCTGGTAAGTAAACATCAATGACTAATGTTTGTTAATGAATCGCACTCCTCCGGAGACAGAAATTTGACTTGAGTTTACTTTAATGGCTATGGTAATCTTTATGTTTCTTAAATTTTACTTATTTTTTGTTTACTATGTTTTGTTTGTTGCGGGAATTTGGGGAAAGTGTCTTCACAGAAGTCTTCTACTTGCAATCTGGACATCATGTTTTCCTCAAACTGTATGGGGTTGATAAAAGTAAATTGTAGTCTTGAAGAAGACTATCTTGAACATCGCTATCTAGGTGCAAAACTGGGAAATTTAAACTGTGAATATTATAATCCAGAGGATTTAATAAAAATCAACAGTAGCTTTAACCATTCTCCTCCGTGCATCTAAATATACGCAGTATTAAAAAAACAACCATGATGATCTACTGTCACTGCTGGCAACAATAGGTCACAATTTTGACATAATAGGCTGCAGTGAAACCTGGATGAATGAAGCTGCTTATTTAGATCTTTACAACTTAGATGGATATACACTGTTTTGCAAAAATAGAGCTGGTAAAACCTGATGGAGGAGTTTGCCTGTATGTGAGCTCCTCATATTCATAAGGGAACGAACAGACATTATAACCGGATGACGGTTTCTCTGACTCAATATTTCTAGAACTAAAAGATAATAATGCAAAAAGTATTGTTATTGGAGTAATATATCGCCCACCAGACTCTGATTATGAAATATTTAGAGACAAACTTGAAAACATTCTTCTCCACATAAACCTAACAAACATAAATTGTCTTATTATGGGTGATTTAAATATAGATATATCCAAGAATCAGAATCATAATCTTTTATTATCATTCTGCAGAGCACAATGAAATTTTTTCTAGCCACTCTCGTCCAACAATATAAAAAGATAGAATAAAATAAAATAAGAATAAGGAGCTATATAAGGCATAAATACTTAAATACTGTACAGTAGAGTGGGGTGAATATTGCACATGAGTGGGTATTCCACATTAGAATGGATATTGCACATACAGCATGAATATTGCACACATAGTTTAAAATAGAGACAGAGCATTGTCAGCTGTGTGGCAGACAGGGGTTAGTGGGTTTATGTTAAGTCTGGGGGGAGGGGGCGTTTTCATTGACCCAGTTGTGTGATGTGGGGGAGGGGTGGATGGATCTCACAATAAATGGACAATAGAATAAAAGGACAATAAACCAACAATGACTTTATTAATACTCTTCTTCTCCTCATCCTTTTTCCCAAAAATCAATGAATTTGGGAAAGTGTCTTCACAGAGTCTTCTACTTGCAATCTGGACATCATGTTTTCCTCAAACTGTATGGGTTGATAAAAGTAAATTGTAGTCTTGAAGAAGACTATCTTGAATATTTCTAGAACTAAAAGATAATAATGCAAAAAGTATTGTTATTGGAGTAATATATCGCCCACCAGACTCTGATTATGAAATATTTAGAGACAAACTTGAAAACATTCTTCTCCACATAAACCTAACAAACATAAATTGTCTTATTATGGGTGATTTAAATATAGATATATCCAAGAATCAGAATCATAATCTTTTATTATCATTCTGCAGAGCACAATGAAATTTTTTCTAGCCACTCTCGTCCAACAATATAAAAAGATAGAATAAAATAAAATAAGAATAAGGAGCTATATAAGGCATAAATACTTAAATACTGTACAGTAGAGTGGGGTGAATATTGCACATGAGTGGGTATTCCACATTAGAATGGATATTGCACATACAGCATGAATATTGCACACATAGTTTAAAATAGAGACAGAGCATTGTCAGCTGTGTGCAGACAGGGGTTAGTGGGTTTATGTTAAGTCTGGGGGGGCGGGGGCGTTTTCATTGACCCAGTTGTGTGATGTGGGGGAGGGGTGGATGGATCTCACAATAAATGGACAATAGAATAAAAGGACATAAAACCAACAATGACTTTATTAATACTCTTTCTCCTCATCCTTTTCCCAAAAATCAATGAATTTGGGAAAGTGTCTTCACAGAGTCTTCTACTTGCAATCTGGACATCATGTTTCCTCAAACTGTATGGGGTTGATAAAAGTAAATTGTAGTCTTGAAGAAGACTATCTTGAATATTTCTAGAACTAAAAGATAATAATGCAAAAAGTATTGTTATTGGAGTAATATATCGCCCACCAGACTCTGATTATGAAATATTTAGAGACAAACTTGAAAACATTCTTCTCCACATAAACCTAACAAACATAAATTGTCTTATTATGGGTGATTTAAATATAGATATATCCAAGAATCAGAATCATAATCTTTTATTATCATTCTGCAGAGCACAATGAAATTTTTTCTAGCCACTCTCGTCCAACAATATAAAAAGATAGAATAAAATAAAATAAGAATAAGGAGCTATATAAGGCATAAATACTTAAATACTGTACAGTAGAGTGGGGTGAATATTGCACATGAGTGGGTATTCCACATTAGAATGGATATTGCACATACAGCATGAATATTGCACACATAGTTTAAAATAGAGACAGAGCATTGTCAGCTGTGTGCAGACAGGGGTTAGTGGGTTTATGTTAAGTCTGGGGGGAGGGGGCGTTTTCATTGACCCAGTTGTGTGATGTGGGGGAGGGGTGGATGGATCTCACAATAAATGGACAATAGAATAAAAGGACAATAAAACCAACAATGACTTTATTAATACTCTTTTCTTCCTCATCCTTTTTCCCAAAAATCAATGAATTTGGGAAAGTGTCTTCACAGAGTCTTCTACTTGCAATCTGGACATCATGTTTTCCTCAAACTGTATGGGGTTGATAAAAGTAAATTGTAGTCTTGAAGAAGACTATCTTGAATATTTCTAGAACTAAAAGATAATAATGCAAAAAGTATTGTTATTGGAGTAATATATCGCCCACCAGACTCTGATTATGAAATATTTAGAGACAAACTTGAAAACATTCTTCTCCACATAAACCTAACAAACATAAATTGTCTTATTATGGGTGATTTAAATATAGATATATCCAAGAATCAGAATCATAATCTTTTATTATCATTCTGCAGAGCACAATGAAATTTTTTCTAGCCACTCTCGTCCAACAATATAAAAAGATAGAATAAAATAAAATAAGAATAAGGAGCTATATAAGGCATAAATACTTAAATACTGTACAGTAGAGTGGGGTGAATATTGCACATGAGTGGGTATTCCACATTAGAATGGATATTGCACATACAGCATGAATATTGCACACATAGTTTAAAATAGAGACAGAGCATTGTCAGCTGTGTGCAGACAGGGGTTAGTGGGTTTATGTTAAGTCTGGGGGGAGGGGGCGTTTTCATTGACCCAGTTGTGTGATGTGGGGGAGGGGTGGATGGATCTCACAATAAATGGACAATAGAATAAAAGGACAATAAAACCAACAATGACTTTATTAATACTCTTTTCTCCTCATCCTTTTTCCCAAAAATCAATGAATTTGGGAAAGTGTCTTCACAGAGTCTTCTACTTGCAATCTGGACATCATGTTTTCCTCAAACTGTATGGGGTTGATAAAAGTAAATTGTAGTCTTGAAGAAGACTATCTTGAATATTTCTAGAACTAAAAGATAATAATGCAAAAAGTATTGTTATTGGAGTAATATATCGCCCACCAGACTCTGATTATGAAATATTTAGAGACAAACTTGAAAACATTCTTCTCCACATAAACCTAACAAACATAAATTGTCTTATTATGGGTGATTTAAATATAGATATATCCAAGAATCAGAATCATAATCTTTTATTATCATTCTGCAGAGCACAATGAAATTTTTTCTAGCCACTCTCGTCCAACAATATAAAAAGATAGAATAAAATAAAATAAGAATAAGGAGCTATATAAGGCATAAATACTTAAATACTGTACAGTAGAGTGGGGTGAATATTGCACATGAGTGGGTATTCCACATTAGAATGGATATTGCACATACAGCATGAATATTGCACACATAGTTTAAAATAGAGACAGAGCATTGTCAGCTGTGTGCAGACAGGGGTTAGTGGGTTTATGTTAAGTCTGGGGGGAGGGGGCGTTTTCATTGACCCAGTTGTGTGATGTGGGGGAGGGGTGGATGGATCTCACAATAAATGGACAATAGAATAAAAGGACAATAAAACCAACAATGACTTTATTAATACTCTTTTCTCCTCATCCTTTTTCCCAAAAATCAATGAATTTGGGAAAGTGTCTTCACAGAGTCTTCTACTTGCAATCTGGACATCATGTTTTCCTCAAACTGTATGGGGTTGATAAAAGTAAATTGTAGTCTTGAAGAAGACTATCTTGAATATTTCTAGAACTAAAAGATAATAATGCAAAAAGTATTGTTATTGGAGTAATATATCGCCCACCAGACTCTGATTATGAAATATTTAGAGACAAACTTGAAAACATTCTTCTCCACATAAACCTAACAAACATAAATTGTCTTATTATGGGTGATTTAAATATAGATATATCCAAGAATCAGAATCAGAATCTTTTATTATCATTCTGCAGAGCACAATGAAATTTTTTCTAGCCACTCTCGTCCAACAATATAAAAGATAGAATAAAATAAAATAAGAATAAGGAGCTATATAAGGCATAAATACTTAAATACTGTACAGTAGAGTGGGGTGAATATTGCACATGAGTGGGTATTCCACATTAGAATGGATATTGCACATACAGCATGAATATTGCACACATAGTTTAAAATAGAGACAGAGCATTGTCAGCTGTGTGCAGACAGGGGTTAGTGGGTTTATGTTAAGTCTGGGGGGAGGGGGCGTTTTCATTGACCCAGTTGTGTGATGTGGGGGAGGGGTGGATGGATCTCACAATAAATGGACAATAGAATAAAAGGACAATAAAACCAACAATGACTTTATTAATACTCTTTTCTCCTCATCCTTTTTCCCAAAAATCAATGAATTTGGGAAAGTGTCTTCACAGAGTCTTCTACTTGCAATCTGGACATCATGTTTTCCTCAAACTGTATGGGGTTGATAAAAGTAAATTGTAGTCTTGAAGAAGACTATCTTGAATATTTCTAGAACTAAAAGATAATAATGCAAAAAGTATTGTTATTGGAGTAATATATCGCCCACCAGACTCTGATTATGAAATATTTAGAGACAAACTTGAAAACATTCTTCTCCACATAAACCTAACAAACATAAATTGTCTTATTATGGGTGATTTAAATATAGATATATCCAAGAATCAGAATCAGAATCTTTTATTATCATTCTGCAGAGCACAATGAAATTTTTTCTAGCCACTCTCGTCCAACAATATAAAAAGATAGAATAAAATAAAATAAGAATAAGGAGCTATATAAGGCATAAATACTTAAATACTGTACAGTAGAGTGGGGTGAATATTGCACATGAGTGGGTATTCCACATTAGAATGGATATTGCACATACAGCATGAATATTGCACACATAGTTTAAAATAGAGACAGAGCATTGTCAGCTGTGTGCAGACAGGGGTTAGTGGGTTTATGTTAAGTCTGGGGGGAGGGGGCGTTTTCATTGACCCAGTTGTGTGATGTGGGGGAGGGGTGGATGGATCTCACAATAAATGGACAATAGAATAAAAGGACAATAAAACCAACAATGACTTTATTAATACTCTTTTCTCCTCATCCTTTTTCCCAAAAATCAATGAATTTGGGAAAGTGTCTTCACAGAGTCTTCTACTTGCAATCTGGACATCATGTTTTCCTCAAACTGTATGGGGTTGATAAAAGTAAATTGTAGTCTTGAAGAAGACTATCTTGAATATTTCTAGAACTAAAAGATAATAATGCAAAAAGTATTGTTATTGGAGTAATATATCGCCCACCAGACTCTGATTATGAAATATTTAGAGACAAACTTGAAAACATTCTTCTCCACATAAACCTAACAAACATAAATTGTCTTATTATGGGTGATTTAAATATAGATATATCCAAGAATCAGAATCATAATCTTTTATTATCATTCTGCAGAGCACAATGAAATTTTTTCTAGCCACTCTCGTCCAACAATATAAAAAGATAGAATAAAATAAAATAAGAATAAGGAGCTATATAAGGCATAAATACTTAAATACTGTACAGTAGAGTGGGGTGAATATTGCACATGAGTGGGTATTCCACATTAGAATGGATATTGCACATACAGCATGAATATTGCACACATAGTTTAAAATAGAGACAGAGCATTGTCAGCTGTGTGCAGACAGGGGTTAGTGGGTTTATGTTAAGTCTGGGGGGAGGGGGCGTTTTCATTGACCCAGTTGTGTGATGTGGGGGAGGGGTGGATGGATCTCACAATAAATGGACAATAGAATAAAAGGACAATAAAACCAACAATGACTTTATTAATACTCTTTTCTCCTCATCCTTTTTCCCAAAAATCAATGAATTTGGGAAAGTGTCTTCACAGAGTCTTCTACTTGCAATCTGGACATCATGTTTTCCTCAAACTGTATGGGGTTGATAAAAGTAAATTGTAGTCTTGAAGAAGACTATCTTGAATATTTCTAGAACTAAAAGATAATAATGCAAAAAGTATTGTTATTGGAGTAATATATCGCCCACCAGACTCTGATTATGAAATATTTAGAGACAAACTTGAAAACATTCTTCTCCACATAAACCTAACAAACATAAATTGTCTTATTATGGGTGATTTAAATATAGATATATCCAAGAATCAGAATCAGAATCTTTTATTATCATTCTGCGGAGCACAATGAAATTTTTTCTAGCCACTCTCGTCCAACAATATAAAAAGATAGAATAAAATAAAATAAGAATAAGGAGCTATATAAGGCATAAATACTTAAATACTGTACAGTAGAGTGGGGTGAATATTGCACATGAGTGGGTATTCCACATTAGAATGGATATTGCACATACAGCATGAATATTGCACACATAGTTTAAAATAGAGACAGAGCATTGTCAGCTGTGTGCAGACAGGGGTTAGTGGGTTTATGTTAAGTCTGGGGGGAGGGGGCGTTTTCATTGACCCAGTTGTGTGATGTGGGGGAGGGGTGGATGGATCTCACAATAAATGGACAATAGAATAAAAGGACAATAAAACCAACAATGACTTTATTAATACTCTTTTCTCCTCATCCTTTTTCCCAAAAATCAATGAATTTGGGAAAGTGTCTTCACAGAGTCTTCTACTTGCAATCTGGACATCATGTTTTCCTCAAACTGTATGGGGTTGATAAAAGTAAATTGTAGTCTTGAAGAAGACTATCTTGAATATTTCTAGAACTAAAAGATAATAATGCAAAAAGTATTGTTATTGGAGTAATATATCGCCCACCAGACTCTGATTATGAAATATTTAGAGACAAACTTGAAAACATTCTTCTCCACATAAACCTAACAAACATAAATTGTCTTATTATGGGTGATTTAAATATAGATATATCCAAGAATCAGAATCATAATCTTTTATTATCATTCTGCAGAGCACAATGAAATTTTTTCTAGCCACTCTCGTCCAACAATATAAAAAGATAGAATAAAATAAAATAAGAATAAGGAGCTATATAAGGCATAAATACTTAAATACTGTACAGTAGAGTGGGGTGAATATTGCACATGAGTGGGTATTCCACATTAGAATGGATATTGCACATACAGCATGAATATTGCACACATAGTTTAAAATAGAGACAGAGCATTGTCAGCTGTGTGCAGACAGGGGTTAGTGGGTTTATGTTAAGTCTGGGGGGAGGGGGCGTTTTCATTGACCCAGTTGTGTGATGTGGGGGAGGGGTGGATGGATCTCACAATAAATGGACAATAGAATAAAAGGACAATAAAACCAACAATGACTTTATTAATACTCTTTTCTCCTCATCCTTTTTCCCAAAAATCAATGAATTTGGGAAAGTGTCTTCACAGAGTCTTCTACTTGCAATCTGGACATCATGTTTTCCTCAAACTGTATGGGGTTGATAAAAGTAAATTGTAGTCTTGAAGAAGACTATCTTGAATATTTCTAGAACTAAAAGATAATAATGCAAAAAGTATTGTTATTGGAGTAATATATCGCCCACCAGACTCTGATTATGAAATATTTAGAGACAAACTTGAAAACATTCTTCTCCACATAAACCTAACAAACATAAATTGTCTTATTATGGGTGATTTAAATATAGATATATCCAAGAATCAGAATCAGAATCTTTTATTATCATTCTGCAGAGCACAATGAAATTTTTTCTAGCCACTCTCGTCCAACAATATAAAAAGATAGAATAAAATAAAATAAGAATAAGGAGCTATATAAGGCATAAATACTTAAATACTGTACAGTAGAGTGGGGTGAATATTGCACATGAGTGGGTATTCCACATTAGAATGGATATTGCACATACAGCATGAATATTGCACACATAGTTTAAAATAGAGACAGAGCATTGTCAGCTGTGTGCAGACAGGGGTTAGTGGGTTTATGTTAAGTCTGGGGGGAGGGGGCGTTTTCATTGACCCAGTTGTGTGATGTGGGGGAGGGGTGGATGGATCTCACAATAAATGGACAATAGAATAAAAGGACAATAAAACCAACAATGACTTTATTAATACTCTTTTCTCCTCATCCTTTTTCCCAAAAATCAATGAATTTGGGAAAGTGTCTTCACAGAGTCTTCTACTTGCAATCTGGACATCATGTTTTCCTCAAACTGTATGGGGTTGATAAAAGTAAATTGTAGTCTTGAAGAAGACTATCTTGAATATTTCTAGAACTAAAAGATAATAATGCAAAAAGTATTGTTATTGGAGTAATATATCGCCCACCAGACTCTGATTATGAAATATTTAGAGACAAACTTGAAAACATTCTTCTCCACATAAACCTAACAAACATAAATTGTCTTATTATGGGTGATTTAAATATAGATATATCCAAGAATCAGAATCAGAATCTTTTATTATCATTCTGCAGAGCACAATGAAATTTTTTCTAGCCACTCTCGTCCAACAATATAAAAGATAGAATAAAATAAAATAAGAATAAGGAGCTATATAAGGCATAAATACTTAAATACTGTACAGTAGAGTGGGGTGAATATTGCACATGAGTGGGTATTCCACATTAGAATGGATATTGCACATACAGCATGAATATTGCACACATAGTTTAAAATAGAGACAGAGCATTGTCAGCTGTGTGCAGACAGGGGTTAGTGGGTTTATGTTAAGTCTGGGGGGAGGGGGCGTTTTCATTGACCCAGTTGTGTGATGTGGGGGAGGGGTGGATGGATCTCACAATAAATGGACAATAGAATAAAAGGACAATAAAACCAACAATGACTTTATTAATACTCTTTTCTCCTCATCCTTTTTCCCAAAAATCAATGAATTTGGGAAAGTGTCTTCACAGAGTCTTCTACTTGCAATCTGGACATCATGTTTTCCTCAAACTGTATGGGGTTGATAAAAGTAAATTGTAGTCTTGAAGAAGACTATCTTGAATATTTCTAGAACTAAAAGATAATAATGCAAAAAGTATTGTTATTGGAGTAATATATCGCCCACCAGACTCTGATTATGAAATATTTAGAGACAAACTTGAAAACATTCTTCTCCACATAAACCTAACAAACATAAATTGTCTTATTATGGGTGATTTAAATATAGATATATCCAAGAATCAGAATCATAATCTTTTATTATCATTCTGCAGAGCACAATGAAATTTTTTCTAGCCACTCTCGTCCAACAATATAAAAAGATAGAATAAAATAAAATAAGAATAAGGAGCTATATAAGGCATAAATACTTAAATACTGTACAGTAGAGTGGGGTGAATATTGCACATGAGTGGGTATTCCACATTAGAATGGATATTGCACATACAGCATGAATATTGCACACATAGTTTAAAATAGAGACAGAGCATTGTCAGCTGTGTGCAGACAGGGGTTAGTGGGTTTATGTTAAGTCTGGGGGGAGGGGGCGTTTTCATTGACCCAGTTGTGTGATGTGGGGGAGGGGTGGATGGATCTCACAATAAATGGACAATAGAATAAAAGGACAATAAAACCAACAATGACTTTATTAATACTCTTTTCTCCTCATCCTTTTTCCCAAAAATCAATGAATTTGGGAAAGTGTCTTCACAGAGTCTTCTACTTGCAATCTGGACATCATGTTTTCCTCAAACTGTATGGGGTTGATAAAAGTAAATTGTAGTCTTGAAGAAGACTATCTTGAATATTTCTAGAACTAAAAGATAATAATGCAAAAAGTATTGTTATTGGAGTAATATATCGCCCACCAGACTCTGATTATGAAATATTTAGAGACAAACTTGAAAACATTCTTCTCCACATAAACCTAACAAACATAAATTGTCTTATTATGGGTGATTTAAATATAGATATATCCAAGAATCAGAATCAGAATCTTTTATTATCATTCTGCAGAGCACAATGAAATTTTTTCTAGCCACTCTCGTCCAACAATATAAAAAGATAGAATAAAATAAAATAAGAATAAGGAGCTATATAAGGCATAAATACTTAAATACTGTACAGTAGAGTGGGGTGAATATTGCACATGAGTGGGTATTCCACATTAGAATGGATATTGCACATACAGCATGAATATTGCACACATAGTTTAAAATAGAGACAGAGCATTGTCAGCTGTGTGCAGACAGGGGTTAGTGGGTTTATGTTAAGTCTGGGGGGAGGGGGCGTTTTCATTGACCCAGTTGTGTGATGTGGGGGAGGGGTGGATGGATCTCACAATAAATGGACAATAGAATAAAAGGACAATAAAACCAACAATGACTTTATTAATACTCTTTTCTCCTCATCCTTTTTCCCAAAAATCAATGAATTTGGGAAAGTGTCTTCACAGAGTCTTCTACTTGCAATCTGGACATCATGTTTTCCTCAAACTGTATGGGGTTGATAAAAGTAAATTGTAGTCTTGAAGAAGACTATCTTGAATATTTCTAGAACTAAAAGATAATAATGCAAAAAGTATTGTTATTGGAGTAATATATCGCCCACCAGACTCTGATTATGAAATATTTAGAGACAAACTTGAAAACATTCTTCTCCACATAAACCTAACAAACATAAATTGTCTTATTATGGGTGATTTAAATATAGATATATCCAAGAATCAGAATCATAATCTTTTATTATCATTCTGCAGAGCACAATGAAATTTTTTCTAGCCACTCTCGTCCAACAATATAAAAAGATAGAATAAAATAAAATAAGAATAAGGAGCTATATAAGGCATAAATACTTAAATACTGTACAGTAGAGTGGGGTGAATATTGCACATGAGTGGGTATTCCACATTAGAATGGATATTGCACATACAGCATGAATATTGCACACATAGTTTAAAATAGAGACAGAGCATTGTCAGCTGTGTGCAGACAGGGGTTAGTGGGTTTATGTTAAGTCTGGGGGGAGGGGGCGTTTTCATTGACCCAGTTGTGTGATGTGGGGGAGGGGTGGATGGATCTCACAATAAATGGACAATAGAATAAAAGGACAATAAAACCAACAATGACTTTATTAATACTCTTTTCTCCTCATCCTTTTTCCCAAAAATCAATGAATTTGGGAAAGTGTCTTCACAGAGTCTTCTACTTGCAATCTGGACATCATGTTTTCCTCAAACTGTATGGGGTTGATAAAAGTAAATTGTAGTCTTGAAGAAGACTATCTTGAATATTTCTAGAACTAAAAGATAATAATGCAAAAAGTATTGTTATTGGAGTAATATATCGCCCACCAGACTCTGATTATGAAATATTTAGAGACAAACTTGAAAACATTCTTCTCCACATAAACCTAACAAACATAAATTGTCTTATTATGGGTGATTTAAATATAGATATATCCAAGAATCAGAATCATAATCTTTTATTATCATTCTGCAGAGCACAATGAAATTTTTTCTAGCCACTCTCGTCCAACAATATAAAAAGATAGAATAAAATAAAATAAGAATAAGGAGCTATATAAGGCATAAATACTTAAATACTGTACAGTAGAGTGGGGTGAATATTGCACATGAGTGGGTATTCCACATTAGAATGGATATTGCACATACAGCATGAATATTGCACACATAGTTTAAAATAGAGACAGAGCATTGTCAGCTGTGTGCAGACAGGGGTTAGTGGGTTTATGTTAAGTCTGGGGGGAGGGGGCGTTTTCATTGACCCAGTTGTGTGATGTGGGGGAGGGGTGGATGGATCTCACAATAAATGGACAATAGAATAAAAGGACAATAAAACCAACAATGACTTTATTAATACTCTTTTCTCCTCATCCTTTTTCCCAAAAATCAATAAGTACACCAGAGTTACGGAAAAAAGCAAATCCATTTTGGACAACATGATAACTAATACAGTAAATATTGAATATAAATCAGGGGTTGTATACTCAGACATTAAAGACCATTATCCTATTGCATGCTATATGAAACTAAATAAAAAACCGTCAATCCCACGTTCAAGGAGAAAAGTGAAAGTTGTAAACACCCAAACTTTAGCAAACCTAATTCAGACCAAAAGGTGGGACGCAGTATTCCACACCACAGATCCAGAATCTGCATATAATTCATTAATTGAAGAATTAACTAACTCAATTAGCATAACAATTCCAGAAAAAACAATTAGACAAAAAGACATAAAAGTAAAACCTTGGATAACCAAGGGAATACTAAATTCAATCAAACAAAAGAATAAATTGTACAAAAAGTATATAAAAAAACCAAATACCCAAAATAAATTAACTTACATAGAATATAAAAACAATCTAACAAAACTATTACAAATAAGCAAACACAATCATTTTACTACACAACTGAAGGTTGCATCTGGAGATAAAAAAAAAAAAAGTCTTGGAGGGTGTTAAATGACATTCTCAGCCGCAGAACAAAAACTACAGGCATCCCTGATGCCTTAGAGCAATGTCAATCAAACAATCTCAGTTTACCTGATATTTTTAACAATTATTTCTGTTCAGTTGGGAAAAGTCTCTCTCAAAACATTCATCCACCAGGTGGTGCTAATTACAATGTTTATCTTCAGGGAAATTACCCAAATTCATTCTTTCTAAAACCAACCTGTAAAACAGAAGTGGTGAATATTATAAACAGGCTAAGATCGTCCTACACAGTTGGTGCTGATAACATAAGTAGTAACATCATCAAAGCTATAGTAAATGAAATTGCAGAACCTCTCGCTTACACCATTAATCTTTCATTAACACATGGCAAAGTCCCAAAAATGACTAAAATAGCTCAAATAATACCCATATATAAGTCTGGGGACAAAAATGATACTAAAAATTACAGACCCATATCAATACTGCTAATTCTTCCCAAAGTATGTGAGCGAGTTGTGTACTCAAGATTATTAGACTATTTTGTAAAACACAATGTATTAGTGCCACAACAATATGGCTTTAGGAAAACAGCACCACGGGTATGGCTATCTTAGATCTTGTAGAAAAAATTAATGACGCCTTTGAAAGAGGTGAATATGGTATTGGGGTTTTTCTGGATCTTTCTAAGGCATTTGACACTATAGATCATGAAATCGTACTCAGCAAATTAAGGCATTACGGGGTCAGGGGATTAGCGCTCCGGTGGTTCAGGAGTTATATCTGTGGAAGAGAGCAATATGTAAAGGTTAATGAACTAAAATCACAAAAACTCAATATTCAAACGGTTGTACCACAAGGATCCATATTGGGACCACTTCTTTTCATAATTTATATAAATGATTTTGTTTTCTGTTCTGGAGCCATCCACAAAATACTTTTTGCAGACGATACTAGTTTATTCATGTCACATAGAAATATCGACCTATTGGAAAAACTCTTAAATGAACAACTAGTAAAAGTAGATACTTGGTTCAAATGCAATAAATTGTCATTAAACACGAGCAAAACTTTTTTTTTATCATATTCCACACATCCAGACACAAATCCACCTACAGGAAATTGAACATAAATATAGATGGGCAATCTCTTCAACAGGTGGACTCGATCAAATTTTCCCACCAGAGGCCCACCCAGATGGACATTCTCATCAAGGCCGTACACTACGTGGAGGCACAGCAGCTGCAGCAGGGGTTCAAGTCCTCTCTGTCATCTCAGCCATCACGGGAGGAAGGAGGGACTCGGGCTCAGACTGCTTTCTTAGACGGTCGTTCTTTTGCTCGGAGCTCTGATGCCAGGGGCTCAGTCGAGATTTCGCCCTCCTCCTCGGCTTTCTCATCCGTCTCGCGTCCGCCCCAGCGGCTAAAAACCGAGGACGACGAGGAGCAAAAGCCCCAAGGTGGAAGACGATGGGCTGAACATTGTAAGAGAGCACGGTTCAGGGACACCTTAGAAAAGCTGAGGCGGTGCACTGCGTTCGACCCCCCCAAGAAGCCGACCAATATTGACATTCTCATCAACGCCATAAGCTACGTGGAGGGGCTGGATGCACTGCTCCTACAACATGGGTACATGTCAGCCTCCGCGCAGCCAGCTATCTCAGACGGTCGGTCTTTCGAGTGGAGCTCTGACGCCGGGGACTCAGCCACGTGGGACGGCCTTCGCCCGGAGGCTGTCCAGGACCGGACGTCCGCCCCGGCCTCCGTGCAGCCCGCTTTCTCAGATGGTCGCTCTTACTGCGCCTGACTAAAACTGCCAAGAGACCTTCTCGGTAGTACTAGGACCGTCAGCTCAGAACGATGCCTTGCTTAATTTTTCATTATTTCTTTTTTATTTTATTTTTTAATGAGACCAGGCTGGACTCTTTACAGTCATTCCCCCCCCCCATTCGTTCTGACATGCAAGATAAGTGTGTGTGTGTGTGTGTTGGATTATGTAAAGGAAATTGTTTTATTATTATCATTGGTTTAAATGTGTATGATTAAATGTTAACTCAGATTGAACTGAACCACCGGAGCGCTAATCCCCTGACCCCGTAATGCCTTAATTTGCTGAGTACGATTTCATGATCTATAGTGTCAAATGCCTTAGAAAGATCCAGAAAACCCCAATACCATATTCACCTCTTTCAAAGGCGTCATTAATTTTTTCTACAAGATCTAAGATAGCCATACCCGTGGTGCTGTTTTCCTAAAGCCATATTGTTGTGGCACTAATACATTGTGTTTTACAAAATAGTCTAATAATCTTGAGTACACAACTCGCTCACATACTTTGGGAAGAATTAGCAGTATTGATATGGGTCTGTAATTTTTAGTATCATTTTTGTCCCCAGACTTATATATGGGTATTATTTGAGCTATTTTAGTCATTTTTGGGACTTTGCCATGTGTTAATGAAAGATTAATGGTGTAAGCGAGAGGTTCTGCAATTTCATTTACTATAGCTTTGATGATGTTACTACTTATGTTATCAGCACCAACTGTGTAGGACGATCTTAGCCTGTTTATAATATTCACCACTTCTGTTTTACAGGTTGGTTTTAGAAAGAATGAATTTGGGTAATTTCCCTGAAGATAAACATTGTAATTAGCACCACCTGGTGGATGAATGTTTTGAGAGAGACTTTTCCCAACTGAACAGAAATAATTGTTAAAAATATCAGGTAAACTGAGATTGTTTGATTGACATTGCTCTAAGGCATCAGGGATGCCTGTAGTTTTTGTTCTGCGGCTGAGAATGTCATTTAACACCCTCCAAGACTTTTTTTTTTTTTATCTCCAGATGCAACCTTCAGTTGTGTAGTAAAATGATTGTGTTTGCTTATTTGTAATAGTTTTGTTAGATTGTTTTTATATTCTATGTAAGTTAATTTATTTTGGGTATTTGGTTTTTTATATACTTTTTGTACAATTTATTCTTTTGTTTGATTGAATTTAGTATTCCCTTGGTTATCCAAGGTTTTACTTTTATGTCTTTTTGTCTAATTGTTTTTTCTGGAATTGTTATGCTAATTGAGTTAGTTAATTCTTCAATTAATGAATTATATGCAGATTCTGGATCTGTGGTGTGGAATACTGCGTCCCACCTTTTGGTCTGAATTAGGTTTGCTAAAGTTTGGGTGTTTACAACTTTCACTTTTCTCCTTGAACGTGGGATTGACGGTTTTTTATTTAGTTTCATATAGCATGCAATAGGATAATGGTCTTTAATGTCTGAGTATACAACCCCTGATTTATACGGATTTGCTTTTTTCCGTAACTCTGGTGTACTTATTGATTTTTGGGAAAAAGGATGAGGAGAAAAGAGTATTAATAAAGTCATTGTTGGTTTTATTGTCCTTTTATTCTATTGTCCATTTATTGTGAGATCCATCCACCCCTCCCCCACATCACACAACTGGGTCAATGAAAACGCCCCCTCCCCCCAGACTTAACATAAACCCACTAACCCCTGTCTGCACACAGCTGACAATGCTCTGTCTCTATTTTAAACTATGTGTGCAATATTCATGCTGTATGTGCAATATCCATTCTAATGTGGAATACCCACTCATGTGCAATATTCACCCCACTCTACTGTACAGTATTTAAGTATTTATGCCTTATATAGCTCCTTATTCTTATTTTATTTTATTCTATCTTTTTATATTGTTGGACGAGAGTGGCTAGAAAAAATTTCATTGTGCTCTGCAGAATGATAATAAAAGATTATGATTCTGATTCTTGGATATATCTATATTTAAATCACCCATAATAAGGCAATTTATGTTTGTTAGGTTTATGTGGAGAAGAATGTTTTCAAGTTTGTCTCTAAATATTTCATAATCAGAGTCTGGTGGGCGATATATTACTCCAATAACAATACTTTTTGCATTATTATCTTTTAGTTCTAGAAATATTCAAGATAGTCTTCTTCAAGACTACAATTTACTTTTATCAACCCCATACAGTTTGAGGAAAACATGATGTCCAGATTGCAAGTAGAAGACTCTGTGAAGACACTTTCCCAAATTCATTGATTTTTGGGAAAAAGGATGAGGAGAAAAGAGTATTAATAAAGTCATTGTTGGTTTTATTGTCCTTTTATTCTATTGTCCATTTATTGTGAGATCCATCCACCCCTCCCCCACATCACACAACTGGGTCAATGAAAACGCCCCCTCCCCCCAGACTTAACATAAACCCACTAACCCCTGTCTGCACACAGCTGACAATGCTCTGTCTCTATTTTAAACTATGTGTGCAATATTCATGCTGTATGTGCAATATCCATTCTAATGTGGAATACCCACTCATGTGCAATATTCACCCCACTCTACTGTACAGTATTTAAGTATTTATGCCTTATATAGCTCCTTATTCTTATTTTATTTTATTCTATCTTTTTATATTGTTGGACGAGAGTGGCTAGAAAAAATTTCATTGTGCTCTGCAGAATGATAATAAAAGATTATGATTCTGATTCTTGGATATATCTATATTTAAATCACCCATAATAAGGCAATTTATGTTTGTTAGGTTTATGTGGAGAAGAATGTTTTCAAGTTTGTCTCTAAATATTTCATAATCAGAGTCTGGTGGGCGATATATTACTCCAATAACAATACTTTTTGCATTATTATCTTTTAGTTCTAGAAATATTCAAGATAGTCTTCTTCAAGACTACAATTTACTTTTATCAACCCCATACAGTTTGAGGAAAACATGATGTCCAGATTGCAAGTAGAAGACTCTGTGAAGACACTTTCCCAAATTCATTGATTTTTGGGAAAAAGGATGAGGAGAAAAGAGTATTAATAAAGTCATTGTTGGTTTTATTGTCCTTTTATTCTATTGTCCATTTATTGTGAGATCCATCCACCCCTCCCCCACATCACACAACTGGGTCAATGAAAACGCCCCCTCCCCCCAGACTTAACATAAACCCACTAACCCCTGTCTGCACACAGCTGACAATGCTCTGTCTCTATTTTAAACTATGTGTGCAATATTCATGCTGTATGTGCAATATCCATTCTAATGTGGAATACCCACTCATGTGCAATATTCACCCCACTCTACTGTACAGTATTTAAGTATTTATGCCTTATATAGCTCCTTATTCTTATTTTATTTTATTCTATCTTTTTATATTGTTGGACGAGAGTGGCTAGAAAAAATTTCATTGTGCTCTGCAGAATGATAATAAAAGATTATGATTCTGATTCTTGGATATATCTATATTTAAATCACCCATAATAAGGCAATTTATGTTTGTTAGGTTTATGTGGAGAAGAATGTTTTCAAGTTTGTCTCTAAATATTTCATAATCAGAGTCTGGTGGGCGATATATTACTCCAATAACAATACGTTTTGCATTATTATCTTTTAGTTCTAGAAATATTCAAGATAGTCTTCTTCAAGACTACAATTTACTTTTATCAACCCCATACAGTTTGAGGAAAACATGATGTCCAGATTGCAAGTAGAAGACTCTGTGAAGACACTTTCCCAAATTCATTGATTTTTGGGAAAAAGGATGAGGAGAAAAGAGTATTAATAAAGTCATTGTTGGTTTTATTGTCCTTTTATTCTATTGTCCATTTATTGTGAGATCCATCCACCCCTCCCCCACATCACACAACTGGGTCAATGAAAACGCCCCCTCCCCCCAGACTTAACATAAACCCACTAACCCCTGTCTGCACACAGCTGACAATGCTCTGTCTCTATTTTAAACTATGTGTGCAATATTCATGCTGTATGTGCAATATCCATTCTAATGTGGAATACCCACTCATGTGCAATATTCACCCCACTCTACTGTACAGTATTTAAGTATTTATGCCTTATATAGCTCCTTATTCTTATTTTATTTTATTCTATCTTTTTATATTGTTGGACGAGAGTGGCTAGAAAAAATTTCATTGTGCTCTGCAGAATGATAATAAAAGATTATGATTCTGATTCTTGGATATATCTATATTTAAATCACCCATAATAAGACAATTTATGTTTGTTAGGTTTATGTGGAGAAGAATGTTTTCAAGTTTGTCTCTAAATATTTCATAATCAGAGTCTGGTGGGCGATATATTACTCCAATAACAATACTTTTTGCATTATTATCTTTTAGTTCTAGAAATATTGAGTCAGAAAACCGTCATCCGGTATAATGTCTGTTCGTTCCCTTACTGAATATGAGGAGCTCACATACAGGCAAACTCCTCCATCAGGTTTACCAGCTCTATTTTTGCAAAACAGTGTATATCCATCTAAGTTGTAAAGATCTAAATAAGCAGCTTCATTCATCCAGGTTTCACTGCAGCCTATTATGTCAAAATTGTGACCTATTGTTGCCAGCAGTGACAGTAGATCATCATGGTGTTTTTTAATACTGCGTATATTTAGATGCACGGAGGAGAAGGTAAAGCTACTGTTGATTTTTATTAAATCCTCTGGATTATAATATTCACAGTTTAAATTTCCCAGTTTTGCACCTAGATAGCGATGTTCAAGATAGTCTTCTTCAAGACTACAATTTACTTTTATCAACCCCATACAGTTTGAGGAAAACATGATGTCCAGATTGCAAGTAGAAGACTCTGTGAAGACACTTTCCCAAATTCCCGCAACAAACAAAACATAGTAAACAAAAAATAAGTAAAAATTTAAGAAACATAAAGATTACCATAGCCATTAAAGTAAACTCAAGTCAAATTTCTGTCTCCGGAGGAGTGCGATTCATTAACAAACATTAGTCATTGATGTTTACTTACCAGATTATTATTGAGGTTGGAATTGGAGTACAGTACCTCATGTGTGGGCAATTTTTAGAAATAGTTCAGCCTCTTTCGAGTCTCTGAAAGTCTTTTTAGTTCCGTTGATTGTGAAGGACAGTGTTGCTGGATAAGCCATCTGGAAGCGTATAGTCCTCTCGATGAGGTGCGCGCACACGGAGTTGAACGCTCTTCTGGCGATACGAAAGCTTTGTGGAATGTCGGGAACGATCTGCAGGTATGAATCCTCATACGCTATTTCCCCCCGTCGTTTTGCCTCTGTCAGAAAAAAATATTTCATTGAAGGGAACCTGAACGAATGACACTTTGTTCATACATATAGCACTTTACAACTCCTTGAAGGTGCGATGCATATGTCATATCTGGCCCTTTGACGACAGCCGCTATACTGATGTGGCCCTCTGTGAAAATTAGTTTACCAGCCCTGGCCTGAGGTCACAGCACGAACAAAAGCCACTGATGAGCAGGAGCACAGGATGAAGGGAATGACAGGACATAAATATATAGGTAGGTATAGGTATTCAGAACACATGGAACCTATCAAGACAGAAAATAAAACGCACTACAACAACAAAACATGACACTCTACAAAAAACAACGGGAACACAAGAGCAGGGAACAAACCTAAAAAACGTTAACCTTAATTGTTTACACAGCCCCCCAGATCGATGTCTTCCTTTTCAAGGTGGGTTCCTAAAAAAAAAAAAAAAAAAACAAAGCCCCCCCCCCCCCCCCCCCTACTGCAGGGGTTCAAACTCATTTTCTGGGGTCACATCAGCATAGTGGCTGTCCTCAAAGGGCCAGATATAACTTAATATATATATATATATAACTAAATGTAATGAAAAATAAATTACTCCTTAATGTTAAATACCCATTTATTTATTATTATAACTTCTTTAAAGTGGGAATTACAGTTTGCATAGAAAATATGTTTGCTTGTTACTCTAGCATAAATCCTTTTGATCTTTTTTCCACTTGCTAAAACCCACTTAACTCCATTATTGGGGATTCAAACTGTCCAAGGAAATAAGGAGAAATAGCATAAAACTGAGCTGCAAAGAACATGTATTATAGTGTAACATTTACAAAAGAGGCTGCACACAGCCCTGCATCCAATTGATGCTTCTTTGATGACAACAATTTGTCTGCATACACACATAAGACCTGCAGACACTGAATAATCACAACTGCAGCTACACCTAAATAAAATGTAATCAACTAAAAAAAAAAATATATATATATTTTAAGAAATTAAAAACTTTTATGCTCTCGCGGGCCACATAAAGAGACACGGTGGGCCGCATTTTGAGGCGGCCATCACAAGCCTTGTATACAGAATCAGTGTGTTACTGCAGGGGTGTCAAACTCATTTCCTCTGAGGGTCACATCAGCATAGTGGCTGTCCTCAAAGGGCCAGATATAACTATATCTAATATAATATATATATATATATATATATATATATATAATATATATATATATATATATATATATATATATATAACTAAATGTAATGAAAAATAAATTACTCCTTAATGTTAAGTACCTCATTATTTAATTATTATAACTTCTTTAAAGTGGGAATTACAGTTGCATAGAAACATATGTTTGCTTTGTTTGCTTATTTTAATCGCCAAATATTTGATTTCTGCCTGAGGCCTCCAGCACAAGCCTTGTCTGCAGAATCAGAGTCTACTGTATGCAGACCTGAAAACCAAACCATAATTACAGACCAGATAGTCAGGGACATCTTTAGCTGCCCAGCAAATTTTATTTTAATCGCCAAATATATTAACTTTGTAAAATACTGTTGTTGCAATCCAAGATTTATCATCAGCATAACCTGCTTTGTTACTCATCCCCATACTTTCCATTTGTGAGAAATCTAAGTTGAATATAAATAAACAGAAAGGCCAATATATAACAAAGATATGATATTTTCAATGCAACTGAACGCATTTGATTTTCATTTTAGAAATGTCAAGGAAGTGCCAGCGATTCAAACAGATTGAAAGTGGGTTTTGTTGTGGAGAATGCTGTCATCTTGTGGATGAAAAGCGCAAAAGCTGCAGGGCTGTTTTTACACAATCACTTACAGCCACTGAAGAGATGTTTTATAAATGAGTCATGTGAAGCAAAACTCTGATGAAAAACTGCATTCAAGGCAATATTCTGGCTTCTTCTCATCACTGATGTGGCCCTCGGTGAAAATGAGTTTAACAGCAGGAGGAAGGGAATGACAGGACTGAAATATATGCAGGTATTCAGAACACATATGGAACCTATCGAGACAGACTAGGACCAAAAATAAAACTCACTGCAACAACAAAACATGACACTCTACAAAAAACAACGGGAACACAAGAGCAGAAAAAACCTAAAAACGTTAACCTTAATGTTTACACAGCCCCAGATGGATGCCTTCCTTTTCAAGGTGGGTTCCTAAAAAAAAAAAAAACAACCAAAAAAAAAAACAAAGCCCCCCTGAATTTCTCAGCACGAGACCAGAGCTCCGAATTGATTTTGTCGATCTAAAACGTTGAAGTTTTATCGGTTTTCTTTCGTCTTAATCACAAATGTAACTTTACCAAAAAGGTTGTATTTCTTTTCTGTTTTGGGCGAATAAATTGGTTCGATTTAGTTTAAATGTGCCTGTCGGCCACCTGTTTCTCTTACCTCGTCCGCACTTGCATTTAAGCTCAACTCTTGAGATTTTTCAAAAGCTAAGGCGAATTTCTTCTCGATCAGAAACCGTTTCGGTGTGAAACATGACGTGGAGCAAACACTACGGTGTCTGGCTGCCAACGATAGACGCGGCTCACGAAAGGTGAACTGACCTCTGATCTCATAGAAGCATAAAAGCACAGTTTTGAGGAGGAGAAGAAGGGGAGAAACAATCTAATCTGATGAACTGTAGGTATGGGGAGGAAAAAAAAAAAATACAGACAGTACAATTTGTACAGACTTCGCTTGATTATTTTTGTTTACCTGACTGTGGAGGAGAGGAGGGACCGGTCTTTCTTCCCCTTTTGACCTAATCCTTTCTGTGTTCAGAAATGTCCACATCTGGTGGTAAAAGAAATAGTAGGAAGTATTGGATCAATAGGGCTGCGCATGCTTTGAACGGGTGCATTTTTTTGTTGCTTTGTTTTCAACAACCTACCTTGTAAAAAAAAAAATGCATCCTGGCTTTTTTTTTTTTTTTTCTCGTCTTCCCTTCTTAGCCACTCGTGCGTCCCCTACGACATCGCAGCTGAGTGGCATATAATCTATTAAATAAATAAATAAACTATTATTTCAAAACAAATGTTAGCATTAAGTAACTTGATTAAAATCGCACTTGAATGACTGGGTCATGTGTGTAAATTTGTTGTAAAAACCATTCTTATTCATAAAGTATGAAAGGAAAATGAAAATCTTATTCTGGGTTCATAAAAACAAGATATCTAAAGCATACTTGGAATGTTCAACAGCAAAAAATATATATTTTAAAAGATACAACAAAATGAAAACTCAGCCATCATAAGATTACATAGAAAATGAATGCGGGTCATTTTAGACCCATGTTGCGCATCTAAGGGTTAAATATACTAGAAAAGCACACATAAATGTCACAGAGTTTAGTCCTAATATCTTTTTAACATACATGTCAAAGTCTCTCTCAATCTGCCCTGAGCAGGAGTCAAATTTCACTCCCCTCCCCCCGCTGCCTGTTCATATGTTTTTAATCAATGCTGCAACTTATTTCCTTTCTATAAATCCAATAAAATGTAACTACAACAGCAACAAAACACACAACTGATAACACATTTCTCTACAAAATGATGTGTATATATATATATATATATATATATATAAATATATATATATATATATATATAGCACCTTTAAACACCAAACAAATAACAAATCATCGTTTAGTATTAAAAACCTCCATAGATTTAAATCTGTGTGGGTTCTGAGGTGTCTGACATGACATGGCACAATGATAGAATAGCTAATTCTGATCCTTGAGTTACAATGTATGTGTTTCAAAAACATAATGTCAAAGCGAGACCTGGAGATACTTATTCATGCATTTGTCTCCAGTAGGTTAGACTACTGTAACGACCTGCTCACCGGCCTCTGTAAGCTGTAAAACAGCTTCAGTGCATCCAGAATGCTGCTGCTGGAGTCCTGACCAAAACCAGGAAGTATGATCACATTAGTCCTGTGCTCAGGTCTCTGCACTGGCTTCCTGTACCTCAAAGAATAGACTTCAAAGCAGCTCTGCTTGTGTACAAGTTTCTCCATGGCCGCGCACCAAAGTAGATCTCTGACATGTTAGTGCCATATGAACCATCTCGTACTCTGAGGACCTCAGGGTCCGGCCTCCTGTTGATTCCCAGAGTCAGAACTAAACAAGGGGAATCGGCGTTTCAATATTCTGCAGCTAAATTCTGGAACAGCCTCCCTGAAGTCGTAAGACAGGCCTCTTCTGTGTTCATGTTCAAATCTAGACTTAAAATATTTCTGTTTAGCCGTGTATATGACTGAAAGGTCCTATCTGCACTTTTCTTTCCTTCCTTTCTTTTTAAATCTCTTTTTTTTTTTCTTTTCTTTTAAAGTAAATTTGATGTTGATTATTTCTATGATGTATTGTGATTTTAATGCATTTTTCTGTTTTGTGAAGCACCTTGAATTACTTTGTGTATGAATTGTGCCATACAAATAAACTTGCCTTGACTTGCCTTTATGGTAAATTAAGGAACAACCATAAACTTCGGAACTTCTGATTTACGTCCTTGCTCCTCAACCTTATCAGGAAGTCAGACTCCAGACAGAGGATTTAAATAAAGGTCTCCCCATCCTACTTCAGGCTTTCTGCAGGACCTCAGATTGGAGCACAAGATGGAAAATCTTCACATTATTGACGAAAAAAATTTAGACGGGACAACTTTCACCCCTTCAATTTTTTCTGAAGATCTTAAGGACCTCCAAGGTTTTGGTTCACCTGAACCTGGCTCGAGGAAGAGATGTTTTTGCCTCTGTGGAGGACGATACCTGTGTTGTGAAGGCGTAGATCGAAATCTATCCAGTTTCCAAGATGAAAAGATGATGGAAGATGTCACATCTTCGAGTAAAGGGCCTGAAGCAGCAGACGACACACCTGCGAAAATGGACAAAGGCGTACAGACAGAAAGTGATCAAAAATTCGCTTTGAAGACAAAAACACAGAGACCACTTTCAATAAACCATAACATGGAACCCAACCAGGTAATGTATTGTTTTTTTTTTACTTTTCAAGCAATTTTGATTCATTATTCTTTAATGAATAATTAATGCAATTACACATGAAATTTCCCTAACATCTTTATATCTTTTACAGATGGAAACCTATCAGGAACATGTGATACCTTATAATTATGTTGGAATCATTTATATCGGCAGTTCTTCTGATGAGGACGACGATGACGTCCCAATAGATGCCACCAAAGAAGATGGAGGTGATGTGGACCAGACCTCCCTCCCAGAATGACATGTAATCTTCATGTTACTTTTCAAGCCACATATAAGCTCTTTATAAAAGTAATATCAATCATTAATTGTAATCAAAATATGTAACCAACGTAGTTCGACACGTGTGCATCACATAAGAAAATGTAGGAAACTATTTTATCATCATCTTTGAGTTGTCTTTACATTTTAAGAAATGTCTTAATCTCTATTTTTGATATATCTGGTAGGTGGCTCCTTATATTACTTAGCTAAATGTGACACGAGTGTACTTCATAGATATTCTTCAAGGTAAAATGTCTATAATTGTGAGTAATTACACTATCAAAAACTTTTGCTTCTGAAATTTGTTTGATGTAACTGTGATATTTGGAGTCATACATTAGTTTTTAATTTGATTTAATCTGACACTGCATATTTTCAAGAAATGTATCCTTGATTATGATTATACTGTATTACAATAAAAAATCTGTGAGTTCACCTGGGTTTTTTGTGTGTTCAGACTCATTGCATCAGATGCAAATTCCATTAAAGATGGTAATTCCTGTTTTTTTTTTCTCTTCAATAAAATTGTCATTGTGAGGGCATATTTAGAACACTGATTACGTGCGCCATCGAGTGGATATGCAGAGAACAACACATGAGGGACTAATCATTACACGTCTGGCCATTTTTCTCCATGTTTCCCAAACCACGCATATTTAATAACTGTCTGGACACACAAATGATGGTGTTTAGTAAAAGCAACAAGCCCATATGACCAGAAAAAACTCACCGTTTTGTAACAAAGCCATGTAAACACGTGAAGCTTGTAAACATTAAATCTCACGGTTCCAAAAGTCCTGAAAAGCTGTGTCCGAATTCCCTCCCTAATCTCTAACTACTTTAACGGCATACAGTGCTGCACAATGTAGTGTTTAGAGTTTTTAAAAGCAATTAAATGCGTGCTTGGTAGACCACAAAGCTTTTGACTTCCGCTTCCTGCAGCTTGACAAGAAAACAGAATGGTGCAATACCGCCACCACCTGGTGTAGAGGACCAACTGCTCCTGTCTTAAAACTGATTTTCCAAAAAGCGAGCTGAAACACAACTTTTTATTTTTTTTGAAAGCAAAAACAAACAACAAAAAAAGAAAGCAAAAAATAAATAAAAGGTATTTAATTATATTCTAAAGTCTTACAGTTGCAACAGGTTTTTTTTTTTAAAAAAAAAAGAAAGACACAAAACATAATCAAAAGTCCCAGCTAAAAAGAAAAAGTCGCTGTAAAGTTTACTTACCTTGACTCATGCCTTGCTGGAGTGAAAAATGGTTGAAAGAAAAAAAAAAACACATCAACTCCATCATTGTTTTATTGGGTTTCACAGGCAAGTTTAGTGTAGGACAAGCAACAGTGAAAAGACAAAAGCATTTTTTTTTTTTACAAAAAAAAAAACAATATTTCACACACTCAAAGTGTCACAGGAACAGGCTGGGCTGCGAATAGTAGTCGAAAAAAAAAACAAGTATTGTGTCGTGGGGAAATGTCTCGTGGGGTCACACGAGCTCCGTAAACAGCGGACTGAATTTATTTTTATTTTTATTTAGATATGGGGGTCAAATGCACCCTAAAGTACAGCGCGAGGGAATTGCCGAATGCCGGTCACTAAGTAACGTCTCGTGGGGTCATTTATACTCTGTAAAACAGCGGACTGAATGTTTTTTAGGCCAGTCACTAAGTAACGTCTCGTGGGGTCATTTATACTCTGTAAAACAGCGGACTGAATGTTTTTTAGGCCAGTCACTAAGTAACGTCTCGTGGGGTCATTTATACTCTGTAAAACAGCGGACTGAATGTTTTTTAGGCCAGTCACTAAGTAACGTCTCGTGGGGTCATTTATACTCTGTAAAACAGCGGACTGAATGTTTTTTAGGCCGGTCACTAAGTAACGTCTCGTGGGGTCATTTATACTCTGTAAAACAGCGGACTGAATGTTTTTTTTTAGGCCGGTCACTAAGTAACGTCTCGTGGGGTCATTTATACTCTGTAAAACAGCGGACTGAATGTTTTTTAGGCCGGTCACTAAGTAACGTCTCGTGGGGTCATTTATACTCTGTAAAACAGCGGACTGAATGTTTTTTTTTAGGCCGGTCACTAAGTAACGTCTCGTGGGGTCATTTATACTCTGTAAAACAGCGGACTGAATGTTTTTTAGGCCGGTCACTAAGTAACGTCTCGTGGGGTCATTTATACTCTGTAAAACAGCGGACTGAATGTTTTTTAGGCCGGTCACTAAGTAACGTCTCGTGGGGTCATTTATACTCTGTAAAACAGCGGACTGAATGTTTTTTAGGCCGGTCACTAAGTAACGTCTCGTGGGGTCATTTATACTCTGTAAAACAGCGGACTGAATGTTTTTTAGGCCGGTCACTAAGTAACGTCTCGTGGGGTCATTTATACTCTGTAAAACAGCGGACTGAATGTTTTTTTTTAGGCCGGTCACTAAGTAACGTCTCGTGGGGTCATTTATACTCTGTAAAACAGCGGACTGAATGTTTTTTAGGCCGACCACTGAGAAATTTCTCGTGGGGTCACACGAACGCCGTAAAACAGCGGATGGATTTTTTATTTTTATTATTTTTTTTTTTGGGGGGTCATGCAGACCCCAAAGCACATGCCCACCTGAGCGAGTGGAAGGGTTAAGACAATCTTAAAAGCTTTGGTGAAAGTAAGGTTGGTTTCTGAGAGTAATCTTCTCTGGCAAGCCTCATTGTTTATTCCACTCACAAAACGATCACGCAGTGAGGAGTCCAGGTTGGTACCAAACTCACAATGGGCTGCACTCCTTTTCAACTCCGCCGCATACTCTGCCACCGGCTGGTCGTGCTTCTGATCACATCGGTTAGAACGAAATCTCTCTGCCACCAATATCGGCTTAGGCTCAAAATGTTCCTTTAATATTGTAACAATCTCATCAAACGTCTTGTCCTTAGGTTTACTAGGCTGCACCAGATTCCTTAGAAGTCCGTAGGTGGATGCGCCCATAACCGTTAGCAGGGTTGCCACTCGTTTTTCATAGGATACATCGTTAGCTTCGAAAAATTGTTCGACTTGTGCCTTTTTGGACTGTATTTAGTAAATGTTACTCCCTCTGACTATGTTAACGAATGAAAATGTGCACATTTATGACAAAGCAAATTAAACAGATCTCTCTGGATCTCAGTCTGGATTTAAAAATTGACAAGGAGTCAATGTTATGGAGGTCCAGAGGGAGAGAGTTCCAGGGAGCCAAGCGGCTGAAGGCACGGCTCCCCATGGTGACCATACGGGCTGGAGGGACGGAAAGCTGAAGGGAAGAAGAAGACCGGAGAGAGTGAGAGGGAGGGCTAATATGGAGGAGATTAGAAAGATAAGATGGAGCCAGGTTATGGAGGGCTTTGAACGTGTAGAGAAGAAGTTTGAATTGAATCCTGAAAGCTACTGGAAGCCAGTGCAGCTGCTGGAGAACAGGCGTGATGTGATGGAAGGAAGAAGTCTTAAATGACTGTACATTTCATCCAGTGAAGTCAGTTTAACAGTGACGGCAAACTGTTTTTGTGTATTGGACTTTATAAAAAGTCTTTGAGGATGTATATGTACAGAAAAATAAAGTAAAATTACATATAAACGAGGAGAAAAAAATTGGGTCCCCTGACAGCATAAAGTGGAAAGTGCTACAATCAGATAAAGCACATAATTAGGTGCAATTTTCAGAGAATCTGTCATCTGCTAACAGGGAAAACAAAGATAATGAATCTTAGATAAAGTGATAAATAAATAAAATAGGTGTCAAACCTGATATGTGTCTATTTTTCTGTTGTTAGTGTTGTATTGAAAAAGGTTCACAGCAAACCCTTTGATTCTAGAAACTGAATGTTTCACTCAGTGGAACTGCAGGGATTTTTTGTTCTTTTTGTTTATCTGTTTGTTTGCTTGTTTTTCAGAACAGTCAGTTTAGTCCCAGAGACCCATTTAGATCAGACATGCTGTGTAAGATGACCTGAACTTGTCTTGATGTGAACTGCAGTGGAGACTGAAAACAGAGGAGGAGCGGGCTACCACAGATCCAGCTATTACATCCCCCTGGTATTACTTACCTGTCATCAAGTCTCACGAAGGAACCAGAAGTCAGGACGCCATGACAGAAACATTTAAAATGTATTATGTAAACTTACAACACACTGTAAAGAAATGGGGAAAAAAAGATCCAAAACCAAAAGTTTAAATGAGGAAAAAAAGAAAAATGAGGAGAAAGATCTGACATTATAGAGCCAAGGTGATGACTCTGTACACAAACAGGCTTTCAAATTATTTCTTTAAAGGTTTTCTTACAAAACAGAACTAACATAAAACCATTTAAACAACCCAAACCCCTGATAATCGCCTTAAGCTTAACAAAAGAACAGAATATTCTCTGTTTCTTTTAAAAAATGACAATTTCAAAAAAGCAGAATTTCTTTTTTAAATTGCTGAGTCACATTTAGATTTTGAAATATTTGGTTTAATATGGGTTTCTTTCTACCATCTTGATCCTTCAAATGAGACCTTCAACAGACTGGCGACCTATTTAGGATAGGCTCAAGCAACTCTACTGTCATAGTGTATTTTAGTGTCATTGTAATATTCTTAATCCAACAATATGGACAAAAAAGCTGCTGCTATCCGACCAGGTCTAGGTGACTCTGAACAGCCTGATAAACATGTACTTATGAGTGCAGTTATTCACAACTGAAGACAAGTCAGTTTGTTGTGTTACATCAACATTCATCAAGTCTGGCTTCAGACAGAGATTTTGTCCAGCAGATTTCTCCTCGATGTTTTCTAGCTGTGGTTCACCAACCAGATCTGTGAGTGTAGTTCTGCAGTATTCCTGAGCCTTAAAGTCCCACTTTTTTCCTGTAGTTAAACATTTGTCTACTGCAGTTAGTGAGTCTCTATCTGCATGTAAACAAATACAAGTAAAAAAAAAAAAGGTCTCAATAAAGGCAATTCTGGCAATTAATTTAAAATGTCATCTGTTTGTCTTTTGGCATATCCTAAATAGTTTCCAATTTGAAATTTAAACATTTGTGATGTTTTTGTGCCATTTGGGTTTTTTGTATGAAGCGCTTTATATTTGGTGCAAAGAGAATATTGTTACCAATATAGCAGAGGAAATATGTCTCTTTGGTTCCCTTGATATCCACCCGTTTACAGTCTATGCCACAGAGAGTCACGCAGGTGTCTTTTTTTTCCACCCTTTGGTTCTTTATCATCCCAGTTCACCTTTGTTTTGTTGAACTCCAGTCCAGGCAGAGACCAGGGAAAGGTCTCTGTGGTTTCTGCTTCATAGTACAGACCGATCCAAGCTGCCATGGAGGTTCTCTGCATGTTTCTGAGTTTGTCCAAGTCTGTCCTGTTTGTCACTATAGCCAGATCAGAGTAATGTGTCCTGCAGTGCTGCTGAGCTTCAGTCCAATTCATGCTCATATTAACAAAGTAATAGTCATACATCTGACATGTGAAGAGACAAAAATGACCTGAAAGACAGAATAAAGAGGAGAGAATATTTCAACTTCTTGGTGACTGTGAGATTACAGTGTTCACATTCGCGTTTCACTATTCGTGTTTTTCTTTTTTAGTCATGTGATCTCCGGTTCATCACAAAAACTCAGCTCAAGACGCTTGTATGGCACTTTTGTTTCCAAAGGAGGTGCTGCGGGGGAGGAAGGGAGCAGAGATGAAGAGCACGCAGGCCTGCTAAGAAATATTACACTGCTATTTCCCCTGGTTCCTGAATCGCTATAAATAAAAATTGTGCCCCTGTTCAGAAATATGGCTTCAGAAGAAGAAGGGTTCATAGTTTTAAGGCACAGAAACACAGTGACACTCATAATGTTCGTTATAACGTACGGTACTGCCTATTGCTCTGAAAAAAAAAAAAAAAACTCTTTATTTTGAGCACTGTTCCAATGTTCTTTAATAAATGTTTTACAAATATCAGAGATATTTAAGAAGGGTATTTGATGAGTAAGGATTGGTGACAGACATCTGTTCAGCCGCGGGGGTGAGGGTTGGTTCACTGTATTCTCTGGTCCCTGAACCCTGCGAATAAGGTGGGAATACAGATAAAGATGTTGTGAGTTTGACATGAAGCTCGAGAGAGCAGCTGATGATGCACTCACCCACAAAGATGAGGAAGAAGAAACTCTGATGCATCTTTGCTCAGTGTAACGAGGGGCTAGGGGAGAAAACCCAGAAGCAGGAAGGGACGACACAGATCCAGTTCAGACTTGAAAGGCTTTTGCCAAAAGCTCTGGAGCATGATTTAAAAAAAAAAAAAAAAAAGATGCTCCAACACAGAACATGGAATAGCTACAGACATGACAGACATGATGTAAACACCTCGTGACAGGAGACATCAGGAAGGGGAGGGCCTCCAGGAAGGATCACAGCTGAACCCCAAGTCAGACCTTTCCATGAAAGCTCAGATATTTTTCTTTTACTGTTGAAAAACAAATAATTTTGAAAATGTAAGGCTTTAATATGAAAACACGAACAGCTCAGTCATATTACAGCTGTCTGATTAAAAAATGGGAATCTCAAATGTAATTTGAACACTTTTTTGTCTCCTTGTTTTTAAAGGTGCACTTTAAAAACCATTTGCTAGTCCAGAAAACTATCAATTTACATATTTCCTGCTGATAAATATTCAAATATCCTGTGTTTCGTATCATATTTGCATGATCTCACTTTGTACAAGATCTTTGTATGGGAAAACCCTCTTTATGTTTTCTCAACGTATCACATGTTGCAGGTAAAACCAGAGCAGGAGTTTGATGTAAAATATTGATCAAATCTGCAGCCAGATCAGGAGTTTTGGATCGTTTCCTCACAGTTCTCACTGGAGCTTCTGGTGATATTAAAAATACACAATAGTGATCTGACATAGCCATGTCAACAACAGAGGACACACAGGTCAGGCTATGTGGGGCGGCCGTGGTGCAGCGGTAGGGCGGTCGACCCATGATCGTAAGCTTGCAGGTTCAATTCCCGCCTTGCACGCCCATGTGTCGAAGTGTCCTTGGGCAAGACACTGAACCCCACCTTGCCTCTGGTGGGAGGTTGGCGCCAGTGTTCGGCAGCGGAGCCACCACGAGTGTGTGAATGTGTGTGTGTGTGCATGGGTGAATGGGACTGTGACTGTAAAGCGCTTTGGGCCTTTGAAAGAGGGTAGAAAGTGCTATATAAGTATACGCCATTTACCATAAGGTTATGACTAAGGCTAGAGTGCGCCAACTGCTGTGACTAGGCTGTGTGACATGCTGTGTAAAATCCATACAGTGCAAAAGGTTAAGAATCTTATTTGCATGATGTCTTTGATGTTAGATTTGCATTGTGCACGGTGTGACACAGGCCGGTGTTGGTGGGAAACCTGTATTCTGCCTTGCCCAGATCTGTGGGAGCTTTGTTTGTTGATGGAAGAAGAACACAACAACACAGCTTAGTACGAAGGTTTATTCATAGATATTCTGAGGAACACATGAAAATAAAAAGCCAAACCGTAACAGCTGTGCAGTTAACCAGCATAGTGAAGGGATGATGATGCCTCAAAGAGTGTATTGACACATTACCCAAACTGTATCAACACTGTGTTGCTAACTCTCTATTGACCCCTGCAGTAATTCTGAAATCGGGTCAATAAAATGAGAATTATATTTAAAAAATAAGTTGTTAAAGCCCCACTCCAAGGAAAATGGTTTTCTGGTCTTCTTATTTTTCTCACAATGGAGGACATATATTCAGAAATTTGAAATGAAAACTGTGTTTTTGAGTATGTCTTTATTCAGTAAAGTGGAGAATCAGTGACAGGTTAAAAGATGCTGTTTGAAAAAGCTTGCTGTAACATAGAAACTACAATCGGTGGGCCACAAGCTCCCTGCTCCACTCCATTCTTATGCATCACTTACAGACAAATAGTTTCATGTAGGTCTTTGTTTTCTTCGTCCAAGCTGGTATCTGGCTCAAAACTGTACAGCTGGATAGTTTCAACATTGCTCGCTATTTCTGTTGCACCGCTAATGTTAGCTTATGGTTGTGAGAGACTCAAAGTTAGTGGGAGAGAGTGTAAATAAAGGCATGATGGGAAATAACTAAGCTGGCTCACTCTGTATCATAATTCCTGCATACAACTCAGAGGTGAATCTCGAATGAACTACTGCTGCTCTGCAGAAACTGTGTCCTAGAAAACACAGGTTTTTGGTTTTTGGGTAAAAACGTCAAAATTAGAATAAAAGGCCATAGTGAACGCCTTTACACTAGATCATAAGATGATTGGAGTGGGACCAAAACTGAACCAAACGGCCACCACAGCCGGTCGTCACCTGATGTAAACAGAGCAGGAATGTAGCAACTGATGAGCCGCAGACAAATGCAAAGCAACAATTGTCGTGTTATCAAAGAGGAATAAAGGGCCCAACTGATTACTTGTCAGAACTTTACTTTAACATACATGAGAACGCTTCTAAAGCCCTGTCCTTCACAAGGTAGCTGCATCAGAACATTGTCCAGAACTCTGGTGGGCTTTAACAGAGTTCTGGTCAGCTGAATCCCAATGGTACGTTCCTGTTGGAGCCCATGTCCTCCAAGCTAACAAGGGTGGGGGGCTGTTCAGCTTGTCTGACGGTAGATGAGCGCAGGTGGGTGTGGCTGGGCACTCCCCCTCCTTCTTTTCACATTCCATCATCCATTTTAGTAGAACATAAACACTCACCTGAGCACAGGGGTTAGCTCACCTTTACACTAATACTTTGCATGATTAAATAAATGAAATATTTCACACCAGTTAGTTTGAAGGCATGAGTATGCGTGTGTGTGTATCTGTTTTGTGTACATGTTTTGTGTACATGTTGACAGGTGGACCTTTCTGCAGCTAGCAGGTGTGTTGATGGCATTTGAGTGTGTGTGTGGACAGGCCCCGCCCTTTGAGATTTGTACTGCACTTGAACCGTACCGTAATGATAAACATCCAGTAAAGTTGTTGCCTTATGCTGCTTCATGGTTCTGCCCCCCCTCCTATTATCACACCCAGGTGTTTTGGGAAGGCCTTGATGTTTCTTTGCTGAACCAGTCTGCACCTATACAGCAATATGGCTTCACCCTGGAAGGGTCTGAGGTGACTGCTCCACCTGCAGAGAATATCTGAAGTTCAAGCTGCAGTTTTGAAAAGAGGAGATGACTCATCATAGTAAGCATATTCATGTACAACTATCTGGGGCATACAGCAGCATCACATTTGAAACGAGGTCATTCAGAGGGTAAAAGTGCACAATTCTCAATTGAAATAACACAAAATAAATGTTTTGTAATGATAATCATTTTTATTGCTTTTTATTAATTTATATATGATCTAAAAAAAACATTTTAACTGTTAAAACAGCAGAAAGAGCGAGTCTAAGGCACACAAGGGCTTTCTGTTGTCTGTATTGTTGCATTTCAGGGAATTACAAGCACGCTAGTAGTCTACATTTAGCCCGACAGTACTCCTGAAAATGTTTTTCTCAAGGTTTTATTTGCATGTGGTCTTTGCAGCATTCCTGTCCACCGCTGTTGTGTCCCTCCTCCATCAGCAAACAAAGCTCCCTTTGATCAAGTTCAGCACAGAACGTGCGTTTCTCACAAACTCTGCAGAATGCAAATCATCCATCAGAGTTCACGTAAGTTTAAAATCAGATAAGTTCAAATAAACAAGCTATCTTTTTTTTCATAGAGCAGTTTTATATGTAAAAACAACAAAATTAAAACACAAAATCTACATTTGTTTAAAGATTAAACAAACTTTTTTTCCATGTTTGGTTTTGCTTTCAGCTGCTCACTCTAGAGGTCTCCACAGCTGGAAATCATCATTTCTTTCGATTTTCGATTTTTTATTTTTATTTGTTTCTGGTATGCACTAGTTAGTAACTGGTGAGCAACAGTTATTTTTTTACTTTGATTTTTTTTTTTTTCTTTTTGCCTTAATCTTTTTTCTTCTTCAGTCTCCCTTTAGGGACTCCGTACACAGCAAATAAAATGAAATGCCATTAAAAAAAAGTGATTATTCGCACGCAATTTTCCAAATGTATGCAGCCATTGTGGAATGGTTTTCTTAGCTGCATGTGTCCAGAGGACGGGTTAAATTAAGGATTACGGATTACGGTTAAGATACGTTCACAAGGAAAACACTGTTCGCGTGGTAGAGGCGGCCAGTTTTGATGGTCCAGTAGTTGATTCATAGTCTGAGATATTCCAGGACAGAAAATAGACATTTCAGCTTTAACAGCACAATAGTGTTTGTAATGAGAGAAAAATTAGAGAACATTTGTTTAAAAATATTAATTTATATATATTCAGCGACATGAATACACTAACAGTTAAGCCCCTTTCCCATTTCGTATGGTTTAATTGAAAATTCAATTCATTCATTCATTCATTTTCTATTCCGTTTGTCCCTTTCGGGGTCACGGGGCTGCTGGAGCCTATCCCGGCCACTTGTGGGCGAAGGCAGGGGATGCCCTGAACAGGTCAACAGTCTGTCGCAGGGTAGAATGTCGTCAATAACACACCCATTCATTCTCACACTCACACCTGTGGACAATTTAGAGTTGCCAATTAACCAATGAAGCATGTTTTTGGATGGTGGGAGGAAGCCTGAGATCCCGCAGAGAACCCACGCATGCACAGGGAGAACATGCAAACTCCACACAGAAAGGTCCCCCATTGATGTGTTTTTCATGTCCCCCAGCCGGGACTTGAACCAGGGGCCTTCTTGCTGTGAGGCAAGAGCGCTAACCACTGCGCCACCGTGCAGTGAAAATACATGTGTAATTTAAAATGTAATCAACTTACAATACAAAACTGAAAATGTTATCTAAATAATTTTTAACAGCTGCTGATTCACAGCTCATGCTCTGAGCTGATGCTAAATACCTGCAGTAAACTCTACACTGAGTTTTCAGATGGATTTCACACCAGTCTGCAGCTTTTGCACTGAAAAATATTCAAGAAATAAAAATAGTTCAGAAGCAGGAACAGCGGGGCGGAGCTTCATCGGAAATAAAATTGGTAAATATGTTCATGTAAATGGCACTTTTTTCAATTACCTCAAAAATGATGATGTGGTTTCAATAAAAACCACTTAAAAACGAAATAAAAACTTGGCTTTACAGGTAATGTTTGAAGGTGCTGACATGTTCCAGTAAATTACCTCTTCAGTCTTCTGCATTGTCACGCTGTTACCTTTAAATGAGCATGACCCTGATAAGAGGATGTGTTGGACATCATCATTTGCATTCTGTAGAGTGTGTCCATAACTATTGTGCAGGGAGACGTGTTTGTGTCGCACAGATCTGTAGGAGCTTTGTTTACTGATAAAACAGGAACCACACTGGAATAATGTCAAACTTTCCTCCGGTCGGGCTTAGATCTCCTAAAAATAAAACTTATTTTCAAAATAACAGCACAGGATATTACATTTATTTAACGGACAACATCACCTTTAAAGTTGGTCACTGCTTTGTATCCCCGGTTAGGAGTTCAGGCTCAGACTTTCACCTGATGATGGGTGAATCACTGTGTGACAAACCAGTTTGTGCAGCATCTTTGTAATGTTCAAAGAAAATTGGAAACAAACAATTGTCCCGACCCGATCAGGCTTTTAGCCCTGCCACGCCTGTTTTACTTAGGATAGGATGCATGAAATACTGTCAAAGAAAAACAAAGAATTCAAAGCCTGAGTATAAACTTAACCTGCAGTGACCTCAAAGTTATTGGACTTTATTTTTATAAGTCCTTCAAGAAGTTATGAGGATGTGTTTATATCCTGAGGACAGAGAGGATCAAGCCCTTCAGTTGTGTTTTTTTTGTCTCTGTATCATTTCTTGGTTCATGTTCCGTTTTAACCCATAAGAACCCATGAAGACATCAGTGTTGCAGGAAAAAAACATCAGAAATGTGTTTTGTGGTCCACTTGGTTTGTAGTATAGCCCATATAGTTTTCCTTTCAGGAAAAATTGGTCTGGGTTCTTTTGGTTTGATTTCCTTCTGTCTCAATCCTACCTGATTTTTTTTTTCCTAAACGTATTCTCAGCTGTTTTCATGTAAGATAACAATCCTCAGTGTAATAGATTATTCTCAAATGCCCATGCGGGTGGATGCAGGCTGGATACGGGCTTTTTAACTTTACAGCAGAAGATTTTTACACACAGGTGCAAATTTTTGGTGTGCAAGTTCTCACATTCTATATTACAAGTTCTCACATCAAATATACAAGTACGTTCTTTTTGGAAGATATTTACCTTCATACGGGCAGTCTGCGGGTGGAAAATGGGCAAACCTGTACGAGACACGCAGCTGATCCACACAAAATCTTTTAGATTGTAAACAACTCAGTGAGGCGACAATGCTCATGCAAATTTTTTCTTACTCTGCTGCTTCTGCGAAATTGAGGAGGAAGTGGCTTCTTGATGTGTTTTTAAATTAAACAGTACAACCACTGTCTGTACCAAAGCAGCTATGGTCAGTTTTTATTCAAACTACTATGGAAACAGGACAATGAAATACGAGGATACAGTGATACTGTGATCATTCCACATCAACACATCAGAGCAGAAGGTTGAAGATCAGACTGAAGCTGAGGAGAGGAAATCCAGCAGGTGAGGGTCTTTTTACCTGAAATCTGGTAAGAATTTAAAAGCAGCTATTGTTTGTTTTTTAATATAGACAATTGAAACACTGAGCTTTTATTTATTATTTAATTTTTGTCTTTACTTTTTTGTTATCAATGAAAGTCAGTTATTGAGTTGAAAAACAAAATCTCCACACTAAAAAAAGCAAAAATATACGTGATTTATATTTTTGGTCAATTATGGGGGTTAAGTCTCTGTTAGCAGATATTTTCTCTCAAAAATATCATTTGACACCAGATACTTGCAAAAAAATATTAAACATATTTTTGTTAGATTGAGATGTGCTTTATTAGAAGCTGTCTGGTTCAAACCGTTTTTGTGTAATGCTATAATTTACTTTTGTAAACTTTCAGCAAAAAATCAATTTAAAGGGGCAGTATAGACCGTGAACATTAAAGAACTTCTCCATTTTACTTTTAGTTAAAGTTAAAGAAGTGTAGTCACTTTGCTTTCATTTTTCAGGAAAACAAATTCTGTTGGTCTTTAGAACATGTAGTCATTAGAAAAACAATTAATAAAAATGTAATTTAAATACTGAGAAGAATTTTTTTGAATATGCAAATACAACAAACAAAATATGAAGTTATTTTTAAAACTGCAACAGATATTGGAACTGGTATTTTAGGGTTAGAAACCCTAAAAGATAAATCTTCACGTAACCTGTATTTATTGTTTTTGCTTTGTTCAGAAACCTCTGTGTGATCCATAATTTAAAACAGAACAGTTAATATGGGTTGTATTCAGACTGTACACAAGTAGCTGGCTTAAAGCAGTGCTTCTCAATTATTTTTTGCCCCCCATGGAGGTATTTGATTAAAGTCAGAATTCTGAGATTAAAGTCAGAATTTTCTGTGACCTTTTATTTTTTTCTCCATGGCCCTAATCCTCTTCCGTAGGTATTTGTGTAGCTAATTACAAATAAAAGTCAAAACCAGAAATTCTTTTTCATTTTCAAAATGAAGCAGCATTTTTTGACTCAAAATTAAAAAGAAAAAGCAACACCACTCATTCATTCACTTAATTAAAATGATAAAGAAAATGGTATTTGACATTTCACTTTCGAAAAGTTCTCTGGTAAATGTGTAGCAAAATTCATTTAGAAATGTCTAATTTCACAATTAAAATGGATTAACAGAAATGATTTTTCATGGTCAAAATGAAGCTGCCTTCAGCAATCCGGAGTTTGGCAACACAGGGCTTTGACGGACACGTCTGTGTCTCTTAGCACCCGGACACACGGAGATAGCCCCGCCTCCCCTCTGGAAATGCTAAGTCAAATTGATATATGCGACAGTTTTCGTAGGGTGGATGTGGAAATGCAAATCCAATCTGCTCTTTGCATTTGCATTTGAATTTTGACAAAGAATAAGCTGTTTTTGAGTAGAAAAAGGAAAAGGCATTTTGGCGGATTGCTTTTTCATTTTAATTTTGAGTCAGAAATGCAGCTTCATTTTGAAAATGAAAAAGCATTTGTGGTTTTGACTTTTATTTTTAACTATGCTAAACAAATGCTTCCATTCCTCCCACCCCCCACCCCCCCACACACACTCGCCACGGTGACTATAAATAAGATCAATATCTATAAAAATTGTGTAAGTATACCTAAAATTGTGTCTTTTAACATTAACATTAACAGTTGTCTCAGGTTTGGCGGGTGTCTTCACAAATGGCATGTTTCAGCTCCTTCCACAGATGTTCAATGGGATTCAGATCTGGGCTCATAGAATCCACTTCAGAATAGTCCAACGCTTTTCTCTGAGCCATTCTTGGGGTTTTTGGTTGTGTGTTTTGGATCCTTATCCTGTTGGAAGACCCATGACCTGTGACTGAGACCAAGCTTTCTGACACTAGGCAACACATTTCTATCCATTTTACTTTGCGCAACTTCAAGATACCCTGTGGCAGATGCAGCAAAGCAGCCCCAAAACAGAACTGAGCCTCCTCCATGTTTCTCAGTAGGGACAGTGTTCTTTCCGTTGTATGTTTCATTTTTGAGCTGATGTGTCTTACCAAAAAGCTCCAGTTTTGTCTCATCTGTCCAAAGGACATTTTCCCAGAAGCTTTGTGGCTTGTCAACATGCATTTTTGCAAATTCCAGTTAGGCTTTTTTATGATTTCCTTTCAACAGTGGTGTCCTCCTTGGTCGTCTCCCATGAAGTCCACTCTGGCTCAAACAAGGACGAATGGTACGATCTGACACTGATGTACCTTGATCTAGGAGTTCACCTTTAATGTCATTGGAGGTTGTTCTGGGCTCTTTGGATACAGTTCCAACTATCCGTCTCCTCAATTTGTCATCAATATTCCTCTTTCGGTCACGTCCAGGGAGGTTGGCTACTGTCCCGTGGGTCTGAAACCTCTGAATAATATGTGCCACTGTGGTCACAGGAACTTCAAGCTGCTTAGAGATGGTTTTTATAGCCTTTACCTTTACCATGTTTGTCTATAATTTTGTTTCTAATGTCCTGAGACAATTCTCTCCATTGCTTTCTGTTGTCCATGTTCAGTGTGGTCCACACCTTTTCACCAAACAGCAACGTGACTATTTGTCTCCCTTTAAATAGGCAGACTGACTGATTATGGGTTTGAAAGCAGCTGTGATGTCAATTAAACGACATACCTGAGCTCATCATGACCCCCTGGGCAATTAGTTCTCAGTCTTTATGGAGGTACCATCATTTTTGTCCAGCCCTTTTTCATTAGTTTGTTTTTTTTAAATAATTCTGTTAATCAACAACTCAAAAGTAATAGCTGATTTTGATTAAATTACTGTTACTTTTGAACGTTTCAAGTCATTTCAGTGAGCATTGTGGACTCTTTCTTTAATTGAGGGGTACCAACAATTTTTGTCCACCACTGTAGTTGTGGGACTTCGGCGGAGGCATGAGAACTAACTCAGTTTTTCTCCTGCTGCCTTTTTCCACCATAAGTGCGTTTGTGTGTGTGCTGAAATGTGTGTGTGCTTAGTTCCCATGTGCAGCGCTCCCCCGTTTGCAAAAAAGGGGGTAGCAGACGCTCAGCCAAGTGAGTGTGTAAGCATTCAGTTTGTGTTACTCAGTTAGGGAGAGCAGCAGTTAAAAAAAAGGTTTTCTCCAAAAAACAGAGACTGGTTCTATTATTAACCCGTTTCGGAGGCTCTGAGGGTCCAAATGGGGAAAGGAAGGTCCAAAGGAAGATCCGCCGTCAGCGCTGGAGAGGATTTCGCCCCGCGGTGTGTGGTGTTACTGTGCCCGCGCCTTAACACCCGTTGCACCTTTTCTATGTGTCAAATACCGAAAAATTACCCATAACTGAGGCCGCGCCCTATAACCCGGTGCGCCCTATGGTCATGAAAATGCGGTAATGACATTAATACGGATGTTTAAAATTGGTCTGCGAAATGTAAAGATTGAATCAGTGAACTATCCCAGCAAGGATTGCAAAATGTAGGACTTCTATAGTTATTTCTCTCGTTGCTTCGCCCCACCCTCATAATTCCTGACCAACTACTAAATAGATCTTAAATGGCATGCCTTTGTTTACAAGCTTTGGTTTAAAACAGAAAGGACCAGTTAAAAGGCAGCCAGAAAACAGGTCAAACGCAAGGTTTAGGAAAAATCATTTGGTCCGGACCAAATGATTTTTCCAGTCTGAACACACCCTTAAACAAAAGTTTTTGTCTTCCTGCAGTTGAAAGAGTTTCTGAGAAAAGATGAAGAGGAGTTTGTTTCTAATGGTTCTTCTTGGTAAGTGGATCTCCAGCTGCTCTTTGATCATTAAATCTTTTTATTGAAATTTAATCTCACTAATCTGTATCATCAGTACACTGAAGAGGTTTGAGGACCAATTGGAAATAAACAGATTTATGTCTGTGACCTCTTTTATTTTCAGGTAATTTTTGTCTCTTCACATGTCAGCTCCATGAGTATCACTATGTTGATCAGAACATGACTTGGACTCAAGCTCAGCAGCACTGCAGGAAAGAATACACTGATCTGGCTACAGTGAGCACCATGGCAGACATGGAGCGACTCAGAGAAATACATTCTGAGAAGATAGAAATCTGGATCGGTCTGTTCAACCAAACGGGCACCAACGTTACTTCACACTGGACTCTGCCTGGACTGCAGTTCATTGAAAGTCAGGCAAAGTGGAAAAGTGGGGAACCAAATGGTGGTTTTACATCTGAGACCTGTGGGGCTATTACAAATATTACTGAGAAAGAGTGGGTGGACATGTCTTGTATGGATCCAGCATATTTCCTCTGCTATAATGGTAATAAGAAACATGATTGTCCTTGAATACATTTTCATTTGTGATCGATTTAAACACTAAAATAATACAGACTCTGAACTAAATTACTGTTGTATAGGTCATATTAGAGTGTAAGTCGCAGCATCCAAGAAATGCATGTTGATAAAAAACAAGATATATGTTGCTCTTTTTGAAAGAAAAGTGCAACACTTCTAAACAAATCCACCAAGCCCAGCGTCATGGTGCGTTCAAAGAGAAAGTAATTCACGTCAAATTAACGTCCGCTGCCACTTCATATTTGACGCCCAATGCTTATTTAAAAATGTGTTCATAAACTACCCTCATTGTGTGTGGGAGACGGTACTGTCAAGTTATCACTACATGGTAACATTGACTATATATGTATGTCTGTTAAAGTGCGTGGAAGACATGGATAACATCTAGACATCAAGTTTATTTATTTTGAAAACCTCTACAAAAGCATCAATAATGACGTCTCCATGTCTGAGATCATCAGCCTTTTTTTTTTTATTAAGGCAATCTTTACCTTCTAAATTGCAGGATGATGAAGATGATGACATTATGTCCAGCATTAGTCTGACGAAGGGAAAAATTCAAAAAGAAAATTAATGTCTCAATGCAGATAAGAAACATATCATAACGTTCCGGAGGAGAATGATCCAATTCTCCTCCATGTTTGTTAGATGGCACTTCTTCTATGTTGCTGTCAGTGGCAAATACTGATGTAAACACAGAGGAAGGGGGTTTTGAGGGGCTGTAAGTTTGCAGGGGAGCATGTAAATAGATGAATGATGGGATGGACTGGTTACTCCACTCTAACAGACCCGCCCACAACTCAGAGGCAAATTTCTACTGATTTCTACTGCCACTCTGCAGAAAGTACATCCTAGAAAATGACAATTCTTTTTTAATATTTTAGCAAGAAATGGCATAATCATAATTAAAAGACCACTAGGGACTCTCAGAATAATTTAAAAGATGATCAGAGCTTGTCTTTATCAAAACTCTTTTTTTTTCATAAAAAGAAAAAACTGGTCTTTTTTGCCTCAAAGTCAAAAGTTGCATTATGTTTATGTCTTTTACTCCACAGGAAGTACAAGCTCTGCTTATAAATATTATTTAGGAGATAAAATGACCTGGTTTAATGCTCTGAGATACTGCAGAGAGAATCACACAGACCTGATCAGTGGACCACAGCTAGAGGAGCTGCAGCAAAATCCCACAGAAAATAGAATACAACTATATAATGGGACAAGTGTGGATAACTTCAACTCATTATCAAGTATTCAACACATTTTCATTGGACTGTTCAGAGATGCTTGGACCTGGTCAGATGGGAGCAGTTTCTCTTTCAGATACTGGAATTTGAACTATAACAGTGAAAGTGTAAAAAAAAACTGCACCATACGTAACAAGGACGGCATGTGGGAAACCAAACCATGTTATGAGCAAAAACCCTTCTTCTGTTACACAGGTGATCATTTTTATATTCAATTACATAAAAGTAAACTCACTTTGATTGAACTCCTATTTTTTTATAGCTCTAACTTCTAAACACAAAAAGAGATTCACAGAAAAACAGCAAACATTGTTAAAAGTCAACATACAAGCTCTGTACATTCTCTGCAAAAACCTCACATGTTTAAAAGCCCCAAAGTACTTTTGTTTCTGCTAATCTGGATTTCTCCCTTTACTGGTTTGTGTTTTAACACTTTTTTGTTGGGGAACATGTAAAACTTTTACACTGGGTCTTGGTAATCTCATCCACTGAAGTTAGACACTTTGTATCTCTCACAAACAGCAGGATTTTATTTCTAACGTAATTTTTTCATTCATTTTTTTCTTGTTTGTCTCTAATGACTTGTTTTTTTTTCTTTTACCACTTCAGATGTGAGAGACCACTAACATGATGATGTTTTCATTTCATCAGATCATGTGATCCTGATCAATGAGAACAGAACCTGGGAGGAGGCCTTATACTACTGCAGACATCACCACCATGACCTGGTCACCATCACTAACCTGGATGAACAGAGATGGGTCCAGGAGAAAACCAAGAAGGCCTCCTCTCCCTTTGTGTGGACTGGACTGCGCTACACCTGCACTCTGGGGTTCTGGTTCTGGGTCAGTGATGAGGTGGTCCACTACAAGAACTGGGTCTCACCTGAACAGGTGAATGAATGTGATACGTCAGGAGCCATGCAGACGGGAGGAGAACACAAGTGGTTCAAGAAACATGATGAGGAGAAGTTCAACTTCATCTGTTCAAAGTGATAATCTGTTCACTGATTACGGGCTTTTTCTTTTGTTATTTAACTGAGATTTTTATTTAATGTTTTATTTTAAAGCATCTGGCAAAGCAACATTATAGAGTTGAAGAAACAGTTTGCTGTTTGGATGTCATTTACCATCCATCTATCTTCATAACTTTTGGGGTCATGGGGATTTTGGGGCCCGTTGGGTGCTACTGTTGGGTGAAGAGGCGGTGTACACCCTGGACATGTTGATATTGAGTGCTTTTACTTCTTGGAGAGAAAAACATGAAAATATGCTATCATTTGTACACCTGTATGTTATATTTTTTACATGCTGATTGCTTTGCAAAAATCTGCATATCTCACATTTAGGATTAATCTCTGTATAAACAAATGACAGTTATTAAAAGGTTTTAGGACTCCAAATGAAATTGTTTTACTCTTTTTTTAACAAAAAAAACACATCAATTTTCAAAATGTTTTATGTTCTGAAATATTTTCAAGGAATGTGTAACACTGAATTCATAACCAGAATAGTAATTTTCATGCTTGTTTAAGCATTTCAATTTTCAGAAATTGAATGTTTGACTTAAACTAGGAGGAAAAATGTTTCCGTTTTGTTACAGGAGGAGGAGGAATCAAACACGGGGGAACAGACTCAGAGCTTTGCGATGACACATTTTGAGGTGTGTATTGTCTGATGAGTCTAATGATACAATAATAATTAATAATAACAATAATAATAATAATAATACATGTGATTTATATGGCGCCTTTTTGGGCACTCAAGGTCGTCTCACAGTCATGCCCGGCCCTCCCTATACTCGAATTACCCAGCCGCAAATGGCCCCCGTCACCACCAGGGCCCCGAAGTGGCAAAAAAAATAAAATAAAAAAAGACCCATATCTGGCAACCCATTTCATAGAACTTCCGTACCAACGTGCGCTCTGAATGTTGAGCAAGAAAAAGTGGCCTGCACTTTAATGATCCCCCCCTTCAACACACCTAAACCAATCTGGCAACCCAAATAATGACGTTACGCCACTCTTAGCAACGATTGGTCAACATCATTGCATCTGAGCCTGGCATAGTGTGCATTTACGAGCGCATTTTGTTTCAATAAAATTGGGAAAAATAAAAATAAAAAACGAGTGCATTTTGTCACACGGATCAAAACGACAACAAGAGAACTTCATGCCAAAGAGACTTTATCCATCAGGCGCTAAAAAAAGAAAGAAGGAAAAGGATGAAGAACTTAAACATCAATCACAAGGTAAGTTTGAAAGATGTTGGGGCCGTATTCCTATCCTGCCTTTCTGTGCAGCTGAGCAATTTACGTAAATACTAATTGAGGTAAATGTTGCACATAAACGACCCCGTTTATCGTAATTTCAAATGGAAAACTCAAAATAATTCTGATACCTACGTTTCCAAGATGAGGTCGGACATGACCTTCTAAAACGGAGAGCAAAGAAAGTATAGCATATTGATAATGGTATGATGGCTGATAATTTAACTCACGTTTGACACGACAGAACACAGGACTGGACTCAGATGCAGAGACTTTGGTTGCTTTTAATCACTTGACGTGAAAATAAGGCTTAGCTTTGACTTGAAGGTAACAAGACAAACAGGCACAGGACACAGGGAAACTCAGGCTATAAATACATGAGGAGGGGAAGCACAGGTGGAAACGATCAGGGATGATGAGGCAGGCTCAGCTGTGGGGAAACAGACAAGGGCAGGGAGAGGAAGGACTGAAACGAGAGGTGGGTTAAACCTTCAAAATAAAACAGGAAACACCAGAGACTGACAGGAACTTGACATGACATGACAACGTTATCGTATTGGTTAATTGTGTTCCTACACATATTTAGTGCCTTCTGCATTTCCCGGTTTATGTCAGTATCATCTGCTGTTCCTCTGTTATAGAAAGTCAGGTAGTCTGACTTTTTCAACGAGTGTGTCTTAAAATCTTGCAATGGCATGGAATATGGAGAATCAAAACTGCCAAATACAAATAGGAAATAAATGTTCTCATTTATAAATGACAAACAATTTTTTTTACTAATTTTAAAATTATGAGCATACAAAATAATAAATAAAGAAGTGTATAAATGCTAATATTTATATTTATACTCAAATTAGTGTCACATTTATGATTTATAAATGGGTACATTTATTTCTTATTTGTATTTTGCCGTTTTGGTTCTACATAACAATGATGATGATAACAGTTCCTTCTCAGTCGACAGTTTCCTCTGATCTCAAAAAGTATCAAAAAGTATTGGAGGTGGAGCAACATCCACATCCCAAAATGTTCCTGACATCACTGAAGATGTCATCTCAGGTCATTTTAATAGCATGTAAAGTAATTTAAAAAACAGCTTCTGCATAACCCCTGTCTTTCATAAACAGCAGCTGAAGAGAATGGGGCCCAAGTTGTTCATAATTAAATAAATAAATATGACCTCATGCAAATACACAATCAACCAATAAATCTCTCATAAATATATAAAAAGATCATTAAATTGTGAAAAACCTGCACACAGACTTTAAATGATATTATTAGTAGTATTCTGCTATAGTTCTTTTTTTTTAGCTTCATCAGTCATTATTGTATAATAATAATTTTTGTTTTTTTAGCTGCAGAAGAAACTGCTGTCACCACATCATCTGTAGAAAGGGAAAATGTTGATGCTGCTGCTGGTAAGTTCAAATCCACTCAACATGGAACATAAATCAAACGTATTGTTTCATTATTACTTGAAAAATAGTCATACATGTGCACACACACACACACACATAAAAGTGAAGGCACTTCTTTCCAACATTCTGCTTCCAGCATCACAGCAACTGTTCTGTAGATCCGATTGGACTCTTTGACTTTTCACTGTTTGCTTTTGTTGAAGTTCTGTCTCTGATGTTCCAGAGGCTCCAAGAGATGCGTGTCTGGAAGAGGAGCTACTGGATCCAAAATTCCACCAACCTCAAGTCCAATTGGTCCAGCTGAATGACCAACCACACTCTCTGATCCAGTAAGAATGAATTTGGTGCAAAGAGATCCTTTTCAGACTGAGAAAGACTTTGACTTTCCAAAATCCCCTCATTGAGCTGTTGTGTTCTTTATTTTGGATTGTTTTATTGATATTTGATGTACTATTAAGTTGCTATTTTTAATAAGTTGGAGTTTTGTGAGTGTAATTTATTGAGTGCCTGATGTTACATAAAAAAAATATATATATATATATATATACATTTGTCATTTATATTTATTTCTTTTTACTTTTAAAATTTGTTTGGCATCACTAAATGTGGATCCAACATGCAGGCAATGAACTGGATTCAATTCTTCAGCAGCAACAATAATACATTCACAAAATGTAGTAATAGAGAGATCTCATTTATATTACAACAACAGTTGTGTTTTGTTGGTGCTGCTGATCAGTTAGAGGGCCCACAAATTAAATTTCGCTTAGGGCCCCCGGAAGACCAGGGCCGGCCCTGCTCACAGTACAAAAGCATGTAAAAAGATAAAAATACAACAATAAAACTACTGAACACAAAATAAGTTAACAGTTAAAAACAGCAATTTAAATATTATGAGCTAAAAGCATGACGGGAAAGGTGAGTTTTGAGGTGTTTGGAAAACTGACAGTGAGTCTGTCATGGTGCCTCTGTCAGACTCTTTCCCCTCCAGCTCTGCTCCATTCTGCTCCCGATTGTACGGTGGCCCAGAAGGGTCACAACACATTAACTTACCACACAACACATTAACTTACCCCACAACCCATTAACTCACAACACAACACATTAACTCACAACACAACACATTAACTCACAACACAATAACTCACAACACAACACAATAACTCACAAAACAACACATTTACTCACAACACAAAAACTCACAACACAACACATTAACTCACAACACAATTCAATTCAATTCAATTTTATTTGTATAGCCCAAAATCACAACAACAGTCGTCTCGATGGGCTTTGAAGTAAAACATGAACTCAAAAGGATCATGAATACAAAGAGTTCAATAGGAAAATTCTAAAATGTACTAACAAACTGACTAAGCTATACTGGCATCCCTGCACTTAGACCCCCCTTAGCGGTAAGGAAAAACTCCCAAAAAAACGGATTCCGGAAAAAAACGCAAATTTTGACCCTCTTGTAGAAAAACCTGCTCACTGTGACTTTACTTTCTGTTAGGTAGTTAGCTGCTCAGCCCAGTAAAAATTTCAGAATAAAAGCACTTCCATTGCAGCTTTACTTCCATTGTGAGTTAATGTGTTGTGTTGTGGTCTAATGTGTTGTGTTGTGAGTTATTGTGTTGAGTTAATGTGTTGTGTTTTGAGTTAATGTGTTGTGTTGTGAGTTATTGTGTTGTGAGTTATTGTGTTGTGTTGTGAGTTAATGTGTTGTGGGGTAAGTTCATGTGTTGTGTTGTGACCCTTCTGGGCCACCGTATGATTGCCACTAGCTGCCGTCACTCTACTCATAACCTCTTCTGCTCTTAAGGAGATTCAATGCCTCAATCCAACGCCAGTTCGGTGCCCTTTAACGGTGAATCGTCTGGTCTCAGTAATGCTCTGTTTTGCTCTGCCTTGCTCTCGCTCTAGAACTAACCCATGTTCTCGTGCTTCAGGAAACCACTTCATGAGTGACGCCAGTGTGGACCTTCTGCTAAGCAGCTCCAGTGAGCCTGAAGACTCTTCACCTTACGCTAACCGCGTTAGCACTTCCAGCCACGCCACAAGCCATCCTCAAGCCCGGACCTCGTCAAAACCTAACCACAGTCTTCCACGGAGAAACAATAAATCATTACTCACCTGCCACTTACCTATCTTTACTCTGGGTTCCATTAACTGGGTTCGCTCCGCCTGAAAATCATGACAGAGTCCATATTTTGTAGATCAGAGGGGAGGGAATTCCAGAGTTGTGGGGCAGAGCTGCTGAATGCTCTACCCCCCATGGTAATGAGACGGGGTCGTGGAACAGTCAGTCGAAGGGAGGAAGAGGATCTGAGAGAGCGAGTGGGGATAGCAACACTTAGGAGCTCTGAGAGATACGGAGGGGCTAGGTTGTGGAGGGCTTTAAAGGTTAAGAGGAGGATTTTGTGAGTGATCCGGTGAGGTACTGGTAACCAATGAAGCTGCTGTAAGACGGGTGTAATGTGGTGAATGGATGGGGTTTGGGTTATTATTCGAGCAGCTGAGTTTTGAAACAGTTGAAGCTTATGGAGGGTTTATTTGAGGAAGTCCAGAAAGAAGGGAGCTGCAGTAATCTATGCGGGAGGTGATGAGACTATGGACTAGGCCAGCTGTGGAGTGAGGAGTGAGAGCGGGACGGAGACGCCGAATGTTACGCAGATGGAAGTAAGTGGAGCTGGTGATGTTATTGATGTGGGCAGTGAATGAGAGAGTGCTGTCAAGGATGACACCCAGACTCTTAACCTGAGGGGAGGGAAATATGGAGGAATTGTCAAAGGAGAGAGAGAAATTACCGAGTTTGCTTAGAGTGGATTTAGTGCCAAGAACGAGGAGTTCAGTCTTATTCCAATTTAATCTAAGGGGAATTTGTGGTGTACCAAGATTTGACTTCAAATCTGGAGAGGGAAGAATGTGGAAAAGTGGAGCCAGGTTTGGAGGAGACGTAGAGCTGGGTGTCGTTGGCATTGCAGTGAAAATGCCTATTGTATTTCTGAAAAATGTGACAGAGGGGGAGGAGGTAGATGATGAAGAGAAGGGGGCCCCAGGACAGAGCCCTGGTGCGACCTGAGAGATAGGAATGGAACCAGCTAAGGGGTAGGTTGGTGATGCCAATATTGAAAAGTCTGTCCAGGAGGATGGGGTGGGAGGTGGTGTCAAGCGCCGCACTCAGATCTAGCAGGAGGAGGTTGGAAACGGAACCAGCATCTGCTGCAAGGAGGAGGTCGTTAGTGATCTTGAGGAGGGCTTTTTCTGTGCTGTGGAGGGAACAGAAACCAGACTGGAGCTGTTTGTATAAATTATTGGCGGAGAGATGAACACGGAGTTGAGCAGCTGCAGTTTTTTTCAAGAATTTTTTAGATGAATGGAACGTTGATATTGGGTAGAAATGGTTGAGGTTGGAGGGGTCTGAACCAGGATTTTTTAGTATGGGGGTAACTACTGCTGATTTGAGAGCAGTGGGAACTGTTCCAGGCTTGAGGGAGGCGTGAATGATGCTGGTGATCAGTGGGGACAGAGTGGGGTGAGTAGCCTTGACCAAAGCAGTGGGTATTGGATTAAGCTGGCAGGAAGAGGTGTTAGATTTTTGGATGAGTTCACTAATTTCACCAACTGATGGGAGGCTAAAAGTAGAAAACAAATGAAGTGGGGGAATTAGAGCAGCAGGGATTGAATTTGGACTTGAAGACGCCTTAATTTGCTGATGGATCTGCTCAATTTTAGTTGTGAAAAATGATGCCAAGGAGTTACAAAAATCTGAGGAGTACAAGTGGGGGGGGGGGTGCATTTGGACATGTTGTTTTTGAGTGGAGTGAAAAACGTGCTTTTGTGTTTCCTACTGAAGAGTTTACTAGACCAGAGAAATAAGGGATTTTTGCCTCAGAAATACAATCATTGTAATGAGAAATGTGAGTAGTGTACATTTGTCTCTGTTAGACACATGAAGTCCAACTTTTGATCGACGAGGAGATCTTGGATGAGATGCCTCTTTCTCGTGAGCGAACGGATGTTTAGGAGACCGAAGTTGGCCGTCGTGCTGGAGAGGTTAGCAGCAGCGGTGTTGTTAGCCACCTGGGCCAGGTGAGCCAGCGTGCCAGGGTCAGCGCGGCGTCTGGAGTTCCTCGGCGGACGTCGGGTCGAAGACCAGAAAGATCTGATGGAGTTGGAGGTACCATCCTGGAGGATACGCCGTGAGCCACGGTGAATGTATCTCCGACTGGGCTGGTAGATGATGTCCGGGTGCTGGAGAAGCGATGGCGGAGGAGCATCAAGGTGAGTCAGGCGGAGTTTAGCAAGGTCCAAGGCAGAGTACTGAAGGAGAACTGTCAGTGGATGCTTGACCAGAGACAGGATGGTCCAGGCAAGTAGAATCCACTCAAGGTTGATCCACATCGTGTCCGGCGTTGCGAGGAATCAGCAGACAGGCTAGTTCACGCAAACAGCCAGATGTTTTTCAGAACCAGACGTGAACAGATCCCGGTGACAGTCTATAGCAGGGGTCGGCAACCTTTTTTACTCAAAGAGCCATTTGGGACCGCCCCTAATGAAAAAAAAAGCACTCGGAGCCACAACCCGTTTTGACATCATTGTATATATTATGCATGTATATATTATATCAAGGGTGCTCATTACGTCGATCGCGATCGATCTTCAAGGACATGAGTGTGGATTGCGGGCCAGAAAAGATAAAAAAGTAATTCTTTCTTTTTCATCTTCATGTTTATTAGTTACATGTTTATTTCAACATTATTGTTTATGTACTGATGATTAAAAACTACACAGTGAGTTTACATAAAGATACTTTTGTATTAACAGATGAGGCGTTTTATTACAAAGACAGAAAGCAGCAACCGTCGTATTCATGCTCTGCTGTAAACAGTCCAATGTGGGGAGCATCGTGGCATATTATGAGGCATTTGGCGCTGCTCGCTCCGTATTGATCAGTATTGATGGGGAACGACGACTACTCTTTATTTAGTGCTCCGTCCTCCGAACACACAATATATTTCACGCACACACCTCCGCTCCGTGCTCACACCGCCATCTCCACCTGCACGCCCCCCCCCCTTCTTTCTCGTGGCACGCGCGCCGCTCAGCACAAACACACACTCCGCAACAGTATAAAGGCCTCGCAGCTTCCTTGATGAGCTCGTATTTATCGGGCGAGAACGGCAGAGCTGATAGCAGGAGGAGACACGCGGGGCGGCTTCAATAAACTCCGGTTGCTGGACTTCTACCGGGGACGTGATATGCTGCGGGGAGACAGAGTTTGCGCTGAGTGAATTTAAACTCGCGTCTGCAGTGACGTATGTGTCAGAGGATGTCCGATTGGCCATTCTGCATGTCAATCAAGTCCCGTACTTTTCGGTGAGGATTTTGATTGGCTGGTGGATTTTCAAGAAGCACTCTCTTCCCCTTCAATCTCCCCCACTTCCCAGAAGATGACCGGCCGATCGCGACCGACGCAACGAGCTCCCCTGCTCTGAAACACACATCACCGCACACGCGAGTCCAAAACACCGGCGCAAACTCTCCGTCACCAGAAAGCCGCTCCCCGCTCCGCGCCACGCCAAGCCCCCGGCAGAAAATCACTCCAGACCCGGAAGCCGCCCCGTGTGTCCTCCTATCAGCTCCGCAGCCCTCGCCCGACAAACACGAGCCCACCGAGGAAGCTGTTTTTACGAGGCACGGAGCCAGCAGCGCCTTTGAAATGCCATGAAAAATGTACAAACTAAAATAAATTTGAATTTTTATAAAATACTCATTATTTTCCAAAGTCACAGGGAGCCACAACAGAAGGATGAAAGAGCCACATGTGGCTCCGAAAACATGGGTTGCCGACCCCTGGTCTATAGGTAGTTGGACAAAAAGTGATATTGATAGACATCCACAATTTGGGAGCAAATAACAGAGTCCATAGGCTTAGAAATGCTGAAAATTTGGTCCAGGGGAGTAGCGGCAGCCAGAAGCGCACCAGCATTCACTCGACCCAGAAGACACGCCCAATTTCATATACATATCACGATACATCCAAAGACTGCACTGGAATAATTTTTCTATATTTTAAGAAGAGGCACTTAATAGAAAAAGTCTCTACCTAAACATTTAAACACCTTTTATTGTAATAAAACATAATAACCATATCACTCTGATTCATCAGGTCGCTGTTGAACTAGAATCTATTGCTGGGAGGTTCTGCAGAACTTTGTCCTGCTTTGCTGATAGCATTTTGACTGAGGCTCCATGCATGAGCCGCTGCACTGCCACTACACAATCTGCATTTTTATGTGATACTGGCAGCAATGTGGCCCAGAGTTTCGATTCAGTACTCACTCAAGGAAAAACTAAGTAGAACATGTTTCATAACAACAATCTGCGAGGCTGACGAACCATTTAGCATTTAACACAAGCTGGTTCTCACAAGATCTTGTTGTTGTTTGGTGCAGTGTAGAGCTGCTCAAAGAGGCTCTGTGTTCTCTGCTGCCAACTAGCTGTCGGAGGTTGAAGTGGAAAAAGAGTCAGACTCTGAAGGACGCTCATTGATAATTAATTAAATACTGCCTTAACAACGTTTAAAATCAATGCAAGCATCGCCAAATGATTTTTCCCTACACCCCTAATACTTAGTAAGGAAGAAGCAGAAAATCACCACATAGTGGCAAGTATAGTTTGCAGATGTATAATTTTACTAGCACCACTGTCTTTTATCCTCCACCATGTGAATGTCTGCTCTCACGACTGTTTTTAAGCCAAACGACATATCTTACTTGATGTCATACTATGTATGTGACATTAAATCTGCTGATGAGAAAGGCAAATTAACAGAATTACTGAACAATTGAGAAAAAACTAAAAGAAGCATAGAACTGAATGCAGAGAAATACCAAAAACGAGAGCAATCCAAATGAGACTGAAATGAAGTAACAGTCAAGAAGGTCATGGTTTGTCGGCTCCCTGTCCCTCTGTCTCCCTCTACTGGTCCATTATCTGTCATGTGGGCTGGTCTGCTGTTTTGTTTGCAGGTGTTCAGGTTGAGGGCAGGGGTGCAACTACCTAATTTCATAGGGGTATGCGGCCACGTAACCCCCCCCCCACACACACACACACACCACACACACAAACACATAGACATGAATGCACATAGTGAAACGTCCCATCCACCCCTCCTAAAGCTATCTAAACACTCACAACACTTTTATTGTTTAAATGTATACATTTCATTACTTCTTATCTGTTTATGGATACGACCCAGCAGAACATTTTTGTGAGTCATTTTCAACCGTGTATTAGCTCAATGATTCCCAACATTTGTGTCTTCTGAGTATTGCCTTGCAACAGCCCTCACCTCTGTACCTCTCTGTTCTTCTCCCTCTTCATCATCACCTGATCATCTCTCTTTCTCTCTATCATCATCATCAACTGAACCTCTCCTCTTTCTTCTCTGTTGGGACTGACTTGTCATGTATGTCTACACTTGTTTTCCCAAAATGAGTGAACAGGTGGTCAGCAGAAGTTTAAACCAGAATGAGCATCTAGGTTTTTGTGACTTGAATAGTTTAATTATTCCTACCTGAAGTAAATGGTAAATGGTGTATACTTATATGGCGCTTTTCTACCTTCGTCAAGGCCCAAAGAGCTTAATAGTCACAGCCCCATTTACACACATTTTCACACACTCATGTGAATCTGCCGAACACTGGCACCAACCTTCCACCAGAGGCAAGGTGGGGTTCAGTGTCTTGCCCAAGCACACTTTAACTCATGGGCATGCAAGGCGAGAATCAAACCTGCAATCTTACGATCATGGGTCGACCGCCCTACCACTGCACCATGGCCGCCCCATATCTGTCATCCCTGCTCTCTTTGATATCAGATGCATCACCAACCTCATGTCTGTCTCCTTTACCTCTTGTCTGTGTTCTTTCCACTAAATCCTATGGCCATGCAAGAATTATTTAATGTTTTAAATAAATGTTTTAAATGAAGTTTTTTTGAGTGAAGAAGACTATATAAAAATGATTGACTTGGTATTAACTGGCTTTGCCCTAAACGTCCAGCATCAAACCAACCTGTTTCTTTCCATCTGTCCTGATTCTTTCTCTCTTTTCTCATCTTTCTCTCCATCCTTACAGCTGTTTGATATAAACTTTGTGTTAGGAAGATTTTAAAAGAATACAGCGACAAAACTATATGTAAAAATAGAGGTAACACTTTATATTAAGATTCCTTAACCAGCTTTATTAAAGCATGAACAAGCATTATAATAGCATTTTTAGGGTGTTAGTAATACATTTATTAATACAATAATTCTAATAAGGTTTATTAAATCACTAACTTAACACTGTTACAAGCATTATTATTAGGATGTTTATAAGATGCTATTGATACATTTATTGGCATTATAGATGCCTTAAGAAGTCTCCAGCTTGTTCAGAATGCAGCAGCTGGATTATTAGCAGGAACAAACAGAAGAGATCACATCACTCCTGTGTTAGTTTCGCTCCATTGGCTCCCAGTTGATTCTAGAATTAAGTTCAAGATCCTCCTGTTAACCTATAAGGCCTTACATGGAATGGCCCCGTCCTATATTAATGACCTCATAGTCCCTTACCATCCAATCAGAACACTTCGCTCGCAAAATGCAGGACTGCTTGTGATTCCTAGAATTAGTAAAAGTACAGTTGGAGGTAGAGCGTTTAGCCACCAAGCCCCTGTTTTATGGAATAAACTCCCAGCTCATGGTAGAGAGGCAGATTCAGTTTCTACATTCAATGTTAGACTGAAAACATTCCTCTTTGGACAGGCTTACTGTCAGACTAGTTAGTATTCAGAGATTATTTAACTTAATGTTAATGTGTTTACATTAAACTTAATAACAATAACTATTTGTTTTTAGTAGGCTGCAAGAAGTTGAAGCTGGGGTAGCTGTGGTGCACTGGGGTTCTGTCCTCTTTTCTTTTCTCATCTACCTCAACTCTTCCCCTCTTCTCTATTTTTTGATCATCATTTATCATTTAGTTCTCCATGTCTGTTTGGTGCAGTATGATTCATGTATTGTCCCTCTTTCCCTCCCCGCTCTTGGGGAGTGGGAGTGCTTCCAGATTCCAATTGGCCCATCCGTGCTCATGTTCCTGGCCGTGTACCTCGTCTCTGCTCCTGCTCCTACACCTGGCTGTGGTTCCTGTCTCCGACTCGACTCGCGCCTTTGACTGTCCCCCCAACCCCGGCTGGATGAAGCTCGTCTGCTGGACTTTAAATAAGCAGTTGTAGAGTTTGATCAGTTAATTCTTCTCTATGAGTTCCGGTAAATCCTGGGGGAGGATCCCTCCTTCATTTGGGCACCTCTAAGGTTTCTTCGTTTTTTCCGGATTCCGTTTATTTTAGGAGTTTTTCCTTACCGCGAAGGGGGGTCTAAGGGCAGGGATTCCAGTATAGCTTAGTCAGTTTGTTAGTTCAGTTTAGCATTTTCCTATTGAATTCTATGTATTCATGATCCTTTTGATTTTATGTTTTCAATCGCTGATACGAAGCCCATCGAGACACTGTTGTTGTGAATTTGAGCTATACAAATAAAATTGACTTGAACTGAATTGAACTAACAACTTTCAGTTTTAATAAGGTAAATCAGATTTTTTTATCAACCTTTATCAACAAATTAAGAAGTATTATAATTGTTTGGGGTTCTAGCAAGACATTTATTAGCATTATAGATGTCTCACACAAGCCTAAGTGTTAATAAACTTAATAAGTTTGATTAACTAACTTAACATATTAATAGGCTTTATTAATGTATAGGATTGTTAGTAAATAATAATTAAAAAAATGTTAAAAGCTTAATTTAAATAATTTAATTTTAAATAATTAATTTAAAAGCTTCCATCTGAGAACTATGAACGAGCTTAACGCTGTAATTATGATGCTTCCATCCAGCACATTATGATACAAGCTTAAGTAACCTCAAATTTCGAGCTACATGCATATCGTAACACTGCGATGCATACATAGAGACCAAGCATTATTAGTCTTGGCAATGAATATAAATAATTTAGAACTGATCAGTTTATAATGCTTAAGATAAAAGGGAATAAAGTGCTTTTAAGAACAACCTTGAGAAAGTGACATCAAGTAGTGAGTTTTAAGAGAAGGTTCTATTTGTGTATTCATGGCACCATAGAAAGCCATCAGAAGCACAGATTCCAACAAGAAACGACAGTTAATATGGAGCCTGCACGTAATATAACACCAAAAATATTTTATATATGCACCAATGGTAAGAGAAAAGTAATTTTTCGTCATTTCCGGAGGGACGCACCTTAGGAAGGCCATCGAGGAGCAGGCGAATAGAAGGATAACCAAGGTCCAAGGAGATTAGATAGATGAGGAAGGTCGCCATCCCACGTAGCAATGGACAGCAGCTCGGCTGGATTTGATATTATGTACTTGACATCATCAATTCTCAAATAGGTGGACAACTAGAGTAAATATACCTTAAATATTAATTGGCAAAGGGGTGTCTGGATACTGCAATGAAGAAAATTTTGAGATTGAAGAGAGATCATATGTTCTGATAGTATTTAAACTGGCTGAACCTAATGCATCTAAAGGCGGATGACAATAAGTCTCTAAAGGAGATAAGCTTTAGAGATAAGTCTCTAAAGCTCTTAGTCGAGTATGATCTGCTTGAAGCAGGGCAGACTGAGGATTGGTTTGCAACACAAAGTTTTTCACTCTTGAAACTGAAGCTAGAGAGCAGTGATAATTTCTACAGCCAGGAAAAATTAGCTCGTAATGCAAGTTATTTAAACACTAAACCATGTTAAAAGATCGCACATTACTATTTATCATCGCACTCTTAAAACAACCTTTGTAATAATCTCCACGGCTGAATTCTCTTAGAACCACATGAGCCGTTAATGGACCATTAGAGCTGTACATTTGGGTTAACGACCAAAATTTTTCGTCCGCTGGACATTCATAAACAGGTCTTCATACATTTTTCTCCACCCCAAACCAAAGGGGGGCGCAACCTCAGAAAACAAGTGGAGGGAGACCGAACAAACATAACAAAACCACACTAAGCATCAAGAATTAGAGACCAGAAAAGCAAGACAGAAACATCCAGAACAACAGGAACACGGGGCCAATTCTGAACTACCCAGAACGAGAAAACAAGATGACAGATGACCGAGGGGAATAATGCACACAGCAAAATACAGGTGGCCCAACAGCGAAAAACACATATTTATACCACCAAAGAGCGAATAAGCGATGTGCTGCATAAACGCAAGGGATGACATAGTGGCAGAGAGGCACGCATCAATAAACCAGAGAACCATGGCCAAAATAAATCCATCCGGGCGGAGGACCATATGTCGTACTTAAATAAAGGGGAAACCTTGATTCGAAAACGAGTCACGACCACGGAGTCGCATAAGACCGGTTACAAGGAGGAAAACAGAACACCGAGAAAACATTGAGAAGATGCAAAACAAAGGGGAACCCATAGGATTATGCTAAATCCAGTACAGGGCTTCCGAGAGACGAAACCAAAAAACATGACGGAAACGACAGCCAAAAGGCAAACTGATACATAACACTCCAAGCCCCACCTAAGCCAGAAGATGCCACTGGGAGGAATGGAGAGGCAGAACAGTGAGAACATAAACAAAATCCGCCCCCCCCCCAGCCATGCACTGTGTCTGGTGGAATAATCATAGAGATGGCAAGGTCAGCCAAAGTGCAAAAAATAAAATAGGCTGCTGATGCCCAATAAAATATGGACGAACCGAGGCACCGACAGGTCTCACACAATCGCGTCAAACATGAAAACGCAGAGTGGCCACCTGACTCAAAAACTGAAAAAAATTGGGCCCTGGAAGAGCTCATCACAAGCCGCCCACAAACCGACCATAAATCCCTAAACCAACCAGAGAGAAAACAACAAAACGTCTGCAAGGTTGAGATGACAGGGCCACGTACAAAACCGACACATTCACAAAGGGGCTGATGTTAGTTCCCTGAAGGCTAAGGCTGGACCCCTGGGGAATACAGGGCGGAGTGGCTGTCCACAAACCAGCCAGCTCCGAGGGAGAAACGGTGGAGCAGAACCAGACATCTGAGCGTGCAGTCGTGATGACACAAGGATCGCTGACCAAGCAAAATAAAACGAGAAAGGAGCCACAGACGCCGCATAAAGAGACCAATGATAAATAAAATGTCCACAGAAGAGACAAGTCCATAACCTGACCAATCAAAATGCAGGATAAACTAGTAAATGTACACAGCTTCAACAGAAATGAATCAAAACAAGGAGCCACCACAACAAAGCCAACTCAGAATGATAGCCCACACAGCAGAAACCGGACCAGGTTTTGAAGAAAACACACCGTGTATTCAAAAAGAACTGCAAGTCCCAGGGTCCTTAGGGGCGTGACATCACCGATGACCACGTCGGCCAGGAACAGGAAGGAAAAACGCAACACAGAAGCACAAAGATGGCAGCACACTGCTCACCAAGAGACACAAGCGATCACAGCACCCAAGAAGGCCCATACATCTCCCGATCTCACCTGCACTGCATAGATTTAGAAACATTTTAAACTTACTTCCAGAGTGTTTCGGGTCATTGGTTTATTGGGAATAATTATCATACCGGACATGCAAGTGTCTCAGCATGGATCTGGCACTCCTGGGTACAAACACTGGATGATTGGTTTAGATCCATTAAAAGTGCAAAATAATTGAAGACAGGAAATATAAGGCATTAAAGTAATATTTTACCTTACTTGGTGGCAAAGACTCAAAACAATCCCAAACACTTTGAACACTGACAACTCCTTAAATTTTTTTTATTGTTAAAACATGAATCTCCAAGTGTTTTCCAAAAACTTTTCAAAGTTTGATAAACACCAAACAAGGAGCACAATCCTCACAATACTTGTCCTCAGGGTACAAACACATTCAAATAACGTCTTTATGGACTCGTAGAAATAACGCCCAATAACTTTAGGGTTCCTGGTGATAAAGTATACATGCTGCCTTTGTATTCTTCTTCCAAAACCAGCTCTGTTGAAAGGTTTATCCTGTTGCCTGAGATGCAACATTTTTTCTTTAAATTTGGTCTACATACACCGGCAGCCATGCAAATCACTTAAACCACCAAACATCCTTTAACTTTGCAGTTTCCCCACAGTCCATTTGTTTAAAAATATATACAGTACAGAGCAAACGATCGGACACACTTTATCATTCAAATGAATATGAAGGTGTGTCCAAACTTTAAGTCTGTACTGAATATATATATATATATATATATATATATATATATATATATATATATATATATATATATATAACTGGAGAAAGCCTGGAAAGTGAAGGTGACGGTGGTGCCTGTGGTAATTGGAGCACTCGGGGCAGTAACCCCCAAGCTAGAGGAGTGGCTACAACAGATACCTGGAAAGATCTCAGACATCTCAATCCAGAAAAGCGCAGTGTTAGGAACAGCTAAGATACTACGCAGAACCCTCAAGCTCCCAGGCCTCTGGTAGAGGACTCGAGCTTGGAGGAGAAACCACCCGCGGAGGATGAAAGGGGCAAGTTTTTATATATATATATACATATATATATATATATATATATATATATATATATATATATATATATATATATATATATATATATACATATATATATATATATATATATATATATATATATATATATACTCCTTCCCTTGCTAGCCGCAAGGAAGGAGGCCGAGGACTAGTGAGCGTAGAAGCCACTATCCAGGATGAAACATCCAAGATGCATGAGTACATCAAGCTCAAGGCCCCAACTGACAGTGTGCTCAGTGAATGTCTCAGGCAATGGAGAGCAGAGGATACAGTGCTGGAGGACAGATCCTCATGGGAGGACAAACCCCTCCATGGTATGTACCACCGGACCATAACTGAAGTGGCTGATATCAAGAAGTCCTACCAATGGCTAGAAAGGGCTGGCCTACAAGACAGCACTGAAGCGCTCATCCTGGCAGCTCAGGAACAAGCCCTGAGCACCAGAGCGATAGAGGCTCAGATCTACCACACCAGACAAGACCCAAGGTGTAGGCTGTGCAAAGAGGCGCCTGAAACAATCCAGCACATAACTGCAGGATGTAAGATGCTGGCAGGTAAAGCATACATGGAGCGCCACAATCAAGTGGCTGGAATCATATACAGGAACATGTGTGCAGAATATGGACTGGAAACCCCAAGGTCAAAATGGGAAACACCCCCGAAGGTGGTAGAGAATGAGAGGGCAAAGATCCTGTGGGACTTCCAGATCCAGACTGATAGGATGGTAATGGCGAACCAACCAGACATCGTAGTGGTGGATAAAGAACAGAGGAAAGCCGTTGTGGTAGATGTGGCAGTGCCAAGCGATGGGAACATCAGGAAGAAGGAACATGAGAAACTGGAGAAATACGAGGGACTCAGAGAAGAACTGGAGAAAGCCTGGAAAGTGAGGGTGACGGTGGTGCCTGTGGTAATTGGAGCACTCGGGGCAGTAACCCCCAAGCTTGAGGAGTGGCTACAACAGATACCTGGAAAGACCTCAGACCTCTCAGTCCAGAAAAGCGCAGTGCTAGGAACAGCTAAGATACTGCGCAGGACCCTCAAGCTCCCAGGCCTCTGGTAGAGGACCCGAGCTTGGAGGAGAAACCACCTGCGGAGGGTGAGAGGGGCGTTTTTTTTTTTTAATATATATATATATATATATATATATATATATATATATATATATATATACACACACACATATATATATATATATATATATATATACACACACATATATATATATATATATATATATATACACATATATATTTCTGGGTTTCCAGGAAGAGAGCTCTCTAAACTTTCGTCTCATAATACAAAATATCTCCTTAGATTCAAGTCCTAGGTTAATGTATTTTTATTAGGTCCACCTTCTTCACAGTAAGTTGATGAAGGATGAACATCTGAGTAATTAACAGTCCAAAAAAGTCAAGTCAAACACACATATATTCTAACTTTTTTCTAGCTGTTCGAGATTTTTTTTGAAAATTCAAAAATTCAGTCTTCCCATCAGGTTATATTGGGTTTAATTAGTCGTTATAAGGGAGCAGCTTGGTCGGCTTCTTTTTACTTTTGCAGCCAAGGTCTCTTATCATCTATTTTAGTTGTCTTCTCTTTGCTTTAGATTTTAACTAACTCTTTGGCTGTCTTGGCTGCAGGATAGATTTCAGTGATTTTGCTCTCATCTTGTGGACCTCCTATTTTTTTTCTCCTATGTTGTGTACACACTGGTCATGCGCTTTTAGCATATAGTGTTCAGACTGGACTGATACTAGCACATGTACCTACAGTTGAGAGAGGCTTGTTGTGAAATGTTGAATCTCGTGAATCTTGCTTCAGGCTTTTTCTTTCACAGCTCTATTCTGATACATGGAAGGCTTGGTGTCATATAATCCCCCCGGGAACAAACTGCAATTATTATTTTTTCCTCTGTGATCAACTTTTAAACGGTGGCCTCTTTGCCCATTACATAGACTTTTCATTGGAAGAGGTCATTCGAACAAGCGTTGCAGAGGCCGTTGTCAACAAAGCTTTATTGTTTCAATTTGATAATAGATTTTACAGCTGCTGTTGCCCAGAGCCTCTAAGGATTGAACTCAGACAATGGTGGAGACAGTGTTGGGAGGGGGTAGCAGCCTGATCCGACCTGGTGGGAGGGAGGTCTTATGTGATCTGACTCCTCTCTTAACTAACTTGTTAATGCTTACCTTGTTTCTTTGAGAACATATGTTATAGTAAATAACAATGTGCCATTGATTTTTGCGTAGAGTGAGTTTCTACTTTTCTTTGACCAAAACAAATAAATGCTGCACAAACTGCTGGTTTTCCACTCAGAAGGATTTACAAATCAGGTGAAAGCCAACTGAGACTGTACCCCTACCCCCCACCCCACCACCAGGCCCAAAAGAGCAGCTTTAAGAGTGGATGTTTTCTTTTCAATTGAATCTCTTGTGTTTTTATTTTGAAAAGCCTGTTTTACTTTTAGATTATCTCAGTCTGATCAGCGGAAAGTTTTACAGCATCCCAGTTCTGTTTCTGTTTCATCAGTAAGCAAAACTCCCACAGATCTGCTCGACACAAACACCTGTTCCCCAGAAACTCACTTCTCTCTGCACAACAGTCTTGGCATTGTTACACTCAACAGAATGCAAATGATGATCCATCACAGGGCTGATGTCTGACCTGACTCAGATAAGAGCTTCTGTGTCTGCTTTTAGGTGTTGATCCTCCTATCCGTGTCATCCTCGTTTGAAAGCAAAAGTGGGACCTGGCTGCTGACTGAACAGGTAGTTTACGTTTTGTGGTTTATATTCATGGTAAACTTAGTCACAATTGCTATATGTTAACTCAATAAACATAATTATCAATTCAGATGAAGCCCCGCCCCTGCTGACCTTGAATTTTTTTTTCATTTCTGTCATGACTTGAAGGATTGACAGACCCAGACGCTGAAACCCAGAATGAGGACGAGGATTGGTGAAAGGTAAGTAATGAGTTTTATTTTCCTTCCAGCAAAGTTGGTGTGGCTTGGAGGGCAGCTGGAGAGAACAGCGGCTTGTGGCGTGGCTGGAGGTAATTGCGCGGCTGGGCAAAGCTTGAGGTTTCCACCGGGCTGCAAGAGGACTCGGACTGACATCCACACTGGGGACACTTAGAGGCTGGAATCCTGAGACAGAGAGAGGCAGGTTAAACACGAGGCCAGACGTGAACATGGAAACAGGAACTAGACTTGAGACCAGGTAGAGTCACCATAGAGGGCAACGAACTGGCGTTGGCTTATGGGTCTGGATCTCCTTAAGAGCAGAGCAGGTGATGAGGTGAATTGGTCCCAGCTGGTGGGGTCAGGAGCATAGCAGGAGGAGGAGGAGACTGACAGGCACCATAACAATTTCTTGAAAAATGTTCAGTCTAAAAGCTGCAGACTGGTGTGAAATCCATCTTAAAACTTGCACTGTAGCTGCTATTCTGGCCCATTCTTCCATGCAGATCTTCTCAAGAGCTCTGATGTTTTACTGCTGAAAAGCAAACTTGCAACTCCTTCCTCAGATTCTCTATTGGACTGATGTCCAGAGCAGGCATGTGCTCTCATAGGGTCCTAGTGGTGCTTGAGCACCTGCCCTTTTTCCCTTATAATAAAAAGTGACAAATGCCCTATGTTTTTTTTTTTTTGTTTGTAATAACATTAAATACATTTCTTTTAGAGATATGAGACAAAAATGTGGCTACTAATACAGGGTTCAGATCTGCCGCTTCTGTCTTTACGACTCACCTTGGACTCAGAGGCGCTGGAGAAAGTTAGGGACAGGAGGGAAAAGCGAAAGATGCTATTGCCCCACAGAGACCCTAAGAGATGTGACAGTGAAACAACTTGAACCTGTGAGTTCTGATCTAACTAACTAGTCACCATCTATGGTTCATATTTCAGAAGAATGCTCTAAATTAGTCTAGTTGTCACTTTTTATTTTTGCCAGACGTCTGAACGCAGCAAATACATTTCCACACAGAGCAGATCGTGCAGGGATAGAAAGTACTAAATTCAAAATAAAACTCCTGGGGCCTGTTTCAGAAAGGAGGTTAAGTGTAAACTCTGAGTGAGTTAACCCTGAAATCAGGGAAACTCTGGGTTTTCCGTTTCAGAATGGGAGGTTTGTTAAACCAGAGTAAGCAGAGAAAGTCAAACCCGTTTCTGAAAGAGAGGTAACTTATACTCAGAGTCAGTGTTCATGGTTACTTATGCTGTGAACCTAACCTGGTCAGGAGCAGGTTTTACTCTCTAAACTCAAGGTTTCTGCCGGTCCCCTCCCCTTTTTAAAGACAAAGCGGTATTTTTCGCTTTAACCTTCTTTGCCCACATTTCCGTCACACAGAGACGATCTAAGTGACAAGAATGGCTTGTCCTTTTTTGGAGGACCCAATAGACGAGGAGGCTGCATTAATTCATAGAGAATTACCACAACAAGAAAAAAAAAATAAATAAAAAAAGAATACCACAATGAATACATTCAAGTCACAATTTATTTGGTCTTCCTTATTTCCTACAAATTGAAAAGCAACAGTAAGAATTCAATATTCTCCCAAAACCTTTATAGAATTCACCAATCACAATACACACCATACCTGTAGCTTGTGTTTTAGGATCTCAATGTCCAGATCTGACTTAAGGATCTGTCGATCTAGGTAGGACATCTCTTTATCAGTTTTCTCTATTTGTTTAATACAGTAGTGTGGGGTTAAATCCTGTTCATTCAACATGAATTCCATAGAATAACACTCTGGCATTTACTGTACGTCACTGAACTGTGTTCATCCGTGCAGAGGAGTTTGATGTACCTTTCTCCTCCTCCTCCTCCTCCTCCTCCTCCTCCTCCTCCTACATCCATGACATGCTCAAATTTACCTGATTGAATTATGTCTTATACTTCATTTTTAGCAGCTGTCATGTTCTTTTAATTCCTGCAGGATTGCATCTACATGAAAATGAAATCAGGGACATTGAATTAGATTAATGTAACAATTACTTTTTGGAAACACAATTTGCTAGTACTGCTTACTTTCTTAATCCCATATAAACCTATACCACTTGATCAATACAAGGGTAGACAAAAGTTCACTTTTAAAAACACAATTGCATGTATTAATATTAAACTGACCAACGTTTGCAAGAGGGGAAGGTTAACAAAAAAGTCCTCTAAACATTACCAACGTTAAATGCATTTCCCCCCGATTGGTTCTGTACACTATGCAGCATTTCATGCAATTACACCAGGAATAACACTTCAAAAGTACACCGAAATATCGCCATTTTTTAATTTCACACCTTACGCTTTTTAAAAAGTTATTACAGCCAATATTTTATAACAATGATTTAAATGCAAACTTACGCATTAACTTGAGCAGCTATGTTTTCCCACGCTAACTGTCTCTGTTTTGCAGATGCAGCGGTGTTGCTTTTCTTCTGGAATATGTGCTCATATTCACTGTAACTCTGCAGCAGCACGTCAAGTTCAGCTGGCGAAAAATATGCAGACCTCTTTGTTTCCACGGTTGTCATGGGGAATCGTAATATCTGCGCTCCATTGATAATGGCTTCTTATGGTCGCGGTGCGCACGCTTAACTCCGATTCAGTCCACTCAGAGTTGATTAACCTAACTCCAATCAGCTGCTCTGAAACAGAAAACTCAGAGTTGTTAATCTCTCGGTAGACCAACTCAGAGTTCAAGTTTAACCTCAGAGTTGGTTGAACCTCCTTTCTGAAACAGGCCCCTGGAGAATTTTCAAATAAACGTGTAGTATTTATGGTGAGCTCAAAGCTTCTTCACATACTGGTCTGACAATAAATCTAAGATTTTCTAATCAGAACTACCTTAGTTAAACTCAGTTTCACAATCTCCTAATATAAAAACTTTCCAATCACAACAAAAGCCTGTGTTTAGAGGATATCCCAATATAGAACCAGAGCCACATTGCATACAGCTTTCAGGAACTGGAGGCGTAGGAGCCAAAATGCAGGAAACTGAACGTGGAGGCAAAAACGTCAACATTTATTACATAAACTTAAACAGGACAGAATCTGTGGAGAAACAAAAAGCAGATAAATCAGATGACCTGATATGGTAAAACTTAAAACCAGGAGTGACTGCTAGAGGACTGAGCATGACCCAAAACACAACTGCAAAACCAAACTAAAACACAATATCCTCACAGTAACAATATGACAACTTTAAATATTAATAAAGATAAACGTTGTTGGACATCTGTGTTTAAAATGTTACCATCCGTAATAAACGGAATCATGCTAATTATGCCTGCAGCACATGCCAACCTAACAGTGTTCTATTGCTTTGATGTCTTCCAAGTCTATGATAAAGTGAACAAACGCATGTTGACAATAATTTGTGTACATGAAAGAAAGGATCACTTTCACCTACAGTAGCTGAGAATTTATCCATTAGCAGTTTATTTTAAAATGTGACATTTCTGGATTGTTTAGAGGACAAAAAAAAAAAGTTTTTTACTGCCCTTTTCCTGGCTTTGTCCTTCTATAACCCTATGTACGGCCCTGGTCCAGCAAGAACACTCCAGAGCCTTGAAACGTTTTTTTTTTTTTTTTTTTTTTTACGGAGCTGCTCCTTTGTTGCCCGGGCGATGTGTTAGGGATCAGCATCATGATGGAAGTTTGTTTTCCCTTCAGTGCTCTCAATGATGGGAGAAGGTTTTTGTCCAAAAGCGCAACAAACACGGCTCCATTCATCCTTTCCTTCCATTCATCATTTCCTTTATACAGATCAGTCGTTTTTGTCTCCTTTGCAGAATTGCAGCCCCAAAACATGAAGCTTCCACCCCCATGCTTCACAGCCAAAGAGTTTATACTAAAGAGTCCCTTTTTGGTTTCATCTGGTCCCAGGAGATTCTCCCAGTCCTCCTCTGAATTATTCAGATAGTTTCTGGAGAACTTTCGATGGATTTGGATATTTTCTGGGTTTAGCAGGGAGGTCTTGCAACCACTGCAGGATTTGTATCCGTGACAACGTTGTGTTACCATAGTACCACACAATGTAGTCATTTCTGGATTAATTTTTACATTCTGTCTCATGCAGTTGTATTATCCTTAGATGAATCAGCAGGTGTTTGTAGATAAAAAAAAGCAGGTTTAATTAGAGATGTGATGGACCTGATGTGGTTTTAGCATTTTCTATGTTTTAGGATACGACTTTTAAAGTAATGTTCAAATTAAGACATTAAACTGCATTAAACTGACTTTTCTAAATTAACTAAAAGTGTTAATAAATACAACATTTAGTTTTTTTTCTTTATAAATAAGGCTTTGGTATATTAACCTGAAGAAATACAAATATAACCTTACAAATATTATGAAACAGGCATAAATGAGCTGGAAATTTAAGTAGGAAAGAGGTTTGTTTTATTAGTGTTCCTAAAATAAAAACAACGTTTATCATGCTCAGTTCTGAAAGAAACATATCCATTTTCTTTGTTATTATTTCTCACTTTGTTTATATTTCTCCCTTTTACCCAGATAAGTAGAAAAAAAATACTAAAAAAATGTTTTTATTGTTTTAATTAATTTGTAGGATGCTGTAGTATTGCGAGAGCCAACGAGAGGAGTGTGGTGAGTTTACTTGGCGGCGCGTACGTTGTGTCAAACATTTTGATTTATTTCATTATACCGCCATATTTAAATAATCCAGAAAGTTAACAAAATCTGAAAAAAGTTTATCAAGCATTTGTCAGTCTGGAGGACCTGGAGGATCTGGAGAATTACATCAACAAGTGTTTCAATACCTGCGTCATGAAGAAATCCAGCACCGCCACTCCGTCCACCAAACGTAGCCGCGCCGAAGACTCCCCGGGGGCTGCCTCCTCTACAGGCAGCAACATGAGTGATATCCTGGATTCAATTGATAAAAAGCTCTCCAGTCTTGATTGCCGTTTAAATCTGCTGGAAATCCTCCATAAGGAATTTCAAGGCCTGCGAGAGTCTCTGGAATTCAGCCAGCAGCAGGTGCAGGAACTCGCAGCAGAGAACCAGGCCCTGAGAGAGACCGTGAAGATCCTGGGCAACGACACCGCCCGTCTCTCCGAGGAAAACCGATCCATCAAAGAAACCCTCCTGGATCTTCAGGCGAGGAGCATGAGGGACAATCTGGTGATCGCAGGGATTCCAGAAGAGGCAGAAGAAGACCCAGAGACCACGGTGAAGTCCTTCATAGAGGTCCACCTAAAGCTCCCCAAGGAAGAAGTCCAGAAGATCTCCTTCCACAGGGTTCACCAGCTCGGAGGAAAGAGGCGGGCAATCAGCGTCCCCGTCCTATTGTTGCTAAATTTGAACATTATAAACAAAAGGAGCTGGTAAAGAGCCGAGGCCGGGAGCTGAAAGGCACGCACTATAGCGTGAATGACCAGTTTCCGGTCGAGATCCTCCGCCGTCAGAAAATCCTCTTCCCGCTGAGGAGAAAGCATCTGTCTGCTGGAACCCGTGCGGTGGTTGCCGTTGATAAGCTTTTTGTAAACGGTAAGCTGTTCCGGGACCCAGAGTTAACATCCTGGCGGTGCTGAAGGCTTTCAGAGGCGCACTGACATCTGCGCTGCCCAGAAGAAACCCGCAAACTTATTTAATTGAATAGGAAATAATCGGATCATCAATAATCCACACCTCTCAGGAAAACTGTTTTTTTTTGTCTCACATTCATGTTTCTGTTGTTGTTTCGTTGTTTTTGTTTTCTGTTCTTTCTCTTTTCCTCTCTCTTTTCTCTTGCCCCCCCCCCCCCCCTTTCCCTTTCATCGTTTGTGAATCAGGTAAAGGCAACGCATCCAAGGTGAGTATTTATTTATGCACGGAACAGGCGCGCGCACATACCAGCGCGCATAAGGGCATGCACACAAGATCCCGCACACACACGTTGATAAACTGCAAAAACCGCACTTAGGCTTACACAGGACGCACGCAACATGCAGCTCACAGCCAAGAAACGTTCACCCACAACGCACAGCGCTTCTCGGTGTAGCAGGCACACACAGTGGGCACGCGCACATGGACGGGCACACGCACTATTTGGCCTTGCACTCTCCCGGTCAGAACAGCTATGAATAGTTTGAACATCATTAGCTGGAATGTGCGTGGACTTGGCTCTGGGCCAAAGAGATTGAAAGTGTTAAATCACCTGTCTGATCTTAAAGCAGATATAGCTCTACTGCAGGAGACCCATTTATCTTTATCAGCTGACCATCTCCTGTGCTGCTTACAGTTTCCAGTTATGTTTTGTGCTAGTTTCAACTCCAAACAAAGAGGGGTTGCAGTTTTGATTAGTAAAAACGTTACATTTACTCATAAGGATACAGTTACTGACCCAGAAGGCAGATTTGTAATCATTAATATATCCATTCAGAATAAGGACTATTGCATAGCCAGTATCTATGGCCTGAATGTTGACGACACTTCCTTCTTTCACAGATTCTTCATCTCACTCTCAGCTCACTCTGACACCACAATCATTATAGGAGGAGACTTCAACCTGGTTCTGGACCCTGAACTTGACAGACTCAGCACAGCAGCAAACCAACGCATATGGTGGTCTGCAAGTATTCTAAAGCAGTACATGAATGATCTGGGTCTCTGCGATGCTTGGCGCTCATGTCAACCAAACACTAAAGGGTTCACCTTTTTTTCTCCAGTTCACCATTCACACTCTCGTTTAGATTATTTATTAGTCAGTAAATCCCTTTTGAAAGAAATGAAAAGTTCCAACATTCACCCAATCATTATCAGTGATCATGCACCAGTTTCTGTAAATATTTCTAGGGAAATATCCACACCCTCAGGTTCAACCTGGAGGTTTAATACATCTCTGTTAAAAGACCAGGAATTTATTGAATTCTTTAAAAAAAGAGTACACTCAAAAAAATGATTCAAGCCCCTCTTTCATGTAACACAATAAAATTCTATTTGTTTCATTGAAAAATATTTATTTTAAAAGAATGTATCTACATTTAATTGACCTAACACAAAATGTATTCATAGTTTCCCCTATAACTCCAGTAATCCAAAATAATTGAGTTCAAGTAAGGGGCGTGCTGTTGATGCTGTTTTCCTGTTTCACTTTATTAATTTAATTTGCCGTCTTACGGCTACAATTTTTCACCTATTTTAACCATTCAACTATTAAAATGTTCAACTCTTTCGTTTAATGCCTGCTATGACTTCTGGTCCTTAGAATCCTTCGACTTTTCGAAAAGAGAAAACTTTCGTTCGTTTTTTCCACGTAAAAAACGAACTGTGGCATGACATCGTTTCAACTCGGCTTCTCCCAATAAGACGATACACAACGAGCTTCATTCGAGGAAATAATGAATCTATATATTTATAGCGGCGACTATAAATAAACATAGAATTGTTAGCTCAGTGGGTTAGTAAGTGTGCTAACTATACAGAGGTTCTGAGTTCGAGGCTGGCTTCAGACTGCTTTCACGTTTTTTTGCTTTACCTTTCTTGATAAATTTGAGTTCGACTAACTCAATTATATTTCATTACATGGAAGAATTGTCTTTGAGGTGGGGTTACTCATATTTATTGGATGGAAATCCTGCCCACAATTAAATTGAGTTCATCCAATGAGTTATTTTTTTGAGTGTAGGCAACCTTCTTAGAATTCAACAATACTCCTGAGATCTCACCATGTCTTCTTTGGGAAACAGCAAAAGCAGTCATGAGAGGGAAAATCATATCTTACTCATCTCATAAAAAACGCAAAGAGAAAGCGGATTTAATAGAATTAGAAAATAAAATCAAAACCCTGGAGACTGCTTCTGCACAGGAACACACACTGGGCGACCTGAAAAATTTAAAGCTGCAGTTAAATGACATCATCAATAAACAAACACAATTTCAGATACAAAGACTTCGACTGGAAAGATATGAAAACTCAAATAAATCTGGCAAAGTTCTAGCTAATCACCTTAAAATTAATAAAGAAAAATCAACAATCACTTCTTTTATGGACCAAACCGGAAATGTCACCCATGACCTGGTAAAAATTAATAATGTATTTAAAAACTTTTATCAAAACTTATACACACCACAGATCAATCCTTCAGAACAAAGCATCAACTCATTTCTCAATAACGTAAACCTACCCAGGTTAAATGAAGATCAAATCACAAATCTAGACTCAACGCCCTCGTTGTCTGAGCTTCATGAAGCTCTGTTACTTATGCCTAACAGCAATGCACCAGGACCCGACGGCTTTCCCGCTGAGTTTTATAAGGAATTCTGGGAACAATTGGCACCAAGTTTTATAAAACGGTTACATTTATCAATGAAAGCCAATCGCTACCACCTAACATGAACTCAGCCAACATTATCCTTCTTCTAAAACCAGACAAAGACCCCACGAGTCTTTCAAGTTATCGCCCCATTTCTTTAATCAATGCAGATGTAAAAATTATCTGCAAAGCACTAGCACAGAGAATAGAAAAAGTCACTCCTCACATAATTCACTTTGATCAAACTGGATTCATCAAAGGCAGACACTCGGATGACAATGTCTGCAGACTCATTAACATAATAGACTTTGCCACCATTAACAACAAGGAAATGAATATACTATCGCTGGATGCTGAAAAAGCATTTGATAGAGTAAATTGGAAGTTTCTCATGGCTACCCTCCATAAGTTTGGCTTTGGAGAATCATTCATCAATCGGATCAAAATATTATGTCACAACCCCAATGCATCAGTCAGAACTAATAAACAGACTTCCAACAGGTTTTTTCTTGGAAGAGGAACCAGACAGGATTGCCCACTCTCTCCTTCTCTTTTTGCTATATTTATTGAGCCTCTAACTGCAGCAATAAGACAGAACGAGAGCATTAAAGGAATTAAAACCAAACACAGCCATCATAAAATTAGTCTATATGCAGACGACATATTACTGTTTTTAAGTAATTCGCGTTCTGTAAATGAAACGGCAGCAACCATTAGGGTCCATAAATCTGTTTTATTACCACTAAACAGTAATGTGGAGCAAAGACTCACGATACCAGTTAAATCAGGCAATATCCAATATCTAGGTATTTATTTTTCCCCCAAATTATCAGAACTGGTGCAGCTAAACCCCATCCCATTACTGAAAAACAGGACAATCTAACACGCTAGACCAACCTGCCTCTGTCCCTCATGGGCAAGGTAGCCACATTTAAAATGAAAATCTTACCTAAAGTTAATTATCTCTTCTCAATGATTCCCACACAACCACCACTAAAATGGTTCAAAACATTAGACTCATCCATATCAAGCTTTTTATGGAACAATAAACCTGCAAGAATTAGTCTAAAAACTTTACATTCTGCAAAAAGCTGTGGAGGCTTAGAATTACCTAACTTCCGCAAGTACTTTCTTGCAAATAGATTACAATGGTTAAAAAATAACCCAGAAACCAACTCATGGTTGGACTTGGAACAGGCGTTATGTGGGAAGACCAACCTGTCAGATCTACCATTTATTAGCCAAACAGTTAAAAAACAGGATTGTTACAAAAGTATTAATATAAATGGGAATTTCTAAAATCATCTAACTCATCAATTCAACCGTGCAGAATGACACCCATCTGGAACAACCCTGACATCCTCATAAACAAAAAGATGATACACTTCCCATTTTGGCAAGCAGGGTCGTGATGTTACTAGAGTACTTAATTATTGATAGAAGATTCATAACTCCCCAGGAACTTCAAGACAAACATGGAATAAATAACTTCTTGGAATATCAGCAACTTAAGTCTATTATTACTAAAATGTTTAAATACAGAGACAACGATTTAAAACTACCAGATGTAGTTACCACTCTGATTAATTTTTCAATGAACAAAACTCTCTCCAAAATATACAAACTTTTATGTAATTTAGATAATAGTATTTCACTTCCAATAACAAAATGGGATGCAGATTTGAGCATTAGCATAGATGAAAGCTTTTGGTCAGAACTTTGTCTAAACACCTTTAAACTGACAAAAAGTCCAAATTTGCAGCTAATCCATTTCAAAACTCTTCACAGGATTTACTACACTGGACACTCAGACATTTGTGAGCACTGTGACAGTAATCTACCTGATAGTTACATGCATGCACTGTGGTTCTGCACACCTGTCCAGGCTCTCTGGCAGCAGGTATGTGCCGATCTATCAGCCTGGCTTAAGGTTCCAATCACAGCTTCACCTTCACTTTGCGTACTTGGTGACATGAGTGCCATTGAGGTAGAAGGAGAATTATGAAATATAATTTTCATAACTCTTTGTATTGCTAAAAAAAACATCTTAATAAATTGAAAGAACAAGAAAATTATAAATATAAGTCAATACAGAAATCTGCTTTTTGATCATATCAGCTTGGAAAAAATGTCAGCCCAAAGTTCAAGTAAATTTGAAAGAATTCGGCCTCTCTGGTCTCCCATAGTTGACTCCATGACTTAGACGGTGGGGGGCCTGGTCGTCGCTGCTCCCTGCCTTTCTGCAGTGGTGTGGGGTGGGGGTTGGGGCCTCCGCTGCCTGGTGGGGGCTGGTGGGGATCCCGTTCGCCAGGGGGTCGGGTCCGGTGCCTGGGCGGGGCGGGCTGGGGCGCTGCATGGTCTTCTGGGCTTGGCGGTGGGGGGTGCGTGGTGGGGGGGTTGGGTGGTGGTCCGGCTTGGCTTGGTGGGGTGGTCACTTTGCCCGTGCTGGGGGGGGTTGGCGGGGGGTCCTGCTCGGGGGAGGTAGGTCCAGCGGCGCTGGATGGGCTGCCCGTCTACACCTGGGGCTGGGATCAGCCCTTCCCTGGCTCTGGGACGGGGCGGGACAACCCTCTTGGGGCCCCCGGTCGCTCTGGGTGTCACCCGCTGCGGCTGCGGGGTCTGGAGGGGTGTGGGGAGGCTTGTCGGCCCTGTCTTGTGGGGGTGGCTTTCGGGGGGGGCACTGGGGGTAAGGGAGCTTGGGGGTTTGACAGGTCGGGGTCTCGAAGCCTGACTAGAGCTCTCTCGGGGCCGGCGCCTGGGGGTGGGGGCCTGGGCTTGCTTCGGGGGGGGGGAGGGGGGGTGCTTTCTGGCTCCTCTCTCTCTGTGTGGGGTGGGTCATGCTGGGCCTGGGGCGTCGGTGCCTTGGGGGATGGGGCCCCGGGGCTGGGGGACCTGGGCCCTATGCTGGGGAGGGCTGGGGGACGGCTGTTTGACCACCGGGGGACAGTCTACCGGCTGTCCCCAATTTACCCACTTTCTCATGTAATCTCATATTAGGGTGAGGGGTGGGGGGTTTAGCCTGCAATGCACTTTGGGGGGGGGGCTACTTGGCAGTGGTCCCCCTCCCATGGTTGCCGTATGGAATGGGCCCCCCCTCTCTCGGTTTTATTTGCACCTTAGACATGTAGGGACCATGGTAGGGGGGGGGGGGTGCTTGGACATCACTGCCAGCAAGCAGCAGATGTCCTCCTAGCACCCTACCTGCCAATTTTAACCGCACCTTAGACATTTAGGGACCCTTGGTGGGGAGGGTGAGGGGACATTACTGTGAGTAATCAGGGAATGTCGTCTCTGTGCCCTACCCACCAATTTTAACTGCAATCCCTTAATACACACACCTTTTACTTTTCATAATATACAAACACAAACATGCACACAAACACCCTCACACACATTTTGCAAGGAAGGTGGGTCCTAGGTCCATCTGTCCCCTACCCCATCCCTGGTGGGGGGTACTGGGCCCTTGGCAACGGCGGCCGTGTCCCCTGGGTGCCGGTTTCCTGGGCCCGGCGGGGCTCTCTCCATACGGGGAGGGGGTTTAGATTACACCTGAGTCTGGGGTGTCCGTGTCTCTGCGGGGTGAGTTTGGGTTTTTGCCTTTGGGCGCTGGGTCCCGCCCACATTCCAACTGTGGCCGAGCCTGGTCGGGCCATGTTTACAACACCCCTTGTGGGCCCCCCCTTTACTCCGGGGTGCCCCCCTCCTGGGTGGGGTCGGCTGGCCCCTGCCTTGCTCCTTCCTGGACCAACCATGGGCCGGGTGGGTGGCTGCCTGGATAGCAGGGTGGGTCTCCCTTGGGGGGTCCTGGCTCGTACCTGGGGTTGGGGGGATGCCCAGATCTCCTGGGTGGTGATGAGGTGCGCGTCTGGGGCTGTGGGCACTCTTCTCGGGTGGGGCCCTGCGTTGGGCCCTCCCGGCGCGGCAGGGGGGCTGCTCTCCTGGTTGGGCTGGGGCAGCACTCTCCTTCCCTCCCTGCTCTCTGGCTCTGGGGGGCCTTGTGGTGGTCCTGCTGGCCCTTGCCTGGGTGGTGGATGCGATTATCCGGGGGGCGGTTGTTCTCTGCCTGCTGCCGTGTGGCGTTGGGGGGTTCTGGCTGCCGCTGCTGCTGCGGCGGGGGTCTGGGTGTGGGGATAGCTGGACCCTCTCCCTCCTTCTTTTCACATTCCATCATCCATTTAGAAGAACATATAGACTCACCTGAGCACAGGTGTTAGCTTACCTTTAAACTAATAGTTTGTGTGATTGAATGAAATATTTCACACCAGTTAGTTTGAAGGCATAAGTATGCATGTGTGAACAATATCTGTATTGTGTTCATGTTAACATGTGGACATTTTTGCGGCTAGCAGGTGTGTTTGTATCATTTGAGTGTGTGTGGACAGGCCCCGCCCTTTGAGATTTGTATTACACGTGAACCTCACCCTAATGATAAATATCCAGTAAAGTTGTTCCTCTAGGCTGCTTCATGGTTTTATCCCCCCCTCTCCTTTTATCACCCTTCTATCCCCCCCTCTCTCTCTAGCATCCCTCTCTCTTCTTCCCTCCTTTCCTTTTCCGTCCGGTCCAACACCAAAGATGTTCAAATATGATGGAATTTAATAAAGTTTGGCCTCAATTCCAAAAGGGGTTTATTCAGACATTCCTCTGGTTTGTCTGAAGATTAATAACCCCTGTTGTTAAAGTAAAATATGTCCAACACAAGAGGCCCTCAGCTCTCATCTGTTTGCCCAGCTGTAAGAAGAAAAGAAGAAAGAAAAAAAAATAATAATAATTTTCATTAATTCGATTTTAATAAACAATCATGAGGCTGTTAAAAAGATACATTTTGCTAAAGTCCATTGAAGACAAACTTTTTCTTCTTCATCCCCATGAGGAAGATCTAAAGGTTTTAATTGATACTTGATGAAAGTGACTTATTACAACAATTATTTGTTTTTTTTTGTTTACATCCCCTGGATTAAAAATGGACTTGAGTCAGCTGCATGCATGTCAGCTTGAAAGAGGAGGTGAGGTGAAGAGGATGATATGGACGAGGAGCTCAGGCATCTGTGAAACTCAGCTACAATGCAGGCAGGTGGCTCCTGGAAAGACCCGGAAAAACATGGAAAGACCTAAAAAGTGCCAGAAGGTTTGAGTTGACTGCTGTTCTTTAGGATGCAAAACTAGGATGGAAAAAGTTTATTTTGTCTTCACTGCAACAAAAAAATGATACTTTGTCTTTTAAAACTGTGATTTGAGTCAAATATCCAGGCTCTGCAGGGTTTTTTTCTGCTCCATTAAGTAGTCAAGTTTGAGAATCAGGTGATTCCATCCATCAAGAATAGAAAAAGCAATTTTTTTTTCAAATGGTTCAAAAGTTCAAAAGCAAATTCACCACCATGTAAAGTTCATCCACAGCTCTGACCTCTAACAGGAAGAAGAAACACGTATTTGAATGTCTTCTGGCTGCAGCTCTGTTTCCAGGTTCTCTTCGTCCAAAAACAGATTCCTGTTTCCAGCAGAAACAAGAATTCTGTTTGTGAAAACTGTGTTTGCATCAGATGGAAACTTTTTCCCTTTTGAATATTCAAATGCAGACACATCAGGGGCTCACTGCAGTCTTTTCTGCTGAAGCAGATCAGACTGAAGACAGAAGGTTCATCATCACAGTGAGGACATCACCCACGGTCAGTTTATCCTTCAAGGTAACTTAAAGGTTTACATTTAAGGATTTATTATCAGTGTTTAAATATTTATTTTTTAGAAAGGACTCAAATGTTTTTTTTTTTACAATTAAAATAGATAAAGTGTTTGGATTTCATTATGTTAAAAATAGACGAGAGAGAGTTTAAACAGGATTCTTCATCCTGCAGACGTTCAGGGTTGAAGTTAAAGAAGAGTTTGAGTGGATGAAGCAAAGATGCAGTGGAGTCTGATCCTGATCCCTCTGATGGGTAAGTGGACAGCAGCAGCTTTACTGTTGGAGGCTGCAGTTGAAATCAACACAAAGCTTCAGGAATAATGAATCTCAACATGTTGTTTGTTTGTTTCAGGTCAGTTTTGTTTCATTAAATGTTACATGTATGAATATAAATACATTGAGTATTTATTGAATTGGACTGAAGCTCAGGAATACTGCAGGAAGAATCACACTGACTTGGCCACAGTGACCAACATGACTGATGTTAAGAAACTTAATCAAACAGCAGAACAAAGACCAGCTTGGATTGGTTTGATAAACGACACAAACAGCAATAAAACATGGAAATGGTCTCTACCTGGACTGAGCTTCATTGAGGAGGAGAAAAATTGGAATCCCGGTGAACCAAATAATCTCGAAAATGAGCGGTGTGTATTTTTAATGGAAAACTTGGCCTGGGTTAATGATTACTGCAGCAAGAACCAACGTTTCATCTGCTACAATGGTGAGTTATCTGCTTCTTTCAAATCATCAGAATCAAACACAGACATGTCCAGTGATCGTGTGAAAAACAACAGTTTTTTGTTTACTAAAACAGCTGAAAATCACTGTCCAAACATGACGTTGTTGTGTTTGTTCCACAGAAACTAATCCAACTCAGAAATTCCATCTAATAGAGACGCCTCTGAACTGGACCAACGCTCAGCATTACTGCAGAGAGAATCACACAGACCTGATCAGTGGACGACAACAGCTGGATCAGTTAAACCGAACCTGGACTGAGGACATGAAGGAGAAGCTGAGGGAGAAGAATAATACCTATGTTTTCATTGGTCTGTTCAGTGACATGTGGGCGTGGTCAGATGAAAGCAGCTTCTCATTCAGACACTGGGATCCACAGAGTGACAGGGATGACAGCGAAAGATGTGCTGTTTTAACAAACAAAGGCATGTGGAGCACAGATAAATGTAATAATAGTAATCCTTTTATTTGTTATGAAGGTGAGATCTTTGTTATATTTTTGATTAACACACATGTGCAGTGACAATATAGTTAAACCTAATCTTATCAATAAACCTGATTGTTATTTACATTATCTCCATCAAACTGACAGACTTTATTGTCTTACAGTTGAAAGACTTTTAATGTTCTCTGTTTCCTTCAACATTAAAATGTTCACGTTAGTAAAAATATATATATTTTTAAACCTTTAAACTGCACTTTCTTCTCGTTTACCCTTCATCAGATCATGTGATCCTGATCAAAGAGAACAGGACCTGGGAGGAGGCCTTATACTACTGCAGACATCACCACCATGACCTGGTCACCATCACTAACCTGGATGAACAGAGATGGGTCCAGGAGAAAACCAGGAATGCCTCCTCTCCCTTTGTGTGGACTGGACTGCGCTACACCTGCACTCTGGGGTTCTGGTTCTGGGTCAGTGATGAGGTGGTCCACTACAAGAACTGGAACTCACCTGAACAGGTGAATGAGTGTGACATGTCAGGAGCCATGGAGACGGGAGGAGAACACAAGTGGTTCAAGAAACATGATGAGGAGAAGTTCAACTTCATCTGTTCAAAGTGAAAATCTGCTGACTGATTACAGGTGATTTATTTACTAGTTTGTTGGATTTAGTGCAGTTTGTTCTCTAAATTGTTATTTTCTGATCTTTTAGTTTAAACACGTCATAAAAATAATACCTTGTTTTGATTTGTGTGTAAAATATGCAGTATTTATATATATGTAATTTGTGTCACTTCTGTCCTGTTCTTTGTGATTAACATTAAAATGATTTAAAGATTTCATTCTTAAAATGTAACAAATAATAATAGTTTACTAATGTCATAATTTACAAAAAAAAATGTAAATGGACTTTTAAAAAAACTGAACTACAAACATCAAACACATTAGGTTTGATGGCGAAGGTGCGAATCTTAGGGCTACTGTTTGAAGCCTGTTACTGCAAGACACAGCATTTTTGTATTTCTTTCAAATACGGGCTGCCGTTTAAGGAGTCCTATACTGTTTATAATTAAATAAATACATATTTAATTAGATTAATAAATATGACCTCATGCAAATACACAATCAACCAATTAATTTTTTTCATAAATATATAAATAGATCATGAAATTGTGAAAAACCTGCACACTGATTTTAAATTAGCCATTATATTATTCAATATATTTCATTTTGCTTGGGCCTCCTGAACCTTGTGATATTTTTCTATTTTCATTGAGACAATGATTATACATCAGGTCCTCTTATTTATTTTTCCCCCAAAATATTGAACCTTTCTTGAGATTGTTTCTGACCGTGGTCGGGCAGCGGAGATCCGCAGGGTTTGATTTGGGGTTTATTTCCCCGTTCTGACCCTCTGAGCCTCCACAGCGGGTTAATAAAATAAATAGTCTCTGGTCTTTTGGAGGAAACTTTTTTATTTTATTATTACTTTTCTGGTGAACTGAACAACACACCCTTAACTTGCGCTCACACACACACTCTTGCGCTGCATGCTCTGATAGAGGTGGACAAAACCGCTGAGGTGGGCATCATCAAGACGTAGTTTCACTGCAGGAGCTGAAGCAGAGACTCTCTCTGGGATGATCTCATGAACTCAAACATGGAAACATTGTTATCATGTAGAAATATTCAAAATAAATTAACCTGATCTCTTGACATTCTTTGCATTGTGCATCCATGCATTGTAAGTGAGATAAGCGCAGCCACAGCTCCATGTGGCTATCAGGCTAAAAACATTAGCTGGTAGCTCCCAGCTCCCAGTTCGTAGAAGCGTAGTGAAACTCCAACAGCCACCCAGTCTAACTTAGACCACTACTATATGTTCATGAAAAGAACCGACCACAAAATCACCCAAATTATGCACACTCACCCAAAGCCATTTTTATCCGCAAAATTAGAAACAAAACTGCTAAATTTCTGGCAACACTGTCATGTGTTGACGTGCATACTCCCCCTAGTGTTAAGGGGTGTGCATTGCGCCGTCACTTTTCGCTGAAGCGACTTCAAGGCAGTTAGGGTGCTGCTGCTCATGTCTGAGTAAATGAGTAGCCAATAGGGGTGTCACGATTCTCCAAATCCTCGATTCGATTGCATTTTCGATTCTAAGGTCATGGTTCGATTTGATTTTTTATTTTTACATTTATTCTTTTTTAAAGCACAAATTGTCATTTTTCAAACTAGACTTTAATGCAATATATTAATGACCTTTGTTTGCAATGTACCACACTACATGGTCAAATTTAAAACTTTTATTAACAACATAATTTAACAAAAACTTATATCTTTCAAGTGGGCTTTCAATTATTGTCAATTGAAAACTTAAAATAAACTGCCTTCCAGTTTCTCTTTTGTAAGTGCAGTCTTCTTTACAAAAGATGACATTCAAGTTCACAACAAAACAAACAAAAACAATAAAACAGACATGTTCATAGTCTCTGAACAATTAAGTGTCTTAAACTATTTGATGCAGAGTAAAATAATTCAATCAATAAATAATATTAAATGTAAATTTATCTGAAACATTAACACAGCAGCACCAATATATTTAACGTTTTTAGTCGGAAGAAATGGGTAAAAAACATTGTTCTGATTTGGTTTCTAAATGATGATTGTTTATTTATGATGTCATAAAATGCAGCTGTTTTCCTGCATTACCTGCTGTCTTTATGTTAAATGCTGACACCAACTAAACAGGCAGACAAAGAATATGGAAAATAAAGACACGTCACCAAAATGTCTACAATACTTCAATTGGTCTCTAAAGCAATCTAAAGGCACGTGATGATCCTGATCTGGGCAGCTCTCTGCGTGCATGGAGCCCCCCCCCCCTCCCCTTTCATTCTCTCTCACGTGGGAGCCGCGTGTGACAGGAGACGGGAGCGCCACCTGCAGGGACGGAGGTTTACTGTTTCAGGCTGTTAGAAACTCTGATCGGATCAGATTTTTACCAAGCTCTGAGCTGCTGTCCCTGCCGACTCCCGTTAAATTTGCGCACTTTTGCCGGAGACCGCTGCTACCACCCCCCCACCCCCCCCAACATCGCATCTGGGTGCGCCCCACTATTTGAGAAGCACTGGTTTAAACAGATAAATAAATAAATTTATGTTTTTGTGGTGCCTGCGGAGATGCCCTGCCATGTTAGTCGTGCTGCCAGTGAGAGAATATGGTACACGCACATAGCACAGCTTGCAAATAGTTGTTGTTTTTTTTCCGACAACGCGAACGTTGTCAACATAACTCACTGGAAATCCAAAATACTTCCACACCAGCAACTTCAGTGAAAGAGGAGGGGATCGGAGTTCTGTCAATGGGTCTCCTGCAGTCACCATGTTATCTTTTGAGTGGCTGTTAGAGGTTGACTCGCAACACTTCAGCACAAGTGTTGGGGACAGCTTGGCAAGTAACCGGACGCAACATGGTGGCGTGGCCGCGTGATCGACGATTCCATTTTTTAATTTGAAGTTCGAGACTGTGACTTATTTTCGATCGATTTCGATTTAAAATCGAAATCGTGACACCCCTAGTAGCCAATCACAAAAGTGTCTCCTTGTCTGGTTTGATTGACAGACGGACTGCTGAAAAAGGTCATCATGAAATAAATAAGTCATTCTAAAAAACAGCGTGAACATGTGAAATAAAAAAAAGATACTTTGGAAATTATTGATTTTGAAATTCGAGGTTCTGAAAAACGACAAAGACTTGTAATAATGTTCGACATGATTAAAATGAATATCTTAAAATGCTGCTTTAAGATAATGAACAGGTTTTTAAAGCAAAATGAGATATATTGAATAATATAATGGCTATTTTAAAATCAGTGTGCAGGCTTTTCTCAATTTCATGATTTTTTTTATATATTTATGAGATATTTGTTCGTTGATTGTGTATTTGCATGAGGTCATATTTATTTATTTAATTATGAACAGTTTAGGACTCCATAGCTGTTGGTAAAGTTAAATGTTCAAATAACAGCAATATTTTTGGTTATTTTGCGTGATTTAGGGAAAAAAAAACAGCCTCAATTTCTAATGCATACTTTTAGCTTTTAATGAAAGCCCATGTTCAAGCTTAATATCCTGCAGTAATTTAAGATTTTTCACAATCAAGATGTAAAATGACTGCAGAATTTTCCTTCCAGCTTCCCCTCTCTAAAATAGTGTTTAAATTGATCATGAGAAGATATTCGTGAATCTCTGTTTTTGCTCATATCCAATGCATTTATTGTAAAAGTCATTCATGTAAGTATACTGTTTTCCTCACAACTTTAGTGTCCTTTTTTCATACATTTTCCATGACCTTAAATATGTTATTTAATCTTCTCTGGTTACAGATGTTTGTAGTTAAATGTACATTTACATAATTGTCATAGAATTGGATGTTTGACTTAAGAGGGGCTACGGAAAAAAATGAAACCCACCGCCTAAAATGTAAATGTGAAAATCAATGAAAAATGTAACTAAATTAAACTTGCAAACATTTGTGAACATAACAAGAACTTGGAGTTAACCTCCTTTCTCTCCTGAAACTTCACCCAGCCATCAATATCAAGATTCAGATCCTGTGCAGAAACACATTCACTGTCATTCAAGTGTGCAAAACACAATGAAATGTTCAAGAATCTTTTCCTGGTTGGCTGCCTTAATTATGTTTCAGTCAGACAACTCTTGCAGTAAGAAATATTTATCTGACATTTTCCACATACTTTAGTTGGCATTCACATCTTTTGGTTTGGCACAAGGCTCCGTTCAATTCCATGAGAGATTTCCATAAAACTTTCGGGTAACAAAACCCCCTTTACGGAGCCCACAGGTGGAAGCCTGAAGAATGAGCGCTGAAGGTAAGAAAGAGAATGAACGCCTGCGCACCTGGCTTAAATAGGACGCTAAGCAGGTGAGTTAATTAACTGAACCGCCCTAAGGTATTTACCTGTAAACACTGCTACGAGTTATCTGCCCGAAACACGATTAAAATCGTCATTTCAACACCTGCCTTCTTCCTGACCTTTGATGGGCGCCATCAGTGACCAGACTTACATCACGTGACCAGTTCACTCCAACATCATCTGGCGCAGTAACTAGAGAACTGATTATGTCATCAGCTGTTGTTGTGTCCGTCAACTCAAGAAACTCAGCTGTGACAGTTTTTTCAACACCATCCATCCATCCATCCATCTTCCTCCGCTTATCCGGGACCGGGTCGCGGGGGCAGCAGACTGAGCAGAGATGCCCAGACTTCCCTCACCCCAGCCACTTCCTCCAGCTCCTCTGGGGGGACCCCGAGACGTTCCCAGGCCAGCCGAGAGACGTAGTCTCTCCAGCGTGTCCTGGGTCTTCCCCGGGGCCTCCGCCCAGTGGGACATGCCCGGAACACCTCTCCAGGGAGGCGTCCAGGAGGCATCCGGACTAGATGCCCGAGCCACCTCAACTGGCTCCTTTCGATGTGGAGGAGAAGCGGTTCTACTCCGAGCTCCCCGCGGGTGACCGAGCTTCTCACCCTATCTCTAAGGGAGTGCCCAGCCACCCTGCGGAGGAAGCTCATTTCAGCCGCTTGTATTCGGGACCTCGTTCTTTCGGTCATGACCCATAGCTCATGACCATAGGTGAGTACTGGAACGTAGATCGACCGGTAAATTGAGAGCTTTGCTTTTCGGCTCAGCTCTCTCTTCACCACGACGGACCGATAGAGCGACCGCATAACTACGGACGCCGCTCCGATCCGCCTGTCAATCTCACGCTCCGATCTTCCCTCACTCGTGAACAAGACCCCAAGGTATTTAAACTCCTCCACCTGGGGCAAGGACACTCCACCCACCGAGAGATGGCAGACTACCTTTCTCCGGTCAAGGACCATGGCCTCAGATTTAGCGGTGCTGACCCTCATCCCAGCCGCTTCACTCTCGGCCGCAAACCGCCCCAATGCACGCTGGAGGTCCCGGTCCGACGAAGCCAACAGGACAACATCATCTGCAAAAAGCAGAGAGGAAATCCTGTGGCCCCCAAACCAGATCCCTTCCGGCCCCTGGCTGCGCCTAGAAATTCTGTCCATAAAAACTATGAACAGAACCGGTGATAAAGGGCAGCCCTGCCGGAGTCCAACGTGGACTGGGAACAGGTCTGACTTACTGCCGGCTATGCGAACCAAGCTCCTACTCCGGTCATACAGAGACCGGACAGCCCTCAGTAAGGCTCCCCGGACCCCATACTCCCAGAGCACCCCCCACAGGATGCCACGGGGGACGCGGTCGAACGCCTTCTCCAAATCCACAAAACACATATGGACTGGATGAGCGAACTCCCACAATCCCTCCAGCACCCTAGATAGGGTGTAGAGCTGGTCCACTGTTCCACGACCAGGACGGAAACCGCACTGTTGTTCCTGAATCCGAGGTTCGACTATCGGACGGACTCTCCTCTCCAGTACCCTGGCATAGACTTTCCCAGGGAGGCTGAGGAGTGTAATTCCCCTATGGTTGGAACACACCCTCCGGTCCCCCTTCTTAAAGAGGGGAACCACCACCCCTGTCTGCCAGTCCAGTGGTACAGTTCCCGACCGCCACGCGATGCTGCAGAGACGTGTCAGCCAAGACACTCCCACAGCATCAAGAGACTTGAGGTACTCAGGGCGGACTTCATCCACCCCCGGGGCCTTGCCACCGAGGAGCTCGTTGACTACCTCAGTGACTTCAGCCCGGGTAATAGACAGCCCCACCCCAGAGTCCTCATTCTCCGCTTCTTCAAAAGAAGGCGTGTCAGTGGGATTGAGGAGATCCTCGAAGTACTCCTTCCACCGCCCGACAATGTCCCCAGTCGAAGTCAACAGCTCCCCACCTGCACTGAAAACGGTGCCTGTGGAGAACTGCTTTCCCCTCCTGAGTCGCCGGATGGTTTGCCAGAATTTCTTCGAGGCCAACCGATAGTCATTCTCCATGGCCTCACCGAACTCCTCCCAGGACCGAGTTTTCGCCTCCGCAACAGTCTGGGCCGCAGCTCGCTTGAACTGCCGGTACCTGTCAGCTGCCTCCGGAGTCCCGCAGGCCAGCCAGGCCTGGTAGGACTCCTTCTTCAGCTTGACGGCATCCCTTACTTCCGGTGTCCACCACCGGGTTCGGGGGTTACCGCCGCGACAGGCACCAGAGACCCTGCGACCACAGCCCCGAGCAGCAGCAGAGACAATGGAGGTGGAAAACATGGTCCACTCAGACTCAATGTCCCCAACCTCCCTCGGTACCTGTTTGAAGTTCTCCCGGATGTGGGAGTTAAAGACTTCCCTGACGGAGGGCTCAGCCAGACGTTCCCAGCAGACCCTCACAGTACGTTTGGGTCTTCCAAGTCTTTCCGGCCTCCTTCCCCGCCAGCGAATCCAACTCACCACCAGGTAGTGATCGGTGGACAGCTCCGCCCCTCTCTTCACCCGAGTGTCCAAGACACAGGGCCGAAGGTCGCCTGAAACAACTACAAAGTCGATCATCGACCTCCTGCCTAGGGTGTCCTGATGCCAGGTGTATTGATGGACACCCTTGTGCTCGAACATGGTGTTCGTTATGGACAAACTATGACGAGCACAGAAGTCCAATAACAAAACACCACTCGGGTTCAGATCAGGGGGGGCGTTCCTACCAATCACACCCCTCCAGGTGCCACTGTCATTGCCCACGTGGGCATTGAAGTCCCCCAGGAAGACAATGGAGTCCCCCGTTGGGGCACTTTCCAGTACCCCTTCGAGAGACACCAAGAAGGCCTGGTACTCCGAACTGCTGTTCGGCCCGTAAGCCGAAACCACAGTTAGAGACCTGTCCCCCACCCGGAGGCGGAGGGACATGACCCTCTCGTCCACCGGGGTGAACTCCAACACTTGGCGTCTGAGCTGGGGGCTCACGAGTAAGCCCACGCCAGCCCGCCGCCTCTCACCTTGGGCAACTCCAGAGTGGTAGAGAGTCCAACCCCTCTCTAAGGACTGAGTTTCAGAGCCCAGGCCGTGTGTAGAGGTGAGCCCGACTATATCTAGACGGTATCTCTCAACCTCTCGCACCAGCTCGGGCTCCTTCCCTCCCAGAGAGGTGACATTCCATGTCCCAAAAGCCAGATTCCATGATCGGGGTTTGGGCCGCCGAGGCACCCGCCCTCGACTGCCACCCAAACCACTTTGCACCGGCCCCTTTTGAGGTCTCCTACAGGTGGTGGGCCCATAGGAGAGTGGTCCCACGTCGCTCCTTCGGGCTGTGCCCGACCGGGGTCCGTGGGAAGAGCCCCGGCCACCAGGCGCTCGCCTGCGAGCCCCGACCCTGGGCCTGGCTCCAGAGCGGGGCCCCGGTGACGCCAATCCGGGCGACGTAATCGTGTCTGTGTTGTTGGTTTTCATCAGGGGTTTCTGAACCGCTCTTTGTCTGGCTCGTCACCCAGGACCTGTCTGCCATGGGAGACCCTACCAGGGGCTTAATCACCCGAGCTCTCAAACTCCCCCACCACGTTAAGGTGGCGGTTCACGGGGAAGGTTTTTTCAACACCTCTAATAAATATGCACAGCTGTCAGTGACGTGCGATGAGGTTAATGGCTGGTGAGGCACTGACGTCATCAGTCAGATTTACAAACATATGAACCATACTGAGTAACTTATTCACCATTTGATTGACAACAGTTAACGTTTTTTGTTTAAAATATCATTTCAACATGTTTTTTTTTCATATATAAACTGCAGCATAGAAGAAAGCACAAACCTTATTATCATCTTACCTTTACTTGTAAATAAAGTCCATACGCCGCTCCTTCTGAAGAAAATGACTTGCCGCTTGCTATCTCTTATTCTATTATTTTTTAGCGTCATAATCTCAGGGCTCACCGGCGCCCCCTAACATGAGGCACGAGAACTGCTGGCCTCACCCAGCGGCTTTTTTGCCAGCGTTTAGCGCTCAGCACAAGAAACACGTCCCTCACATACAGTTATTTATAAAAACAAACACTGCACATCATATACATCTGCTAAATTATGTTAACTCAACTCATATAGTACAAGTGATTGAACCGACATACAGAGAGACAGCAGTACCATCTGACTGCATAGGTATTGCGCAATCCAAGGTGAGGCTCAGCGGGCTGGTGCCTCATCGCACGTCGCTTCTTAGTATCTGAACGGCAAATGCGGAAATTCCGCGATTTTGAAAAGAAAAAACACCCAAAAATGGTACATTTCTGCCGGTCCCCTCCCCTTTTTAAAGACAAAGCTGTATTTTTCGCTTTAACCTTCATTGCCCAGATTTCTGTCACACAGAGACAAGCTAAGTGACAAGAATGGCTTGTCCTTTTTTTGGAGGACCCAATAGACGAGAAGGCTGCATTAATTCATAGAGAATTACCACAACAAGAAAAAAAAAGATAAATAAAAAAAGAATCCCACAGTGAATACATTCAAGTCACAATTTATTTGGTCTTCCTTATTTCCTACAAATTGAAAAGCAACAGTAAGAATTCAATATTCTCCCAAAACCTTTATAGAATTCACCAATCACAATACACACCATACCTGTAGCTTGTGTTTTAGGATCTCAATGTCCAGATCTGACTTAAGGATCTGTCGATCTAAGTAGGACATCTCTTTACCAGTTTTCTCAATTTGTTTAATAAGATGAAGTCTATATAACTCCTTAACTGGTTACTGAAAATACAGTAGTGTGGGGTAAATCCTGTTCATTCAACATGAATTCCCTAGAACAGGGGTCGGGAACCTATGGCTCGCGAGCCACATATGGCTCTTTTGATGGTCACGTATGGCTCGCAGACAAATCTTTATTTATACTATTTTTTTTTTTTTTCATTAGACCAGTCCTTCTCGTGCGCGATGCGATGCCAGAGGGGCGCAGTAGTATCGGTGCTTGGAGAGAAAAATCTGCGCCAGCACTCAGTTTACTATTATCTACTATTTCACAGAGTTTATACCAGCAGGAAACCTATTAATTGCCGTGCCTAAACCTGCGCGCTCCCGTCTCTGAGAAAGAGCGCGCAGATGAGGGGACGGGATGTGAGGAAGAAAGCAGAGGGTGGGGGTGCCCCCCACCCTCTGCTTTCTTCCTCACAGGCAGCAGGTGAATCGCGCAGGGATTCTAGAAACGTAAAACCCGCTGCCCGTCACTCACTGCAGTGTGTGAGTGTGTGTTTGTCTCCACGTCTGCATGTGAGTCTTCCTCACATCTACAGAACATTCAGACCTACGATCACGTTTAAAGTCTCAACGCCTGCATGAAGCAGAAACTCACCACGGACCAACCAGACTAGACCATCAGCAAAACCACCACGAGAAATACATATCATTATTAGCAACAGCATAACCATGTTATTAAAAAGAATCCACAGACTTATTGTACTTTGAAAGTGTTGAAATTACATCAAATGCTCACATTCACTTGTATATTTAGTTTTAAACATATTGTCGCGGACTGAGTTGGGTCCGCTGTTGTTCTGGAGTTCATCAAACCCATCAAGCAGAGATCTGATTGGCTCACAGTTCTGTCGCTCAGCCTGTTGTTAGGTAGTTTGGACCAATGGGGTTCAGCTATGGGCCGAATAAGGGAAATGGGAGGACTGGAGCGGGAGGAGGGGAATATAAAGTTGAGAGAAGCGCTCTCGTCTCAGCGGGAGAGATTCAGGAGTTGATGAATTAATTTTACGGCGTTTGCTGCGGTCTACAGTAACCAGAATAAAGAACCTTAAAAGAGGTTAAGTCTCCGTGCCTCAGTGTGGGAAAGGGACGCTACATTATTGTATGGCTCTTTCTAAATTACATTTAGAAATATGTGGCGTTTATGGCTCTCTCGGCCAAAAAGGTTCCCGACCCCTGCCCTAGAATAACACTCTGGCATTTACTGTACGTCACTGAACTGTGTTCATCCGTGCAGAGGAGTTTGATGGACCTTCCACCTCCTCCTCCTCCTCCTCCTCTTCCTCCTCCTCCTCCTCATCCTGCGGTGGTTGTTCCCCCACACTCTGGAAGGTGGGGACGGGGGGAGGACAAGAATAGGTTAGTCGACACAATAATGTGACAAACATAAGATTACCTCTATAGGTCTGTCGGTATAAGCAGACAGTGTGTCATCCTCTACATCCTGAGAAGATGAGCATTTGGTTGAGCGCACTTTATAATACTACCTGTGCTAATTTCTGGTGTCTTATGTAGGCTACTTACAACTGCCTGGGGTTCAGTTGTGACGGGAGGGTCTAAAAGGACGATATTGCCATCAGAATCTGTTGAGACCAATGCAAAACCCAATGCAATGTTAAAATATGATATATATATATTTATCCAAGTACTGGTGCTTCTGAGTGGCTTGAGGCCGGCATTTTGCACATTTGAAGTGAAAATATATATAATGTGTGTGTGTGTGTGTGTGGGTGGGGGGAGGCCTCTTACATTTTATGAAGGCACTTGTGTCCTGGGGAGTGACTGGCTCTGATGAACTCCCTGCAGGAATTCCCTCAGCCACTGGCCTTCCACTGTTCAGACTCAGGGCCATCTCCTCAGCATTTGTCAGAGGTGGGGGTGCAGGGCCTCCCCCTGTTTTGCGAGCCTCTGCCTTTTTTCTGTTGGCTGAGGACAAATCAAATGACAGTGAACAATGAAAACAACATTAGATATGTATTGCTATGTAGATGTTTCATATGTCAAATATTGTCAACAAAGCCTACATCCATGACATGCTCACAATTTACCTGATTGAATTATGTTTTTATAATTCATTTTTAGCTGCTGCCATGTTCTTTTAATTCCTGCAGGATTACATCTACATGAAAATGAAATCAAGGACATTGAATTAGATTAATGTAACAATTACTTTTTGGAAACAATTTGCTAGTACTGCTTACTTTCTTAATCCCATATAAACCTATACCACTTGATCAATACAAGGGTAGACAAAAGTTCACTTTTAAAAGCACAATTGCATGTATTAATATTAAACTGACCAACGTTTGCAAGAGGGGAAGGTTAACAAAAAAGTCCTCTAAACATTACCAACGTTAAATGCATTTCCCCCCGATTGGTTCTGTACACTATGCAGCATTTCATGCAATTACACCAGGAATAACACTTCAAAAGTACACCTAAATATCGCCATTTTTTAATTTCACACCTTACGCTATTTAAAAAGTTATTACAGCCAATATTTTATAACAAGGATTTAAATGCAAACTTACCCTAGTGCTATCTTAGAACTTCTTAGATCTTAGAACTTTACAGTTCATGATTTGTAGTTCTTTTTCTTGTTCACAGGTCTTATTTTTACAAACCAGTCCTTTGTCTTTATTCAATTTGTCTAAATTCTTTGTTGTTTTAGATATGTGGCATGTGTTAGCCCTTGTGCTATCTTAGATGACCCCACCCTTACAGTGACGTGTTCTCCCTACCATGACAAAGGTGGATAAAGGTGAAGAGGATTTCATGTAATCCATGGACACCAGTGAAGATCACAAATCATTGAAGAAATAAGGTTCATAGCTCTGTCTAGTGGGTCTAGATGACCCAACTACCAAAGATAAAGTGCCTAGGATAGCACAAGGGTTACAGAGATCTGGTTCAGCTTCCTCGAGCAGATACCATGTTAGATAAATATGGCAGTTTCATTGGTTAGAATCTGTACCAATCAGCAGCTGTTTTTGATAGCAGCTTGGTCACGCTCAACTGAAACTTATGACAGCAAAATCAAAGTTAAGAAGGGGGGGGGCGCCCTGCGATGGGTGCTAGTCCCTTAGGGAAGTCAGGGCATGAATGGTGGAGCTGGACCTCCTGCCCCTCGGGGGTGGCATTGGGCCCCTTCCTTGCTGACTGTCTGTCGGCGGGGGGTGCCTTACTGCGGCCAGCTGGGGGGCCGGTCGCTCGGGGGAGCCTTCTTCCCCCGGTTGTGCCCATCCGCCTGCTCATCTCTGCTCCCACCCAAATAAATGTTGCACACAGGCACATAGGGCTCCGGGATCTGGATGGGTGGGACATGCTGGGGGGGCTCACTGGGGGTGTCTCTCTTTGGGGTCACGTCGGCGCCCACCCTCCATTCCACTTTTACTTGCATATTGGACACCCTGATTCATCTAGGGCCTTGTGGGGATGGTCTGGTAGAGGGGGGCACGGTGAAACATCCGTGGTCATCTTTCACTGGTCCGCCCCACAATTTTAATTTGCTGTTTAGACACACACACTGCATGTTAGCAGCACACACACAGCAAGTACACACCACTCACAGAGGGACCCCGGAGTGGGGGGGCTATGCGGCTTGGCAGCGGTGCGGCCATCCACACTGGAGACCTCCTCTTTTACCCTGCAGCACACACACAGCACACCCACACCACCATATATTGGTGGGGTCGGGCCGGTCTTCTCCCGCCTGGTCCTCTCAGGGCGCCTGGGCTTAAGGGTATCCTGTCGGCTGCAGTGGTTGTCGGGCATGCAGCGCAGGGGGGTCGATCGGCCGGAAGGGGTTACTGCGTGGCGACGGGGGGCAACCAGAAGTTGTAAGCATGTGTGCGAGAGTGCATGGGCGGGGACAGACCTGGGAGACCCTCACCGGGATCCTCTGGGGCTCTCCCCCTCATTGCAAAGTGGGGAGGGCATAAGGGGGGTTGTGGGAAGAGGGGTAGAGTAGTAGGGGGGTGGAGCTGTGCTTGCGTGGTGATCTCTGGGTTGCTTGGGTCGGGTGCCGGGGCTGGCTGAGGGAGACCCAACTGGCTGGTTGGGTGGGCACCCTCCCCCCCGGGGTTTTAGGTCCCGTCGCCTGGGGCACACCTGGCCTGAGGGTCTCCCCCCCTCTCCTGGTCTGGCTGGTCGGGCTGGGAAGGATCTGGTTCCCCTTATGAACACACGGTTCACTTCGGCAGCATGCATGTATCTCCACCCCCACATGCACACTACCACACTGCTCCCTGTGTGCTTCATCCCTCCTCCTAACCCACAGTGTATTGATGGACAGATGTCTTCCGCTCATCTTCGTGTCAGAATTTCACCTTTGGATGTAATAATTGTCTTTCCAGCAGATCTGGAATATTTGTTACAGCTTAAAATAATAACTTATTCAAATCAGTGCTTGTATCCCCCACTTTCTCCACCTCTCTTCTTTTGACTGTCTTCCACCACCACCACCCCCACATTCTTTCCCTCTCCCTCCCCACACACACTAAATGTAACAAATAAATAAAAGTAAAAAAAAAATCAAAAAGGGGTTTATACAAATCTACACTCTGTTTTTTAGAAGTTATATAACCTCTTTTTGTGATAGTAATCTGTTTGCTCAGCTGTTAGACAAAACAAGTTAAAAAAGAAAAAAAAGATAGGAAAAAAGCGACATGACACACAACGTATGCAAAAACGTTTTGTTTTACAAACACAATATTATATATATAACATTATATATAATTTATACCATGGTCCGGGTGTATACTCGATTCTGATTGGCTGCTGGGTATGCATTAAAACCTGATAACCGCACGGTGAAAAAAGAAGTTCCGGTCGGCTAGCTTAAATGTTCTGTATCACTGCGCCGGCTTCTGTAAAACAACCTTTTGCTTCATCATCTGGACAAAAACAAGCGGTAAGCGATTAACTTTCCCTCTGAACTGATGCTTTATTCAATCCATCGGGACGATCAGCATATATATATATATATATATATATATATATATATATATATATATATATATATATATATATATATATCACCGAATCTTGACTGCAGGGGTGGTGGCGGTGAGAAAAGCGATCCAAATCAGAAAAAAAAAAACAAGAATTAAAGACTAAAACCTGGTTAATATGTATTGCTTTTGTAAGTGACCATGGTATAAGCGGGTTAATGGCTTCGCGGAAGCAACCGTCCTCCGCTTCGCGTCGGACGGCTCAGGCTTCCACGGCGTGCGTTAAAAAGTAGTAACCGCACACTTCGTCGACCATTAACCCTTACATAATCTATAATATTTTTTTAAAGCATAAAAATATGGAAAGCAAAATAAAAATGGAAAGCAAAAAATTTTATATTTTCATTTGCAACTAAGAAAGTTTTGTGTGCAACGTGGTGGCAGAAATATCACTCCATAAAGAAGCTGCGGACAGCAGACTCCAAAGCTTTGCGTGTTCACTTCAGCTTTTTCAACATTGTGGAGGCTAAAGTGACAAATTTATGTGGTTTACTGCCAACCAAAGAGCCGTCAAAGAGCCTTTGGAATGGTGGTGCACGAAAGTAACAGCGAATGCCTCTTATGTATTCAACAAATGTGCTGATCTAGTTTTACCTGCAAAAAAATTGAACAGATTGTACAAACACTCTATTAGCCTTTTCAGTTTTTCATACATCTGTGAACAGAGAAAGTGCATTTCAATGGTCAGAACAAATACTAAGAATTTAACTTAAATACCAACGTAACAAGTACATTTAAAATACAAATAATGCCTGAAATAATAAAGACATAGTTTAATCTTAAATTGCAAAAATTATTGCTGTTTGAAACTGAAGTGCAAACTACAAAGTTTTTAACTGATGTGCAAAACTAATCATGGTTGCTCATAGAAATAAAATTTTCAAAAACATAGGCATTTAAGCATTTTACAAAACAGAATGAAAAGAAATGAATCACTAATATAACATTTCGTTTTCTGTTTTTTCTATTTTTTATTGTGTGGTTGGAATGGGAGATTTTTCCTTACAAGTAGCATCTCTGCTTTCTGACAGGTTAGTTGTTGATTTTTTCATTCAGCACATTTGCAGCAGAGGACAAAACTCTCACTATCAATGTTACGTCAAAACTCACGCACAATTAGAAAAACAAAAGAAAAAAAAAAGAGAGAAAAAAAAGTGTGTCTATATATAAATTAAAATGGTTGAAAAAAGATAATTCAGGGTGGAAATTGAATATGTGGAAAGTGAATTATAAATTTAAGGAAATATTTAAAAGGAAAAATAAGATTCCAAAAATAGGTCAACCGCAACAGGTGAGTTTGATTAAACCCGCGTCAGCGCGCCCGTGCGCGCACGGTGATTTACGTGTTACGAAAAACAGTGATCACGCATCTGACAGGCGAACTGAAGGAAGCAGGCGTTCGGGCCAACAGTCAGATGAATGAGAAATCCACCCCAAGGCATCTAAAAAGTGGAGAGGCAGCCGGTAAGATGCGGAAGTGATCGGGGGTTGATCAGCTGTTTCAGGGCGCCTTTAGAGATCAGCTGTCTATCGCGTCATCGGCGCACTTTACACGTGAATTGTTTGAAATGTATTTTCTATGTCTGTTTGATTTATTAATCGCGGTGTGTTGTTGTGTGAAATTTGATAATTTGAAATATATTTGTTATTTGATATTAAATTATGATTATTTGTAATTTAATTGTAAACAGAATATATTTTCATAAGTATTATTTCTGTACAGGTTTTTCACCTTGCTTGGTTTCCTCAACTACTCATTAAGACTGGAAAAAGTCTCTGTCTAAATTCAAATGTGAATAAAGAAAAGAGACACGTCCATGGAGTTCTTGAGTCATGAGTGGAGTCCTGCTGGCATTTCCTCCATTTGATGCTTTCCCCTTCAAGTGGGGCAAAATAACTTGACAATCAATGCTGGTGCAGGGTGCTGACAGCTATTTCCAAGCAAACCCTACAGTTTTTTCATTTCTTTTCAGAATGAGTGCTAGTGTGCTAGCTCATTGTTACCACTAGCAAGACAGGAGTTTCATATTCTTCCCACACATTGCAGGTGGTGAGTTTTTAAATAGCTTGTGAGAAACAGCGAGTGAGTCATTGGTCTAAGGCATGGTAACATAAATAATACTCAATAGTTTTAGGTGTTAAATCTCGTATTATCCTCAAATATTACTCACACATTCACCCTTTGGGTCAATTTGATGCCAGGGACATTTGCCTTCAGAAAATGATTTACATAAAATAGTTAACCAAGTTTTTTGAGTCAGGCAGATTGTTGATTTGTTGAATTCATAAATAACCTATTACTAATGAAACAGATCAGTGGGTTGACCTGTTCTCTAGTGCCACCATCAGGCCAAACTTTGTAACTAGAATGAATGTATCTTGAAAAGTTTTTCTCCAATTTACTGACAACATTAATGACCACAAGAGTCTGAACCCTATTGGTTTGATGAGTATATGGCCTTTGCTGTAGTGCCACCATCAGGTTAAACTTTCAGTTTTAGAGTTAGTAAATCTTGAAAAATTTTCATCCAAATCTTTTCCAATTTGGGGTACACATTCATGACTCTCACAGAATAAAGCATATTGGCTGATCTTAGTGACCTTTCCTTTTATAAACATATTTATTTGCTTTTTTATCTCCTTTTTGTGACATATTTGTGGTTAGTCACTATAAAGTCTCACATACCCCCCCTCTTTAGTAAGCCGGGCTATCGGGCTCAGTGACAGAGTTAGAGTTCCCCTCCATCCCTTTTTTTTAATGTTTTTGTGTGAAACAGAAAATCCTAATGAGAACATTTTAGATAGTGAGACCATGGAACAGTTCTTTATGCCCACAGTCGAGCTTTTAGTCTGCACTACTGTACACAGGATGTGCAGAGTTGATGCATGTTCCTTGTAGACATATTTCTTGCTAAGACTGTGTCCCACCAGACAAACAGTCAGTCATGTTGAAAGCAAAGCCATTATTTGAGCTTTTCATGTAAGAGATGAGATGTGATTAAACTTTATTTATCCCATGATGGGGAAATTCTGTTGTCTGTGGCAGCAACAATGTGACGTTCAGCAAAGTAAAGTGACCATCAAGTGTGACAGTTCAACAATATAATATGAATATAGCATAAAATACATAACCATCAAGTAAAAATATTTAATTTGAGATGATAGTTTTAGAGGGAGGCATGTGTAGTTGGAAAGACTTGGATGTGATCTCACAAACCTACATTGGCTTCCTCATTTTGGCAGGATTTCACACCAGACCACGAGAAATATCAAAGTTCTCATGGGAATAGTTATTTTCCCCACCGCCTTGTTATGTATTAACTCAAAAGTTTTAACTCTGCACCTACAGGTGTGGGGATGTTAGGTCAGACACAAACAGACAGACATGTTTTACACAGCTAAAACAGCCTGGGGTCAAATTGACCCCAGAGGAACACCAATGTATGCAATATGTGTTTAGCATATCGAATTATCATCATGATAATTTTATGCTTAATCAGTTGTCCCCATCACATTAGGAAAAGTCATGAAATATGAAGTAAAAAGAAAAAGGTTAACGTTTATTTTTTTTAATGACAAACTTTGAAGTGGGGTTAAATTGAATCAGTAAATTCAATAAGGGCCCAGGTCCAAGAGGTTTGTTTTTCCAGGAAATGATTTTAATTGCATAGCTTAAAAGGAGGCTACACCAAATGATTAATACTTTACCCAGATTAAGCACCAGTTCATAGTTTACAAACGCTATAATTTGAAGAACCTCACTTTTATCGTTTCAGAGGACTAGCAAACTAAAATCTCTGGACTTGGGTCCTTCTTGAATTAAACCGAAGTAACATCTGGAAAGAATGGACAAGCCACATATTTGTCATCTACATTTATCTTTATTTTTCAAATTGTCACATTTTTAACACTTCTTTGGATCAGTTTATATCTAAACCCTTTTTCTGTTACATGATAACTGCAAGTCAGATTTGTTTTCCTCCTACAATGGAACACGTTATAAAAAAACGTCAGACTCGTCATCGCCCCTAGTATCACAAACTCTTAAGATTTTTGTTCATTACGTTTTCTTTTATACCTAATCTCCTCATCATTTAAATAAAACTCCTGCTGCGTGGGCGCTGCCATATTGGATAACTAGTGCTGCCATCCATGGGACACAGCAAAACTCTTGCAAGAGAGGCCCAAGTGCAGGAATTGGGTTCCTCGTGCACTCAGTGCATTTTAAATGCCATGCATTGTCAATACATCACAACAGACTTTTTTGCACATAATCCGATAGCTTTTCCCTTGAAGACCATAAAAGATAAATCTCTATTATGAGAAATTGTGGATTTGGGCCCATTTTGAATTCACGGATTCAATTGACCCCACGGATAATAAGAGGGTTACGAGTGGTTTGGTCCTGTTTTAAGTCTGCTTGTTAATTTTTTTTTTTTTTTCTTACCTTACTCCCTGTTATCAAGTCTCATCAAATCTTAATATTAAAACCATGCATATGGACTTCTGTATCAGCTAGTAGTGAATACGGGTGAATGATTGCTGATAACAACTGAACATTTCTGAGTATCTTTAATCTCCTTCATAAAGGAGTTGCCAACTATCAGATAGTCTAAACTAGAGTGGTGAATTGAAGAGAAATAAAACCTTTGGTGTTTTAATGACAGGAGCGCCACGCATCGCAGAAACCCAATTCCTCCATGTACTGCCCTTTAAATTTCTGTTGTTTGCCTCCTTTGTGTTTACCCGCTTATTTTGTCGTTTGAGATGTAAATGAAATGTGTACACAAAATCCATACAAGATCCATTTTTAATCTTCTTCTGCCATTTTACAAAGTCAGTGCTACAATACATCTTTAGTTATCTCCAACTACAGGGTAAAAGGTGTAATGGCACTCCATAACAACACCACATATCCCCTTTTTTTTAAAATCAAGACGGAAGTTTTAATAAAAGGAAAATTTGACTCCCCAACTTCTCAAATAGTATGAGAGACAATAGTAAAAATAGAAATAAAATTGTCAATTTAAGTTAACTTCTAAACATTAAGTTCAATAATATTCAATCTCCATTAGAAGTCATTTTTAAATGACAATTTGTGGCCAGTGTGTAGTTTATATCTATGACCTTGGTAATACCAAATTTTATTAAAAAAACAATGTCAAGTCAGGAACAAGATAACCATTTGTAACTGTATATCATAACCAGTCATCCCCCTGAAATAAAACAAAGCTTAAGTCACGTAATCACTGAGCCAGGGAGGAGGCAGAACATGCCAGCGACCACGCCGGTGCCTCAGAGGTGAAGGTTAAGGAGCAAAATATGGCAAATACAACTCCTCAGGCTGTACAGAACTGCCACGAGTCTCTGCAACAATGATAGATGAGGCTGGGGACAAGTGAATGGCATTCCACATCTTGCCATCCGAGAGTTTGAAGGTTAAAAGTCCTTTCTGTGCTAAAACTTGAAACGGCCCTACTTTAGAAAACTGGGTTTCCTAATCCACACATAGGAGCCACAAGGAAAATTGTCGATTTTTCCAGCACGGCGCTTATCTGTGTACTGTCTAATCTTAGCTTGGGGTCGCGCTACAATATTGCTCAAGGCCCCAAGTTTCATCTGAGAAGATGCATGTGGAGGAGCCATGTTTTTTAATGTTGAGTTTGGTGTTAACAGGATGGCCATGCAGCAGTTCGGCTGGGGAGACTAACGTTATTGCGTGAGGAGTAGCCCCGATAAGCAAAGGAGAAATTCATTAACGTAGGGCGGCCTCAGCTGAGCATGACTGTGGCATATTGACTAGTTATTGTTCATAACATTAAAGTCTGATTTATTGTAAGGCCGTGAATGTTACACTGTTAAAAGATAAGCACGCGCTGCATTCTGGTTGTTAAGGAAGTTGTAATAATGGCGGAATAAAGAGCCAACCTAAACCAACAACGTCTCATCATTGAAGATACTACAACTGGCGACGAGGATTAAAACCTATTGGCTTCAGGAGGGAGAGACACTCGGTGTCGGTGCTAGTGAGCACAATGTCCCTATTTGGAAGAATTGATGAATTCAAGCCAGATGGTGAGCCATGGTCGGCGTACGTGGAACGGATCGAACAATTTTTCGAAGCTAACGATGTATCCTATGAAAAACGAGTGGCAACGCTGCTAACGGTTATGGGCGCATCCACCTACGGACTTCTAAGGAATCTGGTGCAGCCTAATAAACCTAAGGACAAGACGTTTGATGAGATTGTTACAATATTAAAGGAACATTTTGAGCCTAAGCCGATATTGGTGGCAGAGAGATTTCGTTTTAACCGATGTAATCAGAAGCACGACCAGCCGGTGGCAGAGTATGCGGCGGAGTTGAAAAGGAGTGCAGCCCATTGTGAGTTTGGTGCCAACCTGGACTCCTCACTGCGTGATCGTTTTGTGAGTGGAATAAACAATGAGGCTTGCCAGCGAAGATTGCTCTCAGAAACCGACCTTACTTTCGCCAAAGCTTTTGAGATTGCCTTAAATATGGAAACAGCGGACAGAGAAGCCCGTCAGCTGCGGGTGGCTGGAAATGAGAGTGTAGGAACGGCCAATGTCCACAAGGTGGAGCCCCGACACAAGACAAGAAACTGCTACAGGTGCAACGGAAAAAACCACACAGCAAATGAGTGCTATTTTAAGGATGCCAAATGCCATAACTGCTGGAAAATGGGGCACATTAAGAAGGCATGTCGCTCAAAAGCTCAAACTAGAAGCAGAGAAAAACAAAATGCAAAGGGAAAAACACTTCACCACACAAAACATGTGGAAGTGGAAGATGATGCTGAACTTGGAATGTTTAGCATTCTGACTGTAACAAATGATGACATTGACTTGTATAGGGAAACATTTATTGTTGCTAACACAGAGTTAGAGATGGAAATAGATACGGGAGCTGCCAGGAGTGTCATACCACAAGTCAAGTACAAGGAGAAATTTTCACATTTTCCACTGCAGACTGCAACAGTCAGACTCAAGGCTTACAATAGAGGTCACATCCCCGTTTTAGGCCAAATTATGGTACCAGTGAGCTATGGACAGGAGACCAAAGAGTTATCCTTGTTAGTGGTAAAAGGGGGTGGATCAACTTTGTGTGGCAGAGATTGGTTAAAGGAGTTCAGTCTAAACTGGCAGCAGATTAAATCGCTAACTTCACCCACATGTAAGTCACTCCCAGAGGTGCTGGAAAAGTACTCCAAGGTTTTTGCAGATGAGTTAGGCATGCTTAAAGACATAAAAGCAGCAATAGTGGTGAAACCTGATGTGCCGCCCAAATTTAGCAAAAGCAGGCCACTTCCATTTGCTATGAAAGAGCGAGTAGAGAGGGAACTTAAAAGACTGGAAGATGCTAAAATAATCTCTCCAGTGAAGCATAGCGAATGGGCAGCACCCATAGTGCCCGTACAAAAAAAAGGTGGATCACTCCGGATATGCGGAGATTACAAAGTGTCAGTCAACCAAGCAATAGAGACTGAGTCATATCCCTTACCACGTTTAGAGGAGCTGTTGGCGACCCTTAGTGGTGGTAAAATCTTTTCCAAGATAGATTTGGCTGCAGCCTATCAGCAGGTTGTACTGGATAATGATTCAAAGACATATACGACCATCAACACTCATAGAGGACTATATGTATACAATCGACTTCCTTTTGGAATCAGCTCAGCACCTGCCATTTTCCAGCGTATTATGGACAATCTGATGAAGGATTTACCAGTTGTCGTTTACCTGGATGATCTGCTGGTCACTGGAAATACAGAGGAGGCTCATCTGTCCAACCTGCAAAAAGTTCTACAACGCTTACAGGAAAATGGACTGCGGGTGAAATGCTCAAAGTGTGCGTTCGGCAGGGAAACTGAGTATTTGGGACATGAACTGGATGAGCATGGGGTCAGACCCTCAAAAGAGAAGGTGAGAGCCATTCAAGAAGCTCCAGCCCCTACCAATGTCAGCGAGTTACAGGCGTTCCTGGGATTATACAATTACTATGGGAGGTTTGTACCGCAACAAAGCACAGTGTTAGCACCTTTGTACAAACTGCTGCAAGCAAACGTGACATGGAAATGGACGAAGGAGCAAGACACTGCTTTCCTTAAATGCAAGGAGCTACTAGCTAGTGACCGAGTTCTAGCTCATTATGACCTTAACCTACCACTCACTCTGGCCTGTGATGCTTCAGCATATGGTATTGGAGCAGTCATCCAGCATACAATGCAAAATGGAGAAGAACGCCCTGTGGCCTACGCTTCTAGGACATTAAGCCCAGCTGAGAAAAAATATTCTCAGATAGAAAAAGAAGCATTGGGACTGGTTTATGGTGTGAAGAAATTTCACCAGTATTTGTGGGGCCGCCATTTTACTCTGGTGACTGATCACCGCCCCCTGGTGACGCTGTTCGGTGAACATAAAGGTCTACCAACTTTGGCAGCTGCACGCATCCAACGGTGGGATATCATTCTCTCTGCTTACGACTACCACATTGTTTATCGCAAGTCAAAAGAGCATAGCAATGCGGATGGTCTTTCCCGGGTTCCCTTACCAGAAACTAGTGATCATGGGACAGCAGGAACCTCAGCGTTAATTCACTCACTGTTGGAAGAGCATCTCCAGGAGGCGCCACTTAGTGCGCAACAGGTGGCACAGGCGACACGTACAGACAGTGAATTGTCACGAGTCTACAAGTACGTAATGGAAGGTTGGCCTGGGAAACCGGAAGGAAACCTAAAGCCCTTCAGTATGAGGAAAAATGAACTTTCCACAGAACAAGGTTGTGTTCTTTGGGGTACAAGGGTTGTCATACCTACCAAGCTGAGGGGGAGAGTCCTACAAGAAGTCCATTTAGGACATCAAGGCATCGTCAAGACAAAAGCCTTAGCCCGTAAATATGTATGGTGGCCCGGTCTTGATTTGGATGTAGAGCGTATTTGCAGAGAATGTGAGACATGCCAGCTGGACAAACCAACACCCCCTCAAGTTCCCCTACATCCATGGGAGTTTCCTGGAGAACCATGGAAAAGACTGCACATTGACTTTGCTGGACCTTTCATGAGTGCCATGTTCATGATAGTGGTCGATGCACATTCAAAGTGGTTGGAAATATTTCGCATGTCACAAATCACCACCCAGGCTACCATCACAAGACTAAGGAGATTGTTTTCTTCTTTTGGACTGCCAGAGCAAATTGTGACTGACAATGCAACTACATTCACATCAGCAGAGTTCAAAACTTTTGTAAAAATGAATGGGATTCATCACACTACAAGTGCACCGGGGCACCCAGCATCAAATGGTCTGGCGGAGCGATATGTCCAGACGTTTAAAGCCGGAATGAAGAGGCTGGCTCACACCCATCTCTGCATTGATGATAAGATGTCCTTGTTTTTGTTGCAGTACAGATCCACTCCTCACTGCACCACGGGACGGTCCCCTGCTGATCTGTTTCTGCGAAGACACATTCGTACCAGGCTGGATTTTCTGCAGCCGTGCACCAAGGAGCGGGTGAGGAAGAGACAATATCACCAGAAAGACTGCCATGATTACAGTGCTGCAGATCGTTCGTTTGAAGTGGACGATGCAGTGTATTTGCGTAGCACTGTGAGTGGGGGTCACAATTGGATTCCTGGTATGGTGGTGCGGCAGACTGGTCCAGTTTCCTACGAAGTCCGAGAGCGGGACTCTGACACGGTTCACAGACGGCATGGAGATCAGTTACGTGAGCGAGCTGTACCTGCGGCAGACCATGGGGTCTCAACAGAAGAAGCAAATCTGGAAGCAGAGACAAAAAGATCTTATAAACAAACAATTGCATTATTGATATAATGTTTTTTGAGTCTGATGGGTTTATCTTATCTGATTCCTGAGTTTAGTTCTGCCAGGTAGTGTCTCCTTCTACTCTGTAGAGCCGACTGTCCACATAAAGCCTGTCTATGGAGATGACCACTTGGGAACCAGCTAGAGATGACCGGATGGGAAAGAGGATCCTTCCGCTGTTGCAATTTTTTTTTTTCCAGATGTTGCCCAAAGAATCCCTGAGATGACTAGGTTCCCCCTTATACTTCGGGCACGAGGGTCCTAGCATCGACTTTTTGTCTTTGTGATAGTCTGAGATCTGCTGCTTGTTCTGTTTAATCAAAACAGTCATCTGTAGAAATCCTTGTAGTCTTTGAGTTTTTACAGAGCCTTGGACTCAATGATTATCTGTTGGTACTGGTAGTTTTATAAAGTTCAAATCACACCACAGGACCTCAGATCACATCTGTGGATAAACTTAACACTGAAACTGGACACACCAGGCATGTCCAAAAGTATGGCTTGTGGGCCAAATGTGGCCCTTGTTTAAATTTCGAAACTTCTTTCATAAAATCAAAAATATGCTGCCCCAGACCTTTTGTACGATTTCTTGATTGTGGTTAGATAAATTAAGATCATATATTCACCATGAAGATGCACTGCCAAACAACACATGCTATATATGACAAGCTAACTGAGAATGAATGGTGCAAAAAATGGACAAACTAATGATAACTTTGGTAGAAACAAATTTAAATGCATTTGTTCTCTGGAAGGAAAGAAAAATATGCAATTGCAATAATATGTTAATTTAATAGTTTATGTTAATATAATGTTACTAAAATAGTTTAAATAGCTTCAGACCAAATGTTTGGCCTTCATACATTCTACCTCACCAAATCTGGCCCTCTTTGCAAAAAAATTGGAGACCACTGAAATTGACTCTTGTCATTTGCCGGGCGACGGCTGTTTTTCTTTAATTGGATATCATAGTTTTTTTTTCCTTTTCTTTATTAATGATTTTGAGATCCCTTCTTCCTGTGTTTGGACTGTTTTGGGTTCCCTTACTAATTCATTACAGCTTTATCTGTGTGTTTCTTGCTCCTTTTCCGGTTTTCATATTTCCACTGATGGAGACTTCATCTCTGAAATTGGAACGCTTTTTGTTTAGAACAGCGATGTGCTAAACCAACGTTTTTCAGGTTACAGGCTGGTTTAATGTTAGACAATATTTTCACGGACAGGCTTGTACGAGGTTGAAGTGGGCGTCTTTTTTTTTTTTTCTTTTTAATTAGGCCTCCAGTTTTCCCTAACATTTAAGGGCAATGTTTAACTGTCAGAGTGGAAGCTGAAAAGTTGAACACTAAGATGCAACAAATAAATACAAAATAAATAAATAAATAAGTGTTGGTAAAACTGATATTTTTCTAGGTATGACAATGAAACATGAAACGTTGCTAAATATTATCCATTATTTAATATGTGGGAACAGCTGTCATGACAAATCATATTTGGAGTGCATTTGCTGCATCTTTTCTGCAAAAAGAAACTATAAAAAAACTGAGACGATTCCAGCTTTATGACACGGCGCCTGCTGGAATTAGCCATCAGAAGTTGTTACACTGTGGTCATAAAGGGATAAACACAGTCAGCAGCAATATTCAGGGAGGCTGTAGCATTTTAATCTTTAATTGTGTTAGCACAGTTGTTATTCACGTTTTGTGTACCCAGTATCCGACTCAAAAATGGGAGAAAAATAAAGAGACTTTTCCACGTTAGTTGAAGTCCAACTTTTCACACACAACTTTATTTCTCAACTGCTTCCTCTCACAGGTCACGTTATCATAACACAGCCACTCATTGGCAAACGTCACAATGCATCAAAGAATGCATCAAAGAGCAAAACAATATGAATATGTTAACAAATTGGTACTAAGGTGTCATAATTCATAGGCGTGGCAGACCCAGACCCTGGAACCCAGAATGAACACACAGGTAAGTGAACTGTAAGTATGGATTTATTTTCCCATGACAATGGGAGTCTTGACATGATGGTGGTCCGGGCTTGAGTGAGGCTTGTGGCTGGAGGTAGTAGCGCGATTCCACAGGAATACAGGAAGAACAGGAAGGCAGGAGAACAACGTTAATGAGGATACAAAACTAGACAAACTTGACATGAGCAATACTGGACCAGGCGTAGTCACCATAAGGGGCAACAAACTGGTGTTGAATACTGGAGCTGGGTCTCCTTTTGAAGAGCAGAGGCTGATGAGTGAAGTAATCTGCTGGAAGTTGAACTGTCCTAGATCTTGCCCTGATGGAATGATGACTGTGTTTCATAAAACAAAAGCACCAAGACGGACCTCCTTGAAAATGTTCAATTTTCATTGCCTTTGCAAGCGTTACTCCATTCAGTCGAATGGTGACTGTAGAGACACTTCTCCCAGCTGTTCTTTGATCTTTAACTCATTACTCCAGTTGGTCTTCCAACTCGGGCCACCTCGCCTTGTTTCCGTGGAAACACGGCTACGTCTTCTTGACTTTTCAGAGTTTATTTTTCAGCTTCCTCCACTTGCGAACCATGGATTCATTATTCTGGAATTCTCTTGCAGCTGCTCTATCCCATGTTCCTCAGCGTGGCTGATAGCTTGCAGTTTAAACTATGCTTCATAAGCCTGTCTCTTTGCAGGTGGCATTTTCAGGGTTTCCAGCACAATTTTGTTCTGCATCATGTTTATACCTGCCCTTTGTACTATTTGGGGGTGTTTCCTCTTTCACGTCCACACTTCCCACCTCACGGTTGTCATGCCGTCCTCTACTATAACCTCTTTACCAAAGTCCCACAACAACAGATTAGGCGCACCACACCATAGGTCGCATTTTGGAGGTCATACATTTTGGAGAAAATGTATGACTTTTAAGTACGCCTTATGGTCATGACAATACAATATTTACTCTCCTAATGTACAGGTGTACATGCAAGGATTTAGAACTGGTCATACAATGCCTATGATCATCTATAAACTATATCAATATGAGCGAATTAAACTGTAGAAACAGCCAACATTTCAATGAACCATCATTTGATATGAAAATATTAATCAAATTTACAAACTCAAATAACAACATTCAATTTTCCCATCACTGCAATTTTCTATACATTCTTAGATATGTTTGTGAGAAAATGTTTGTACTTACTACAGTTGTGTGATTTATTTAGATATGAGATAATAATAACCCTGTAAAGGGACCAAGGGAACGCTCTAGGATGAACCTCGCCTTTGACCCACAGTGGCTGGGATCAATATTAAACCCAGACAATCAGAGCTGGCTGCACGGTGGCGCAGTGGTCACAGCAAGAAGGCCCCTGGTTCAAGTCCCAGCTGGGGGACACGAAAAACAACATTTCTGTGTGGAGTTTGGATGTTCTCCCCGTGTATGTGTGGGTTTTCTCCGGGGACTCCGGCTTCCTCCCACCGTCCAAAGACATGTTTCATAGGTTAATTGGCAACTCTAAATTGTCCGTAGGTGTGAGTGTGAGAGTGAATGGACGTGTGATTGTAGATATTCTGCCCTGCGACAGACTGGCGACCTGTCCAAGACATCCCCTGCCTTCGCCCACAAGTGGCCAGGATAGGCTCCAGCAGCCCCTTGACCCCAAAAGGGAACAAACAGAATAGAAAATGAATGATGAATGAACAATTAGAGCTGGGCTTTTAGAGCATCACCGCTTATCTCTATTATACATACATTTCTAAGTGATTATTCAGACTTAAAAAATCATTTGGTCCAGACAGAGTCCGAATGATTATACTGGTTCAAATCCTGACCCTTGTGTTTAGTCTGTATTCAGACTGCCATCAAGAGAGGTTTCCTGTTTTGAGCCAAAGCTTGTAAACAAAACCATGTGCCTAAAGATCTCTTCACACATTGGTAAAGAAATTATGAGAGTGGAGCAAAGCAGCTAGAGACAAAAATCATGGAAGTCTTGCATCGTGCAATCGTTGACAGTACAGTTCACTTATTCAAACTTTATATTTGGCAGACCACTTTTGAACATGTTTATCAATGCCAGGTGAAACGCTTTTTGCTTATTATATATTATTATTATATATATTATTATATATTATGGTGGAGGCAGGCTGCCAAGGAGATGTCATCTATGAAGGTACACTGATAAGTGTTTATGACATATAGATTGCTTCTCATTGTTTTCTTGACAATGTGTATCACGTTAAAAAATATTTTAATGAGCCTGCATTCATCTGACCACATTTAAGTGAGTTGCTGTGTCTCGTCATTGTGATGTTATGGCATTATTTTTAAGATAATTATTTAAGAAAATACGAGGTCGCTTTTAGGATGATGTTACAGGAGGCTCTGAGCATGTGCCACCTAACGAGACACAGAAAAACATGTAAGAAGTGTTTTTAGCTCTGTTAAAATAAATGTTCTAACACATAAACAGTTTTTTCTGTCTAATAAAACAACAAACAGTGCTTTACATTTGTCTGTGACTCACTGGTTCTTTCATTCCTAATCCATTTACATCAGCTACAGTTATGGTTCAGCTGCTTCGCTTCGAGGTCAGATTGTACTCAGACTAAGGAATCTCAGAACGAACCAGAGCTCATTCCAATTGGAAATTAAACAAGACTGCCTTGAAAAATGGGTCCAAGAGTCTGGGACCAGGAACCACTTGGGTGTATTCAGACTGAAAATTTGTTCTGGATTATCTTGAAAATAATTTCTAGTGAATTTAAAGTGAACCAAATGTGACCAGTCTGAATACACCCTAATAAAGAAATTAAACCACTTCATCTTGGTTAATTTAATGAAAATATTTTAACTGAATAAAGAGAAACAACAAAGATAACAATGCTGTATTTGTTAGATTATTGAGACGGTAAGAGACAGAAAGACTCCACCATCACACATCACACACAGTTTTAACATTAAAAAAGGAAAGTCTCATAGTAAATGATCTTTGAAACCAGACTTCACTGAAAGGTTCTTTTTGGTTTCAGCTCCGACCTATTAACATGAAGACATTTGAGAATTGCTTCCTTCTGAAACCACCCTCCAGTGGTCCTTTGAGCAAATGCAATGTTTGAAAATTGACAGTTAGTTGGAATTTTCCAGAGCAGAATGTCAGTGCTCATACTTCAGAGCTTCAGGATTTCAGTTGTCAGTGTCAGAATGTTGTATTTGTTTCCTGTTTTTTTCTTTATTGATTACTTCATGTTTGCATTTGGATTTGCTCTTCTTGTGGTTTTGCTCTGTTGTCATTTCTATCCTCTTTTTGGGTTTTCTTTCTCGATTGTTCAGTAATTCAGTTCATTTGCCTTTCTGCTGCTATGTGGAGATTTTCTACCCTTTCCTTAATAAATATTCACTTGCTCAGCTTGTTTCCCCTACGTCTGATTCCTTCTTATTCTATAACAAAACAAATTCTTTTAAAATCTTGGCAACTGTATGTACTCAGTTTTTAATATTTAGTAAAAAAAAAAAAACATGACAAGTTTTATAAAGGTTAAGGATTAAAAAAAATAAATAAGTAAATAGGTTTTTAAAAATTTCAGAAAGCGTTATTTTCATAAAATTTTGCAAACCTTAATCCTGGTGCTATCCTAGGCACTTTATCATTGGGAATTGGGCCATCTAGACCAATCAGGTTGGTCCCCAACCTTTTGCATTCCACGGACCGGTATGACGTCACACAAACTTTCACGGACCGGTCTTTCAAAGATAGGCGGATGATTATTGTAGCAATACTAGGATGATGGAAAATCAAATATGTGACAAGATGAACACTGTGCTTTTACTTTGACACGCTTAACAGTTGACATGGCACAGGTGTCTTTTTTTTTTAAGTGGAAGGCTCCTCTTCTGTCTCCTGGCTGGGCCTTTTCCCCTCAGCAAAGAAACTTTCCAAAGACGTTGTTTTTTACTCATTTTGCTAGCTCCTGGGTTTTATTTTAGCGGTAATCTATCACGATTACACAAAGATACTTTTGTTTTAACAGATTTAAACACGCATGTGCAGTGACATATGTCTTAGAAGATGTCCGATTGGCTGTTCTGCGTGTCAAACAAGTCCTGTACTTCTCTGTAAGGATTTTGATTGGCTGGTGGATTGTTTAGAAGTACATTATTTTTTGTTATTTATCTTTGCCGACCGGCGATCTACCCTCATGTCCTTGAAGATCGACATAATAAGCACCACTGACACAGACGGATGTAACAGAGAATTGGGCAATTTTTCAAAAATAAAGCATCTTTCAGATTCCGAAGTAAATAAAACGGAAGTAATGCAAGTTATTTATTCTTTCTGTGTGGCCTGGTACCAAATGACCCACGGACCGGTACCGGTCCGCGCCCCGGGGGTTGGGGACCACTGATCTAGACCCCAAAAGACAGTGGGCTGAACCTTTTTTCCTCAATTATTTATGATCTTCACTGGTGTCCATAGATTACATGAAATCCTCTCCACCTTTATCCACCTTTGTCATGGTAGGGATAACACGTCAATAGTCATCTTGACCCCATAGGATACCACAAGGGTTAGATGTGAGATATACTTATAATTTGTAATATGACCATGACCTAAAAAATATAATATACAGGTATACAAATGTAAACAAAAACATTTTTTCTGAGAAATATAGAAATTTAATTTGAAACCAAGAATATTAGTGAATAAAAAGCCTGTAATCAGTCAGCAGGTTTCTACTTAGAACAGATGAAGTTGAACTTCTCCTCATCATGTTTCTTGAACCACTTGTGTTCTCCTCCTGTCTCCATGGCTCCTGACATGTCACACTCATTCACCTGTTCAGGTGAGGCCCAGTTCTTGTAGTGGACCACCTCATCACTGACCCAGAACCAGAACCCCAGAGTGCAGGTGTAGCGCAGTCCAGTCCACACAAAGGGAGTCAAGGCCTTCTTGGTTTTCTCCTGGACCCAAATCTGCTCGTTCATGTTAGTGATGGTGACCAGGTCACGGTGGTGATGTCTGCAGTAGTATAAGGCCTCCTCCCAGGTTCTGCTCTCATTGATCAGGATCACATGATCTGATGAAGAAAAAAACGACACTATGATAGCCGTCTGCCATTTTTGAGGTGGTAAAACGGTAAAATCAAAAGCTGCGATAACACTGCCCTCAGCAATGTGTGGTCAAGTGGCCACTTCAGATAAAAAAAGTCTGTGTAAAGTGTTTAATTTAAAAAGTTGCTACACACGTTTTTAAGATTGTTTTCAGGCTCCTCCTACATAACATGCGGCCATTGAATGCGTGTTGACCAATCAAATCAATATCAAACAAGAATCCAAAATCAAATCCTTGTGATAAATAAAATATGTCTGAGTTCACCTTGTCAGGAACAGATGGTGTAAGACCCGACATGCAGGAGATGGGATTGGTGACGGAAACTAAACAATTTAATAAATCATCAAGAACGTGCCACCACCATGGAGACCCAAAAGGTGTGCCAAAGAAGAACAGATGACCTGACAAAGTAAAGCTGAAAACTAGAGATGTCCAGCTTGCCACCTTCTTTTTAACACAACATTTTTAACAGAAGTGTCACTCAGTAGTGTTTCAAGTAGACTGCAAATCCCATGACCGATAGAAACGAGGCCTTGTTACGTCACATCATGTGTCAAGCCATTATCAGTCTGTCAATGTTCGAACTGTTTGGTGTGCAAATTTAACAGAATAGAAACGGGACTTTACCCAGGCTTTATAACAGACCAAACATTCCTGCCAGTGTTGTTTTTTTTGTAGTGATGGGAGTTCTGACTCTTTTTGGATCGGCTTGCTAAAGAAAGCTGTCTCTTTAGGCTCCCAAACGACTAGTTTTTTGCTGTTGCTTTATCTAATTTATCAACAATTTTATATGTACAAAATTGTTAACTAATGACAATAAAATGTTTTTATTTATTTATTTAAGTGTACAGGAAATTATGTCTATGCTGTTATTTCTGCCTTCCAGATAAGATGTACAAAATACAGTGGGGCAAAAAAGTAGTCAGCCACATATTGTACAATTTGTCCCACTTAAAAACATGAGAGTCCTGTAATTTTCATCATAGCTATACCTCAACTATGAGAAACAAAATGAAAAGAAATCCAGGAATTCAAATTGTCTTATATCAAAATAATTTGTTTTTGCAAATTATGATGGAAAATAAGTATTTGGTCACCTACAAACAAGCAAGACCTGTAACTTCTTCTGTAAGAGGATCATCTGTCCTCAACTGGTTACCTGTGTTAATTGCACCTGTTTGAACTGGTTATCTATATTAAAGACTCCTGTCCACAACCTCGAACAGTCACACTCCAAAGACCGCTATGGCCAAGACCAAAGAGCTGTAGAAGGACACCAGAAACCAAATTGTTGACCTACACCAGGCTGGGAAGACTCTGCAATAGGTAAGCAGCTTGGTGTGAAGAAATCAACTGTGGGAGCAATTATTAGGAAATGGAAGACATACAAGACCACTGATTATCTCCCTCCATCTGGGGCACCCTGCAAGATCTCACCCTGTGGAGTTAAATGATCACAAGAATGGTGGGAAAAAATCCTAGAACCTCACAGGGGGACCTCGTGAATGACCTGCAGAGAGCCAGGACCAAAGTAACAAAGGCTACCATCAGTAAGACACAACTCCACCAGGGACTCAGGTCCAACAGTGCCAGATGTGTCCCCCTGCTACAGCCATTTCTGCAGGCCCGTCTCAGGTTTACTAGAGAGCATTTGGATGACCCAGAATAGGATTGGGAGAATGTCCTATGGTCAGAAGAAAAATATAACTTTTTTGTAAGAACTCTACTCATCCTGTTTAGGGAAGAAAAAATGCGGAGTTGCATCCACAGAACACCCTCCCTGCTGTAAAGCATGGGGGCGGAAACATCATGCTTTGGGGCTAGTTTTTCAGAGGGACCAGGATGACTGATCCATGTAAAGGAAAGAATAAATGGGGCCATATGTGGTCAGATTTTGAGTGAAAACCTCTTTATTTTCTCTCCATATGTCTGTACAGGTTGATTGTGGAGCAGATTCTGTATGGAATAATTTGTATGCAGACTCTACACTCTTTTCTTAAATTCTCTTAACAATCTTTTATTATCAGTGAAGTTAAATGGTTCCATATGTTGCTTCTCTTTCCAGTGCCACTCGTCCACTGTAGTTTATGTGTTGCTGTAGTTTGCTGTTGCATCTGGCGCAGTTGTGTCGAAGTTGTTTAGTGCTTCACAAGGCATCAATTTCACTATCACTACTGAATAACAGACATTTAAACACACTGAGGGCAAAAGACAGAGATAAAAATAACTGTGGAAGATCAACCTGAACCTGAAAGTTGGGGAACAATTAAAAAAATAACCAAAACCAAGACTGAAAAACCAACCAAATGCACATAATCCCTATATACCACAGAAGATAAAGACCCAGTGGAAAACATTTATATTTCCTTAAGATATTTGATCCAAAAAAGTGTAAAAACTAAATCAACAAAAGTACTTTGAGTCTTTTCCACATGTAAGGTTTTTGCAAAGAGAATGTGCAGAGAGTTTGTGTCTAATCTTCTTTTTGTGTTTGTTTTTTTTTTGCATTTCATTTAAAATTAGAACAAGTAAAGGTGTTTGTTTAGAGGTGAGAGATTATATAGGAAACAGGATTTAAATAAAAATGAATTTACTTTTGAAGATAAAAATGATCACCTTTGTAACAGAAGAAGGGTTTTTGCTCAGAACATGGTTTGGTTTGCCACATGCCCTCCGTGTTACGTATGGTACAGTTATATTTTTCACTTGAACTGTTGTACCTCAGATTCCAGTATCTGAAAGAGAAACTGCTCCCATCTGACCAGGTCCAAGCGTCTCTGAACAGTCCGATGAAAATGTATTGAAATGTTGATAATGAGTTCAAGATTACTTCAGTGGTTCCATTATATAGTTGTATTATCTTCTGCGTGGGATTATCATGCTTCTGCAGCTCCTCTAGCTGTGGTCCACTGATCAGGTCTGTGTGATTCACTCTGCAGTATCTCAAAGCATCAAACCAGGTCATTTGATCTCCTAAATAACATTTAATAGCAGAGCTTGTACTTCCTGTGGAGTAAAAGACATAAACATAACGAAAATTAAACTCTAATCTCTGTGGTAGACATGAAAATGTTTTCATGTTTCACTTCTTATGTTATATGTTTTAAACTAGTTAAATTGACTGACAGACAGACAGACAGACAGACAGACAGACAGAAAGACAGACAGACAGACAGATAGATAACTGCATTTGTCTGGAATCTTTAAGTATCATATTTAATCACATGTTAAACTGACAAAAATGCAATCACGTTTCTTATTACCATTATAGCAGAGGAAATATGCTCTATCCATACAAGACATGTCCACCCACTCTTTCTCAGTAATATTTATTATAGCCCCACAGGTCTCAGATGTAACACCACCATTTGGTTCCCCACTTTTCCACTTTGCCTGACTTTCATTGAACTGCAGTCCAGGCAGAGTCCAGTGTGAAGTAGCGTTGGTGCCCATTTGGTTGAACAGACCGATCCAGATTTCTATGTTGTCAGAATGTATTTTTCTGAGTCGCTCCATGTCTGCCATGGTGGTTACTGTAGCCAGATCAGTGTAATTTGTCCTGCAGTGCTGCTGAGCTTCAGTCCAAGTCATGCTCTGATCAACATAGTGATACTCATGGAGCTGACATGTGAAGAGACAAAAATGACCTGAAAATAAAAGAGGTCACAGACATAAATCTGTTGATTACCAATAGATTCTCAAATGCCTTCAGTGTACTGATAATCCAGATTAGTTATATTTAATATCAATCAAAAGATTAAATGATTAAATGATCAAAGAGCAGCTGAAAATTCACTTACCAACAAGAACCATCAGAAACAAACTCCTCGTCATCTTCTCTCAGAAACTCTTTCAACTGCAGGAAGACAAAAGCTATTTTTTAGTAGTATAAATAGTATAAATAGTATAAATATTTTATTGATACTACAAAAGAGATATTGCTTATTTATATTAAGTGCTTGGTTTTGGATTCTGAAGATTCATTGATATTTTCTAAACATTAATGCAAAGGACAAAAAAACATTTGTCATTTTAAAAATATTGTTTTAAAATAGCATTGTTTTTCTTATTGTATTTGCATATTTAAAACTTAAACTGATATTATTCAAATGATATATTTAGGTTTTTTTCCCTCATGACTTAATATCAAAAATTACCAGTTCTTTCTAAAAGAAAAAAAAATGCAAATTTGTTTTGTAATGAAAACATCAGCTTTGTCAAAACAAAAATGTGTTTTTAATGTATGTGGTGTCAAATTACATTTTGAGTGCGAATAGAGACTTAACCCTCAGAACTGACTAAAAAGCAACCTAAATTATTTTATCGCTTTTTGGTGAGGATTTTTTTTCTTAAACTTAACGTTTAAGTGACGTTAATATTAATATTTATATATTGCTTGTTGTAGTGTTCTGTGATAATTCTGATAAATGAATATTTAAATGTATGTCCTCTCTCTCTCTGTTGTAACTAAACTATATAATGTCATTGGTAGAATTATACCAGAATATAAGTGTTATTCTTATTTAATTTTTGCATTTTAATGCTTTGTTACAGTATTTTTGTGGGTAGCTGAGAAAAATTTAATTTACTTCCAAATTTTAACTGACAAAGTAACTGGAGTGTTTACTTTGAAGATGCAGAAACTGAGTTACGAAAAATTATTTTTAGGCCAATGTAACTAAATACTTTTTTAACGTTAAGATCCCCAACACTGTTGACAGACAGATGTTGCAGTAGCTTAACAACACCATCCACAACATTAACAATCAAAAAACCTTGCAATAAAAATAATAATGTGCAAAAATAATAATGATAATAATAAAATGTTACAAAAAGATTGGAAATGATTAAAAAGAATGAAAAGGAAAAGAAGGTATGGTAAAATAAATTTGAAGAACTACATGAGTTAATAAATGTGTTTTTTAATTTTTGTCAATATTTAGGAGAAAACAATGTATTTGCTGTATGATATCTGACTTTCTAGGAACTGCTGAGCACTCCAACATGCTGGTTGGTTAACAGACTTTTGAAATATCAGTCTGAAAAGACTTACCTGCAGGATTTCCTCTCCTCAGCTTCAGTCTGATCGTCAACCTTCTGCTCTGATGTTGGTGTGGAGTGATCACAGCATCTCTGCATCCTCGTATTTCATCATCTTTTTTCATCATCTTATTTGCATTTTTACAGACGGGGATTGTTTTGTTTCATTTGAAAACACACCCAGCTGCTGTTTGTTTCCTCTTCCACCTGAATAACGCAAAAGGGGCAGAGCAAATAATTACTCTGAATTCATGTCAAAAATTCATGTTAGAACCTAAAATACAGAAAACCAAACCAAGACCAAACTGTGAAGCAACATCCTGTAATGTGAACATGTTTTACCATATGAGAGAAGTGAGGGGCTTCTTTTCTTCTTCTGCTGTTTACAAGTGCATGTCCATCACCTTCAGTTGGAAGAGACTGTGAAAAATGTTGAATCAGTGCAAATCTTGTGAATCTTCCTCCAGGTCTGTTCTTTTACAGCTGTGTTCTGATATATGAAAGACGTGCTGTTGTTTAATTCCGACCAGGCAGAAAATGCAAGTATTAATTTCTCCAAACGGTTGGTACACAGCGTTAGAAATAAGGGGAAAAAATAGTTGTCCGGTGGCAAGTAAACTTGGTTGTCCTCCTCAATTTTTGGTTGTCCTTCAATACCAATATTCAACAGCAACAAAACCTGCTCAGATGTCACTACTTACATCTTTATTTCTTCTATACATATAATATTAACTGCCTCTTATGATGGACATTTGAAAGACTCTTTAAATATGAAAAACAAACATTTTACTAAATATTGAAACATCTGTTACACAAAGTATTGCCAAAAACTTGAAACTAATATCTTTATAACTAGTATCTTTACACAGATTTAAATATATTGGTTCTTTTTTTTTCTTTGGTTTTGATAATTGTTGCTTAAAGAATATAAAATACAAAGACTGTTGTAAAAATGTAGAATATCATATCAATCCCATGGAAAAAGGTGTTTTTCAGCTCATGTCAGTCTGTTCTGCTATGAGTGAAAGTTAGAGTGTTTATGAATGTGTTTTAAATCTTTTTGCATGTTTTTGAAGACCTCTAGTGGCCGTGCCAGGTACTGTTGTTCCACACCTTTATTTGAACAATCTTTATTGAAAAGAGCACATGCAGAAACAGAAAGGATCCACTAGCATGCACGCACTTCGTTTGTCAGTGGAAAGACTTTGCTGCATACGTCTCAATTCAGAGGTTGCCAAAAACTAACCCTTGAAACTTGAAAAATAGTCAAAAAATACCAAAATGTTGAATAAAAGACCAGGTTGTCACATCATGATGTTCATTTTGGTTGTCCTCCGTGAAATCTGGTTGTCTCAGACAACCGGATAACTGCCTATTTCGAACGCTGGTACTTCCCCGAATTAAAAGGTATGCCATACATGCGTCACTACCAGGTCCAAGTCCCTGATTGGTCAAAGTTCCACTGCTTTAACTTTCAAAGCATATTCAGTCACTGTGAGTTTTGTACATAGAGCCCGAAAACAGCCTTAAAAACATGGCCAGCAACTCACGATTGTAAGAGTCTTAAATGTGGAAGCTCGAAATGTTTAAAATTGTTTACATAGGGATATTATCGAAAGTGGCCTCTTGAACTCATGTTGATGAGAGCAATGTGAACGTAGCTTAACAAAGCAGATAACTTGACTAGGCTAAGCAAGAAAAAAAAAATTAAATACACTGAGAATGATTAATTGAAGATAACTGAGGATAATTAGCAAATAAAACAGGTACGACTCTGAAAACAGGAAAACTAGCCATAATACAGGTCATTATCCACCAAAAACATACAACTAAAGCACACATTCCTAGCTCTATTTGTCCTCAGGATATAAACACATCCTCATAACTCCTCAATGGACTCATAGAAATGGCTTCCAATAACGTTGAGGTCAAACCAGGTGAAGTACACATTCAGCCTTTATATTCTTCTTGCAAATCCATCAATGGCTCTTTTAAAGTTGATCTGTTGATCTTGTTTCCTGAAATGCAAATCATTTTCTTAACATTTAGTCCACATCTACCTAGAGCCATGCAAAGCACCTGAACCAGGAAGCGTCTCATTTATGAGTTTAACAAGGTGCACAGCCTTGGGGGAACCATAGACTTTTGAAAACAATGGACAGCTCAACCCCTGCCCTCTTATGTTCCCAAATTGGAAGTACCCGCTGGTTTCAAGAAGCCAAAATCCCGTAGACTTCAATTAATAAATTAAAGAAGAGGATTAGGGCCATGGAGAAAGAAAAAAATGTGTATAGAAAAATCTGACTTTAATCTCACATTTCAGAAACTAGTCTCCGAATCCTGACTCTAATCTCAGAAATATGAGCCACGGAGGCCTGTGAGCTTCTTGCTTCAGTTAGCTAAAGCAGAACTGTGGAGTCATACATGCAGGAGTGGAACTAACGAAAATGTTCCTCTTTAAGTTTCTTGTGTGCTTAAAGGTTATCAGAGGAGAACAGTGTGTTACCAGAAGAACAGAAGGTGAGTAAAAAAAAGAGATTTATTTTATTGGAATTTGTCAATAACAGGGCTTCATACTATGCTAGCATTTCATACTGTTACCAGCTGAAAAACATATTTTAAAAATGTTTGTTTGCTGTTGAAATATCAGGGTAAACATCTGTGACAATCAGTCTCATAGAGTTTGAAGTTGTTGTGCGTTTCTACACACTTTCTGTATAGGAATGCACTGTTTTGTTTGCATGCAGTCTGTTTACATTCAGCTACCTATCATCTCATTTCTGGAGATTTAAATATGGTACGATTCTGAAAATACAAATGGACTTGTTTTAATCCAACAGACTGCCATGTTTTGTAACTGTGGATGGCTGTCTAAATAACAAACAACACAGTTTATAATATTGTTTCTAACTACTTTGCTTTAAATTTAGAATGGTCTTATTTCTAAAATAAACTTGTCACAGCATACCATCTTTTCTGATGGCCAAAAAGCTCAATTTTGGTCTTATCAGAACAAAGAATCTTCTTTCACTTTTACATATGTATTTTCTTCAACAGCTGCTTTCTTATTCCCACTCACCCTTTAGGTTTTGACCTCTTAAGAGCCCGGGCAGCAGTTGCTACATGCACTGTCTCTCTTGTCTCATTCAAAGTCGTAAGGGTCTTAGTGGCTTCTCTCGCTAGTCTCCTACTCGCACGGTCACTCCGTTTATGAAGACGGCCTGATCTAGGCGGATTTCCACATGTGCCATATTTGTTCCGTTTTTTTTGATGATTGATTTCACTGAACTCCAGGGGGTTTTCAATGCCTTGGAATTTTTTTTGTATCCATCCCCCAACTTGTACCTTTCAACAACCCATTCTCTGAGTTGCTTGGAGTGTTCCTCTGTCTTCATGGGGAAATGGTAGCCATGAATGGCACTCCACCAGTGTCTGGACCCTTCATAGACCGGTGTTTTTTAAGTCAGTCACTTGGGACACACCCGCAACACTCAGGTGATCTTCATTTCACTAATTGTGAGAATATTGGCACTAATTGGATGGACCTCTAATGGAACCCTTACATTTAAAAGGGGGTAAATAATTATACTAACAATTATGTTTCATTTCCTATGTTTGTTTCATTGACATTACGTTGGTGAAATCTGTTGATTTATAAAATCAATAAAAGGGACACATTGAATGTATTCAATACTTTTTCAAGGCACTTTGTGTTCAAATCATCATAAATTCTGACAGAATTTAGGAGGCTTGTTTGAAGATGATTGCGTCTGAAGTCTTGAACATTATCCAGCCACTCTTTACATCATCGACAGCTTCAGTACACAATAAATCTGAAATAATAATGTGATGTTCTGTATCGAGACTTTAAGGCGGGTGCTGAGTGCAGGAGGGGGCGTTTCCTCAAAGCAAATATCTTGACTTGTTTCATATAGGAGAGAAGCAGAAAATGATCATGTCTGAAGCTTTGCTGCCCAGCTGTACCACATAAGTGATTCAAGAAGTGGTTTGGAATTTTCTGCAAGTTTTGACTCCCATATAAATCCCTCAGGTTCACATAAGGATTATGCCAAGTCAGTACCGATACCAACATATACGGTTCTACCAATATGGCATAATAAGACAGATTTTGATGCTTTACTTAGGTGCGTAATTTCTGTAAGATTTTCAGACATATCAAGCAATTGTATTCTATTTAGTTGTGCTGTAAAATTATAGCCAATCCCTTTACATATCCAGCAATTGTAGGCGACCTAATATAGAAATGGGTGAGGCAACAATGTGCATGGAGCTTCAGTCAAAATGCAGAAGGTGAAATTATAAGTTCGACGCTGTGACGACGAGCTGTGAAATTTATGTATATTTAATTGACATGCTAATACCATCACTAAATCTTTTCATATCTATATTGTCAGATAGTTTTCTGGTGGAAGATGCTACAAGCTAGAGGTGCTGCTTCTAATGTTTGCAATATGAAAGTTATGATATTTAGCTCTAAGTAAGTATTTCTACTGATAGTTTTAAGATGTAGACTAGGGCGTTTATACTAATTTCTGGAACACCTTTTACTGTACCTCCAACATGTGTCGTGCGTTTACACTCGTAGCTTCTTCAAACTGAAAACTGCTGTGCTTAACATGTGAGGATCCCTCTTCCAGCATCCAGCTTTAGCTTCTGATTGGCTCTTGCCAACGTGGTGGCCTGTAAAAACAATCAGATGGTGCTGTGATGGGACAATGGTGTAGAAGTAATGCAGCACCGCTGCAATTGAGCCAAGATAAACAAGTTTTAAAATAATTTCATTCTAACTGGATTGATAAGGTTGTCCAGCTGAAAAATGATAAAATACCTTCTATTGGCCGATTTTATTGGTCAACATCTAAAAATTATAGTTTTGTCTTTAGACTACTGTACATGTTGTATTTACTCAAATCAAGATACAGAGTCAGTAAGTTCACAATTATGAAAAGGTAGTTCATAGCTCTGACCTTTAGCTGGAAAGAGGGAAAACTATTTGCATGTCCTCTGGCTGCAGCTCTGTTCTCTGTTTTCTCTGCACAATAATACAGTTTCTTGTTTCCAATAGAAATGAGAGTCTTCATAGACATGTTCCAATAGAAACATTTAGTTTGTGAAAACTCATCAGATAGAAGCTTTTTCCTTTTTGAATATTCAAATGCAGACAGATCGGTGGTTCACTACAGTCTGTTTTGTTTATACTAGTTTTTTGTAGACATTAGAATAAAGTAAACTTAGTTTTACACACATGCATTACATAACATTAGGTGAGGAGAAACTGAGGAAAGAAGAAGAGAAGACCAGGAAAACAGCAGGCCCAGATGGGTAGTGCCCCAAGCTCCTGAATACATGTGCAGATGAGCTAGGAGGTCCTCTCCACCATCTCTTTAACCTGAGCCTGTGCCTTGGTACAATACCAACACTGGAAGACCTCATGCATCATTCCTCTGCCCAAGGCCAAGCAGCCGAGGGACAAGGAAGACTACAGACCAATTGCACTGACCTCTCACATAATGAAAACTTTGGAGAGGTAAGTGCTGCAGTTGCTGAAGCCCCAGGTGCAACGTGCCCAGGATCTACTGCAGTTTGCATTTATAGCACTTTGTCTTACCTTGATGAAGGGGGCTGTGCAGTGAGAATGTTGTTTTTTGATTTCTCCAGCACATTTGACACAATCCAACCCCCAATACTGCAGGAAAAACTGAGCCATACTTAATATCCTGGATCATGGACTACATGAAGGACAGACTCCGGTTTGTCAGATTGGGAGCCAGCCTTTCCAGAACACTTTGCAGCAGTGTGGGAGTTCCTCAAAGTACAGTTCTTTCTCCGATGCTGTTTGCTTTGTACACGACCGACTTCCAACACAACACTGAGGCTTGCCACACACAGAAATTCTCAGATGATGCCGTCATTGTGGCCTGCATTAAGGAAGACAAGAAGGTGGAGTACAGGCAGCTGGTGCAGGATTTTGTTCTTTGGTCCAAACAGAACCAGCTACAGCTAAACATCAGAAAAACCAAAGAACTAATTCTGGACTTCAGAAGACAACCCCCCCTCTCCCAGCCAATATGCATAGACGGTGACCTGGTGGAGACGGTCACGTCTTATAAATACCGCGGGGTGGTGTTGGACAAGAAACTGGACTGGAACGAGAACACCACCCTGTAAAAAATGTCAAACCAGGAAGTACTTTCTGCGAAGGCTTGCATGTTTTAACATCTCCACCAAGCTTCTCAGTATCTATCTATCTATCTATCTATCTATCTATCTATCTATCTATCTATCTATCTATCTATCTATCTATCTATCTATCTATCTATCTATCTATCTATCTGTCTATCTGTCTATCTGTCTATCTGTCTGTCTGTCTGTCTGTCTACCAGTTCTTTCAAAACAACATGTTCAAAATAGTGTGTTCAAAACAGCACGTTCAAAACGCTGTTTTGTTGTGTCACATATGGGCATAGAAAACGCCGTTAAGTAAAGGTTAATGGCCGATGAAATTTGTGTTATTACTTTTTAACGCACGCCGTGGAAGCCTAAACCATCCGACGCAAAGTGCGTTAAGTAAGGGTTAATGGCCGACGAAGTGTGCGGTTATTACTTTTTAACGCACGATGTGGAAGCCTTCGCGTCGGACGGTTCAGGTTCTGACAAACCGGAGTCTGTGCGTTATAAAGTAATAACCGCACACTTCGAAGGCCATTAACCCGCTTATACCATGGTCACTTACAAAAGCAATACATATTAACCAGGTTTTAGTCCTTAATTCTTGTTTTTTTCCGATCTGGATCGCTTTTTGTGAGAAAAGCGGACTGTTTGTCGCATGGCATGACAAATAGTCCACGTCGCGCCGCACCACCGCTGCAGTCAAGATTCGGCGATATATATATGTTGATCTTTCCGATGGGTTGAATAAAGCATCAGTTCAGAGAGAAAGTTCACCTCTTACTGCTCGTTTTTGTCCAAATGATGAAGCAAAAGGTTGTTTTAAACAAGCCGGCAGAGTGATACAAAACATTTAAACTAGGTGACCGGAACTTCTTTATTCACCGTGCTGTTATCAGGTTTTAACGCATACTAAGCAGCCAATCAGAATCAAGTATTCACCCGGACCATGGTATAAGTTTAAATAAAACACATTAGTTCCTTGCTATAGCGTAGTGGTTACCACATTAGCAGTTTGTATTTTTCTCCTGCAGTAGTTGTGAGTTAAGCTCCAGGGCAGCAGATTCTTCACGTGTGATGTCTTTTTCTTTTGCTTTGACTAGATTTATTTGTGGTAACTATGTATTAACTTGTAAATGTTGTATACTTTTACAGCACGTTTCTACCTTCTTTGAAGGCCCAAAGCACTTTACAGTCACAGTCCCATTCACACATCCATTTCTATTTACTCACTCAAAGAGTAACAAGCAACCCTGATTGTAAAAGCAAAATAAGAAGCACTCAGCCGCAATCTGTCTGTTCATTTGCTGGACAGGACAATAAATAAAGTGATGTGTGTTAAGTAGTTTAGCAAAAATAAAACTGACTCAATGAAATATTAAAGCTGTGCATCAGGATAGCAGTTGTGAGGTTTGAACTGAGGTACTTTTGATGATAAAATTACAAGTCAAGTGTAATCAGTCCTCGTCAGTGCAGAGATGGGGTCATCATGAAAGATTTGTTCATCCATGGATTTTTCACAATCTTTAAATAGCAATCAAGTGGTTCTGTTGTAAAAATGTGTTGGTTTGGTACTTTGAGGACTACAAAAAACTTTTTTTTTCTATTGTGAGCGACAAAGATACTATTAATACTTTATTAATGAAACACATATTTGGAAAAAATAAAATTAAAAAAAGAAAAGAAGAGAAAGAAAGAAACACTAACTACAATAAAAAAAATACCATCACTAAAAGTCAGCAAAAGAAATACATAAACACGAAGAAACAAACATGAACCATGTCCTGCTCGAAAAAAATACACAGCGCTGCTATCCTAATCACTAAGCTATAGCAGCCAACTAAGACATACCGTACAGTCAGCGTTAGCCTTTTTATTCACACAACAGCGTTTTGCGCCCGACTTTTAAAATGGTGCATGAAAAAAATTCGCTTTTGATGGCCTAAAAGCTATCCTTTATGTTGCTTCTGTCACGGGGAGCGGATGAGGGCGTACCCAGGCGCAGAGAAGGAGAGGAGGCAGGAGGTTGCAGGAGAACGGGCTTTTAATAACAAAACTAAAGACAAAACCAAAACCACTGCATACGGCAGGCTAGAATCTCGAAACACTAAAAATGCACTAAGCTCACAATAGAAATGCATAAACAAATAAATCTTTAATCATTTTCCTTATTAAAAAGAAAAATCATATGAGGAAAAAAACATTTTCAAAAAAACATTATAATCTTTATTTCTTTCACTTATATTGTACTAAATAATCATGCAGCTTATATAAATATGTGTATTTGTCTTATCAGCGAATCTGAGGCAAACGTCTGTCTCCTGCTTTTTTTCCAGAAGGAGGAGCAAAATAATTAAGTTGATACTTGATGAAAGAAGGGAAAGAAACAGACTTGGTAAAGCAGTTATGTTTTAAGTTTTTATGTCCTTGTTTATGTTCACTGAATCAGGAATCCTAACTAAGAATATCTGTACATGACGGTTCTGTAGACGGGGTGAGGTGGGGAGGATGGTTGGATGAGAAGCTGAAAGTGGCCTGTGCTGTGTGAAACCTTTAGCATCAGTGTGTTCATGATGGGGTGGAGGTAGCTGGGTCTTCAAAGGGATTTAGAAAATAAAGTCATTTCTGTGTCTCCTTTTTTAAAAAAAAAAAACAATGGTGCAGCTGCAAGATAGCTTTTTTTATTTTATTTTTTACAAATAGACTTTATAGAATTAAAAATGGTTTATAGTTGAAGTTCATCTAAAGGTCTAACCTCAAACAGGAAGAAGAGACATATATTTGCATGTCTTTTGGCTGCAGCTCTGTTTCCCAGTTCTCTTCGTCCAAAAACAGATTCTTGTTTCCAACAGAAATGTTAGTGAGTGAAAATATCAGATGAAACCTTTGTACTTCCTGAATATTCAAATGCAGACACATCAGGGTCTCACTGGAGTCTTTTCTGCTGCAGCAGATCAGACTGAAGACAGAAGGTTCATCATCACAGTGAGGACATCACCCACGGTCAGTTTATCCTTCAAGTTAACTTAAAAGTTTACATTTAAGGATTTATTGTCAGTGTTTTTTTATTTATTTTTTAGAAAAGACTATCATGTTTTTTATTCGTTTACAATTAGAATAGATAAAGTGTTTGGATTTCACTATGTTAAAAATAGACGAGAGAGAGTTTAAACAGGATTCTTCATCCTGCAGACGTTCAGGGTTGAAGTTAAAGAAGAGTTTGAGTGGATGAAGCAAAGATGCAGTGGAGTCTGATCCTGATCCCTCTGATGGGTAAGTGGACAGCAGCAGCTTTACTGTTGGAGGCTGCAGTTGAAATCAACACAAAGCTTCAGAAATAATCAATCTCAACATGTTGTTTGTTTGTTTCAGGTCAGTTTTGTTTCATTAAATGTTACATGTATGAATATAAACACATTGAGTATTTTTTGAATTGGACTGAAGCTCAGGAATACTGCAGGAAGAATCACACTGACTTGGCCACAGTGACCAACATGACTGATGTTAAGAAACTTAATCAAACAGCAAAACAAAGACCAGCTTGGATTGGTTTGAAAAACAACACAAACAGCAATAGAACATGGCACTGGTCTCTACCTGGACTGAGCTTCATTGAGGAGGAGAAATATTGGAATAGTGGTGAACCAAATAATCTCGAAAATGAGCGGTGTGTATTTTTAATGGAGAACTTGGCCTGGGTTAATGATTACTGCAGTAAGAACCAGCGTTTCATCTGCTACAATGGTGAGTTATCTGCTTCTTTCAAATCATCAGAATCAAACACAGACATGTCCAGTGATCGTGTGAAAAACAACAGTTTTTTGTTTACTAAAACAGCTGAAAATCACTGTCCAAACATGACGTTGTTGTGTTTGTTCCACAGAAACTAATCCAACTCAGAAATTCCATCTAATAGAGACGCCTCTGAACTGGACCAACGCTCAGCATTACTGCAGAGAGAAACACACAGACCTGATCAGTGGACGACAACAGCTGGATGAGTTAAACCAAACCTGGACTAGGGCAATGAAGGAGAAGCTGCAATACAATGAGACCCGTGTTTTCATTGGTCTGTACAGTGACATGTGGACGTGGTCAGATGAAAGCAGCTTCTCATTCAGATACTGGGATCCACAGAGTGACAGGGATGACAGGGAAAGATGTGCTGTTTTAACAAACGAAGGCATGTGGAGCACAGATGACTGTAGTCTAAATAAACCTTTCATTTGTTATAAAGGTGAGATCTTTGTTATATTTTTTATGTACAGTGCAGTGACAATATAGTTAAAACTAATCTAATCTATAAACATAATTGTTAATTACATTATCTCCATCAAACTGACAGACTTTATTGTCTAACAGTTTAGTCTTTTTTATGTTTTTTTTGTTTTCTTCATTAATGAGGATAATAATTCGAAAAATAGTTAATTTATTCTTACTACTGAAATTTTCACATTTATAAAAAAAAATATTTTTGAAGCTTTAAAATGCTGCTTTTTCCTGTTTACCCTTCATCAGATCATGTGATCCTGATCAAAGAGAGCAGAACCTGGGAGGAGGCCTTATACTACTGCAGACATCACCACCATGACCTGGTCACCATCACTAACCTGGATGAACAGAGATGGGTTCAGGAGAAAACCAGGAATGCCTCCTCTCCCTTTGTGTGGACTGGACTGCGCTACACCTGCTCTCTGGGGTTCTGGTTCTGGGTCAGTGACGAGGTGGTCCACTACAAGAACTGGAACTCACCTGAACAGGTGAATGAGTGTGACATGTCAGGAGCCATGGAGACGAGAGGAGAACACAAGTGGTTCAAGAAACATGATGAGGAGGAGTTCAACTTCATCTGCTCAAAGTGAAGATCTGCTCACTGATTACATTTTTTTTATTCATTTATTTACTGGTTTGTTGGGCTTAGTGCCGTTTTTTTGTGCAAGTTATTAGTTTTGGGTCTTTCAGCTGTGATTTGGCGATGCTTTGCGTATTGTGTTGATTTGTGTGTAGTATAGTCTTTCTGGTGTCGTTCTGTGTTATCATGACGAAAATGTGTTTTTATTTGTGTGTGCATGTAACGTCTTCCTTTTTTGATTAAGATTCAATACTTGGAATAAGAGCACATTTGGAAGACTCTAGTCGTTTATTTTTCTCCATTTCACCATTGTTGTCTTCTACCTGTCATGGGCCGTCATGACAGAAATGGCCAGCCCTGGGAAACTCATCACTTTCAGCCGTAAACTCCTTCTTTTTCTGAGAACTTCCACTGGCTTAGGGACACCATCAGGAGAACCCCTGGAATTAAAAACCCCACAGAACCTTAAAGAGCTGCTGATGCTTTTAGGACTTCTAGGAGGAAATCAGGAAGAAAACGAGAAGGGATGCATAAGAAACAGAGTCTCAGCCTGAACAACCAGTACCTGCTGCCCCCTTTCCCTGGATCCTGCTTTCCAATGTGCAGTCCTTCAGGAAAAAGATGGATGAGTTGGAAGCTTCTGGGCCAAACTTTAGCCTGAAGCTCTCATTCACTAAGACATGGCTCAGCAAAGTGGGCTGAAATAAGGAACTATTCATAAGTGAGTTCAGTAGCCTACTTCAACTGGAATGTTCGCCAGAGATCACTGGGAAGAATTGAGAAAGAGGAGAGTGTCTCTATGTTAACCAGGGATATTGTAATACAGTGGTGGTCCAGAAAAGGTCATCCACCCTGAACATTGATTGAACTGCTTTTTCTCTCACTCTGTCCTCACAAAGAAATGTCAACAATGGTTCTTCCAGCTTGTTTACATCCATCTGCGTGCCAATAACCCTAATCCACGCTCAAACGATGGCAACAAATAACACACTTGCTGAGAGCATCTTTAAATGCTTGTAATAACATATTCTGTATGTTTTTCCAGTTTTCTATCGAGAGCTTTTTATTGTTTTCCATTGTTTGCTGGTCTGTACGGAAAAGAAAAGATCACGCTCAATAGCATTGTGAAAGTGTGTCACTACATTTTTGATGTCCAACAGCAGAGTTTATACTCCTAGTGGGAGCATGGCTTAGAAAGGGTAAAATCAATTTAACACATGAACATGCCCTGTCCTTCAGTATATTCATTTTGCTTTCAGGCAGTCGCTTTATTGTACCAGCAAGAAAAACTAACAAGTAAACAACCACCTTATATTTAAATGCCATAAAAGTTTTAATTTAGGGTGGCCCTGCTCAACAGGAGGAAGACATATTATTATTATTATTATTATTATTATTATTATTATTATTATTATTATTATTATTATTATTATTATTATTATTATTATTATTATTATTTATTTTATTTTTGGGGGGAAGGGGTATGTGTGTTCGTTGTTACTGAAGTATTTTATTTTCCTAATCTTGTTTCTATGATTAAGAACTGCTTTAAATTAATAGACTTTTGGGGACTAATAAAGTTATTCTACTGACCTAAATCTTATTCTTATCTTATTCTATTTCTCATCTTCTTTGATGTGACAAACACATCAAAATTAGTTGATTGAAGATACCATGTTTAAATGTAAAACTAAATATTAGTCAAAATGTAAAACTGCACGGTGGCGCAGTGGTTAGCGCTCTTGCCTCACAGCAAGAAGGCCCCTGGTTCAAGTCCTGGCTGGGGGACATGAAACACAACATCAATGGGGGACCTTTCTGTGTGGAGTTTGCATGTTCTCCCCATGTATGTGTGGGTTCTCTCCGGGATCTCCGGCTTCCTCCCACCATCCAAAAACATGCTTCATAAGTTGATTGGCAACTCTAAATTAACCATAGGTATAACTGTGAGAATGAATGGGTGTGTGATTGAGGACATTCTACCCTGCCACAGACTGGCAACCTGTCCAGGGCATCCCCTGCCTTCGCCCACAAGTGGCCGGGATAGGCTCTAGCAGCTCCGTGACCTTGAAAGTGAAAAACGGTACAGAAAATGAATGAATAAAAAATAAAAAATAAAAATGCAGAATTTTAAATCAAATGAACATTTTAACCCTTGTGCTATCCTATGACCCCACCCTTACATTGATGTGTTATTCCTACCATGACAAAGGTGGATAAAAGTGAAGAGGATTTCATGTAATCCATGAACACCAGTGAAGATCACAAATCAATGAAGAAAAAAGGTTCAGCGCACTGTGTAGGGGGTCTAGATGACCCACCTCCCAATGTTAAAGTGCCTAGGATAGAACAAGGGCTAAAAACTGAACCACCAACGTCCTTTTGGAGCTTTGAACCACCAACGTCCTTTTGGAGCTTTGAAGGAGCAGGTGATGATATGAATCCTTGGGCTGCAGTGCTCTCTGCTGGTTGAAGCCTGTTACTGCAAAACTCAAGACAACATTTTACTGTAAAAGTACTATTTGTCTTTCAAGCTTAATATCCTGCTGTTATTTTTAAAAATTTTACAATAAAGAGAAAGATTGACAAAATAAGAATTTTTCATTTTTAAAATAAACCTATCAAAAACCTCCTACCCCCCGGCCCCCCACCCCACCACCACCACCACACACAAACACAATGTGAGGACATTCTTTTGTGTGCCTTATTTTTATTTGCTCATTTTACACACAAAAGAATGCATGAATTTTCTATACTCATATTACAGGGGGGGTCAAACTCAGTTGCAGAGGGGGCATAAATCCAAAACACACCTTAAGTTGTGGGCCGAAAAGGATAAACATTTATTGAACACATAAGGCTAAACTTTTAAACCTTTAAAACTTTAACTCAACTTTAACTTTTTAAACATACATATGAATAAAAACAGACAGGAATATTAATCCAGAATAATAAATATATAGTCAAAATCATGCAAATATGAACAAACAAAGCCACGAAATATTAATAATTAGAAATAATAAATCAAATTATTCCGTTTTCTTTGCTCTTTTGTCATTTTCTTAGAGCTGAACTCCTGACATCATTTTTAGCAAAAAGTTCATTTCTGCTTGGTGTGGGATGCTCTGTGTGAGTCTCTGGTCCTGTGTGTGTCTTTGGTCCTGTGTGTGTCTCTGGTCCTGTGTGTGTCTCTGGTCCTGTGTGTGTCTCTGGTCCTGTGTGTGTCTCTGGTCATGTGTGCGTCTTTGGTCCTGTGTGATACGTATCAGAGAGATTTGATTATTTAAAAACCTGTTATTGTGAAAATCATGTGTAGGTCTCATAAAACATCAAAAACTAAATCATAGATCTCATCACTGGGATTACTTCAAAAATATATGGCATTTTCCTAATTTTGTGCAACACCAACAGTAAAAATCCTCCAAAAATTTCAATACTTTCATAAACAAATGATCGATTATTTATGGTCTGAAAACTTGCAGCTGTGCAGCCTCCATTACCTGCTGTCTTTATTTACACATTACTATCACCAACTAAAGAACTGTAAAAATAAATGTACCTGAAAAACACAGATAAGTAATAAAAATGTCCACAATGGTTATTGAAGAATGACATTATTAGAATGAGCTGAGTCATTTAAGCCCCCCCATCATCCAGGTGTTGCGCAATGGTCTCCGTGCGCCGTTTTACCTAGCAACCTGCACCCACTCCCCCTCACCTTCTCTTCCTCACACACACGCACACACCCATGCCTCTTTCTCAAAGGTGGGAGCGCCGATTCTCAAGTTTCAGGCCGTTCCGTCCTCTGCCATATATTTCACAATAGCAGAACTAAAGTGCCACAATTACTAATAGCAAGCACTGAATCCCCACCCTCTACTAACCAGGCGAGTACCGTTGCGCCCGAGTCTTAATTCCCTATATTCTTACTTAGTAGCGGCCCCACTGGACATGTCCCAATCTGCTACCCATGCCCCATGATAAGCACAACCCCGGTTTGTTGATAACAACACTCACAGAAATTAGCCTACAATAATATCTGTCCGTCTATTTTGAACACACCCACCACCAGCCAAACAGTATTAAGCTCATTTCTGCTCACAGCTCCCTCACTTATGGTGAGCGATTTAACACAACCAAGATTCCCCACTTCCCATTAGCCTTCAAAACTGAAGGCGGGGCTAACCCCCAGATCGCCACAGTATATTGATTTGCTAAAGTTAAAGCGAGAATTACATTCTCGCTGTTTTGTTCTTTAGTTGCTGAAGGTGACTCTTGACTATCTTTAATTAGATGCTGGCTTTATTGTTATGGCGGTTCTTCTGTTTATTTTCTTCGTTGTTGTAGCTGTTGGTTAGTCTTAATGTGAATTGGTCTCTTGGACCCGTCTCTCCTCTGTGGACAAATTCCTTATGCTTGGTCTCTTTTTTATGTAGCGTCTTTGGCTCATTTTAATCACTCGTTCGTTGCCCCCGCACGTTCTGCATCTGGTTCTGCTTCGCCTGTTTTTCCCCGCTCTGTGTACCCCAGTAGGTCCTGCCCTGGCTGGGGACTTGCGTCGGCCGCATTAGCGTGTCAGTCTCGTCGCTGCCTTTTTTCTCGGCTGGACAGTTAATTGTTATTCTTTCTCTGGTTTGGTCTGGAGGTTTGTGGGGGCTGTGTGATGGATTTTTTCCGGGGCATCGTTTTCAAAGCCACCACTAAGGGTGGCCCCTTCGAAGGTTCAGGTTCTCGTGACGTGATCTGGACCCGTTGGCGCCTCACAGTTCATCTTTTTGGGCATCTGTGGCCTGGTTCCTCATGTGCCTTCAGGATTAGTATATATTTTCTTCAGCTGCCCAGGCTGTCTCCACGATTTTCCTCCGAGCGCGATATAAGGCTGAGGATGTCTTATCGCTGATGTTCTCCCTGTTCTGCCTCTATGCCTTTCGGCGTCTCTTGGCATTCAGTTGGTGCTCGACACGTTTGTCGGTTTACCTTTCAGCTGCCGTGGCAGTCCTCATACTTTCAACTTTCTTAGCAGAAGCTCTGTACTGGATATTTGTAGGCGATGGGTCTCCTTCACTTTCCGAGTTATTGATGGTTTCTCAGTGGCCAAATTTCCTCTGTATCCCTGGTCTTTGGATCTCTGTGGGGGGGGGATTTATTTTCTAATCTGAGTTCCACATTGTCTATACTGTATGGTCCTCCACCCTTCCGGATTTATTTTTCTTCTATGGATTGGATGGTTCATTGCTGCTTGTCTCTCCCCATTATGTCATCTTTGGCTTTTGTGCAGCGTGTTTATTCATTGTTTGGTTTGAATATGATTTGTCAATGATTGGGCCACCTGACATTTGCTGTGGCTTTGGTCCTATGGTCATCCGTTCATCTTGTGTTCTTGTTCTGGGTAGTTCCGTCCTGGGCCCTGTGTTCCTGTTCTGGATTTCGTGTTTTGCGTTTGATCTTTCCCTCTCTATGCTTGACATAGTTATGTTGTGATGACTGTCGTGTCTTCAGGCTCCCTCCACTTGTTCTTCTGAGGCTGTGCCTTCTGGTTTGGGGGAAAGGATTTAAGAGTGGTTTGTGTTTGTCCGGCCGCCAGAATCTACAGCTCTGATGATTTATAAGATGTCGTCCAGTTATTTCATCCTTGGAGATTAAATTAGGGCTGTTTCAATAGTGAATGATAGTATTGTGTCAGTCAGTCTAGCAAAGTCAGTCTTCTATCTTCCTTGCTTAAGCAGATGACAGTCTGCTAGATGCTTCCCCATTTAGTGGCTTATACTCCGCCTCTAAATCCTTAAGGTTCAGTCTAGCAAAAATACTATCAAAACCTATGATCCCTCATGGCTCTCAAGTTCTCTTTTTCAGTTTCCAGACGCCCTTGGCTAATTACAATTTCAGTAGTCTGTACTTTGTTGTCCACCAATTTGAGAACCACTAATATCAGATGCAAAGCATCGAATCCAGCCGGGCTGCAATCCTTTGCTACGTGGGATGTTGACCTTCCTCATCTACAAATCTCCTTGGCTACTCTTCCCATCACCTACTCCTCGATGGCCTCCTGAAGGTGCGTCCCTCTGAAACTGTCAAAGGTTACTTTTCTTATCTTTGGAATGTATAAAAAATTGGTGTTAAGATTTTGTGCAGGTTATATATTTCACTATCATTTCACTGTTGGAATTTGTAATCATGATGGTTTCTAGGGTGCGATAAATCCACAATGGGTCTTTACTTTAACTGTCTACTAAATTTCACTTTCTCAGATTTGTTCTTTAAAAGCACTGTTATTTCATTTATCTCAAGCATTTTGAAACTGATCAGTTTCTGGGTTATTTATATATTCTTGTCAAGACTAATACTGCTTTGTTTTATCTATGCACCACATCCTGAGCCTGCGAACCGCTACGCCCCGATCAGCTTCTCAGTTTCCAGGAAGTGATGTCACCCCTACATTCCTTGATCTGGTGCTGCAACGATGACTGCTCGACGCACCTATTGCTGCACTGAAAGTGATGGGGCGGTGGACCTCCTCTGCATTCCAATGACACTTCTGACTGAATTAATCAATCAATGTCAACAGCAGAATGAATGTAAATTCTTCGATTATAGATGTTAAAAGAATATTATAGCCAGGTGGAAGCCTCAAAATTAGGATGTTCTAAGTGTATCATAGTATGCGCTGGAGCTCGAATTTGGTTCTTAAGCCAATTTTGTAGTATGCCAATGAAGCATAGTAATTATGGGCGTTGAACTCGTTCTTAATATTTGGTTGGGATCTCAATTAAATTATGTTCCTTGAGCGCTTATAATTGGTATGCCGAATGGAGAAAATTATGGCTACTAGGCTCGTTCGTTGTACTGTCGTTGGGAGCTTCGAAATAATGGATGTACTTAAGCTCGTGTATTTATAGTTGCCACAATGGCAGAAGTTATGGCCATCAAGCTTGTTCTTGGTTTAATAGAAGTTCAAATAATGGCTGTCAGCATGTCTAATACGCCATCAAAGCTTTGGATTGGATGTTAAGTTATTGTATCATACGGGTTGTTAGGCGGTACAATTATAGTTTCGCACAGCGTTTTTTGGGGAAGTGAGCTTAAGTTCTAAGATCAGGTATGAGTAATTTTATGTTGGCTCCTCTTTTATTTCTTTCCCTCTCTCTTTCAGATAGTATGTTCCTCTAGTGGTTTCCACGAACGGGAGCGACCCTACGGTCAATGGTGCCGGGTCACACATAGCAGATCCACTAGATAGCATGTTCCCTTCGAGGCGCTGTACTCGAACGGGGGCGGCCCAAACGGTCAATGGTGCCGGGTCACACATAGCAGATCCACTAGATAGCATGTTCCCTTCGTGGCGCTGTACTCGAACGGGGGCGGCCCAAACGGTCAATGGTGCCGGGTCACACATAGCAAATCCACTAGATAGCATGTTCCCTTCGTGGCGCTGTACTCGAACGGGGGCGGCCCAAACGGTCAATGGTGCCGGGTCACACATAGCAGATCCACTAGATAGCATGTTCCCTTCGAGGCGCTGTACTCGAACGGGGGCGGCCCAAACGGTCAATGGTGCCGGGTCACACATAGCAGATCCACTAGATAGCATGTTCCCTTCGTGGCGCTGTACTCGAACGGGGGCGGCCCAAACGGTCAATGGTGCCGGGTCACACATAGCAGATCTACTAGATAGCATGTTCCCTTCATGGCGCTGTACTGGAACGGGGGCGGCTCAAACGGTCAATGGTGCCGGGTCACACATAGCAGTCATACTGGGAAATGAAATGGAAATGGAATGCTGCCGAAAACACACCCCATTTTATTACACACTGATTATACATACACATTTTTTCTTCTTCTGGATAATTAAGTGTTGGGGGTTTTTGTTACCCGAAAGTTTTATGGAAATCTCTCACGGAATTGAACGGAGCCTTATGCCAAACCAAAAGATGTGAATGCCAACTAAAGTATGTGGAAAATGTCAAATAAATATTTCTTACTGCAAGAGTTGTCTGACTGAAATGACGATTCTAATCGTATTTCGGGCAGATAACTCGTAGCAGTGTTTACAGCTTACCCTAGGGCGGTTCAGTCAATTAACGCACCTGCTCAGCGTCCTATTTAAGCCCAGGTGCGCAGGCGCTCATTCTCTTTCTTACCTTCAGCGCTCATTCTTCGCCCCACCCTCCTCCCCGGCTTCCACCTGTGGGCTCCGTAAGGGGGGTTTTTGTTACCCGAAAGTTTTATGGAAATCTCTCATGGAATTGAACGGAGCCTTATGCCAAACCAAAAGATGTGAATGCCAACTAAAGTATGTGGAAAATGTCAAATAAATATTTCTTACTGCAAGAGTTGTCTGACTGAAAGATTCATCAATTCAAATGTAAGTATTCATCATAAAGTATAAAAAGGAATAAAAATGGATAGTTTGTGTAAAAACCGTGTGTGTTTGGGTTGTTTGAAGGCTTCTGGGTCGATTGTCCTGTATGTGGTAATTCCTCTCCTCTTTCATCTTGCACCATCCTGTTCACTCCCTGTCAAACATTAACAAACCTGAGACAACATAAAAGCAGCTGGAACATCAGATCCGGACTGCAGAAGCTTGAGATCCACCATGTTGTTGACGTTGTTACTTTGTGGCGCCTATTTAGCCCACAATGTTGCAGCAGGGGTTGAAGAAGCCACTTCCTCCTGTGCAGATGTATGCAGACTGCAGATGGAGCTCGCTGCTTTGACGGAAAGGCAAAGATCTGTGGAAACCGCACTGACAGAGGCCAAAAGCCAGATCGCAGAACTGATGAGTAAAGGTGGCTGACACATCTGCGCTCCTCCTAATGCCGGCACATTTTCAATCTGAACAGAAAAGTGTTTTATTCAGTTATGTTGATGTGTTTCTTGTAGCACCAACCAGAGTAGTTTTTACTGCTACAACTGCTGAGAGTGGAGCCATCGGACCCTTCAACAGCAACACAAACGTCCTCTATAAAAAGGCCATAACAAATGTGGGCCAGGCCTACAACCCTTCCACAGGTAAGCAGATGCTTTCATATTCCATGATGCAGGTATTACTACTCTGTTACAGAACAGAAAATGATGTGGGAAATCAAGAAAGTGATGCAAATTCTTAGTCAGAATTGTTTTACCTATTTTCAAAACAGGAGGTTTCATCTCCTATAATCCAGGATTAAACATTTGTCTCCACAGGAATCTTCACTGCGCCTGTTAATGGCATTTACTACTTCAGCTTCTTCTGTCACTCCGGAGGAAATCACCTCACAAATCTCAGACTCATGAAGAATGAGGAATATATTGTAGGAATTTACGACCACCAGACATCACAGGATGGAGCAGATAATGGAGCCAACGCTGCATTTGTGCAGCTGCAGCAAGGAGATCGGGTTTCGGTGAATTTAGCTGCAAACACGCATGTGTGGGGCTATGGCTCTGTGACCACCTTCAGTGGTTTCCTGCTCAGCCAAGAATGACAGATGAGATTAAGTTTAAATGAGATTCTACTAAAAGACATCTGTTTGTAAAGGGTTTTTTATTCTGGAAAAATCCTGTTCTCTGTCAGAAATAACCCTAGCCCCCTTTTAAGCCTGAATTTTCTCTGCACCTGGGTGAGCAGAACATGTTTGCGTTGCCCTATTCACCAAAATGCTATTGTTTACGTTAGCTGTCTGTCATCTTTCTGTAGAAAAAAGTAAAACATAACTTTGGCTCTAATTAATTGATGTAAATCCTCAGGTCTGTGTCATTACCTGTACTTTTTATAAAAATCAATCCTATTACTTTTTACAAGGTATTTTCACTGAAAGTGTGTTTTCTCTAATCTTAACCTAAAAAAACCTCATTATGAGGTATACAGGTATGTTAGTTTTTTAGTTTTGATTCAATATATTTATGAATTGCCTGGTAAAAAGCGGAGATTATCTCAGGTTAATAATGATAATAAGTTGAGCTGAAAAAACCCTCCTATATTCTAAGTCCTTGCCAATACTCCAGAATATGATTCCCATTTAATCTAGGCAATTCTGAAAAGATCAGTGTCTTAACTGTAAAGCAATACGAGCCTTAATGGCAGATTGCATGGAAAGTCTTGCAGTGATCCCATTGTTGAGCCTGCAAACTCTTTGACTGAGGAAGTTTGTTTAATTCCAAAGGTCAGTGTGCCTGCTGTGTGTTGTCCTGGTATTTATATGATATATTGCTGTTTATTTAATTATAATGTAGTAGTTTAACTCTGACCAAAAGAAAGATAACTTTGATATATTATACACAGATATATAAAAAACAAAACACCTGAGAACCCAGAGTAGAAAATGTATGCATTTTTTTCCCAACAATAAATCTGTTATACTTTTAGTATTGTAGTAAAATTTGGGGACATTTATACAAGGCAAATATTGATCCTACAATTAAACTAAAAAAAAACACTTAGAGCCATAAATAAAGTTGATTTTTGTATATCTATGAACATTTAAAAATGAATGTGTAATTTGATTGTATACATTATGTCATGGTGCCTCCGTCAGATTCCTCCCCCTTCCCTCTCTGCTTGGCCTAATTCTCCACAGCTGCCGCCACTCTACTCATCAGCCTGCCAAACCTTCATAAGGAGCTCCAGGACCAGTATTCAACGCGAGTTCGTTGCCTCTAATGGAAAACCCTAACCCACGAGTGAGCGGTCAAGCAGACGTGCCGAGCAACTTCCATCCACACTCACCCCCTGCAGTGGAGCGCTGTTGGATTTCACGGCTACTCTCACGCCACGGTCAGGTTCTTCGAGCTGCACCTCCTGTCCTCGTCTGGTCACGGATCCACGGACTCCCTCCAGCCACGTCGCCTTCCTGCCGTACCAAGACTACATCACCAGCTGAATCAATAAACCCACTTCTTACCATAACTCACCTCCTGTCATCCTTCCGGGTTCCAGCATCTGGGTCTGTCTAGCCTAGCCAGTCATGACACATTAGAGAAAAAAGGAAAATAAATTTGTTGATATATCGAACTGTTTCATTTGATGATACTTGCATCGATTTTTATGCTGTCAAGACAATATTTATTTAATTATCAGCTTCCGTCAGCGCCAGTTGTTACAAAGACGTACATGGATTTAATCTTCAACCAGCGAATGCATCAGAATGAAGAGGAGCAGGGAGGTTGTAGCCCACAAATTGTAGATTTTATGTAACCACAAAGCTTTTTCCCACTACACTTTTTTGTCTGCTCCAGATTTATGATTTGAATAAACAAATACTTAGAAACGCAATTTTAATCTTAACTTTCTTTATAGATGTCTTCCATCATGAGAAAAATGCTACAAGAACATGTTAAATACACCAAAAGCAAAATACTCATTGGTTTGGATCCGTAACAGAACGATGTAGCTTGGCGCTTTTTTTTTTTTTTTTAAATGCATTTTTGAGAAGCATTTGTTTATAGATTGTTGAATTCCTGTTGTGGGACTTGGTGATATTTTTTTCTGCAGTTTTTATGCCAGAAGAAACAATAAAAAAAGACAATAGTTCACGTCTGATTCAAGATACTTATAACATTTTCATTATATTTTTCCAATGTGGGGATGCATGATGATGTAGTGGTTAGCGCTCTCACCTCACAGTGAGACGACCCCTGTTCAAATCCTAGCTGGGTTCTTCCTGTGCACTTTTGTTTTTTCTCTGGGCCCTCCAGCTTCCTCCCACAGTCCAAAAAAAAGGCTTCATAGGTTAATAAGTGACTTTAAATGTGTCCCTAGGTGTGCATGTGAGTGCCCAGCTGGGTTGGCTCCAGCGACCCCATGACCCTAAAAAGGATTTAGCAGGTTCAGAGGATGGATGGATGGATTTTCCCAATGTATATTTTATTTTAGAATCCAGGAAATGAAAAAAATATATTTGCCTTCCATAGCTTTAGTTTCCAAAACAATCAAATCAGGTTTTTATTCCTTTATTTTTTTTATTTTTTTTACATTTCATAAGATCTTTGTGTTTCATTTTGTTAGATGTCATAAAATAACGGTTAGCTCTACCTGCATGCAGTATGATATAGAAACTCCTTGAAATGGGACAGGCATCCGACGGCTCACATGAAGCAAACACACAGACATAAAGAGAGCCCACTGAAGCTTTTATTTAGGGCATGAAAACCAGAGGAAGGAGCAAAAATAAACACGATCAGTGAAAGCGAGCAGCCGCACAGCAGCCAGGAAAAGACAAACGGATCACAGGGGACGTGCAAAAATACTTTCAAACTACAAAACATTCCACATGACTTCTCTTTGTTGTTCAAAAGTAATTCCTTAAAATGAAATGCCTGCATTACTTTCAAGCAACTTTCTTTACATCAGTCTAAAATGACAAATGTACCATGTAGTGTTTTACAATGAGATGAAGGTTTGTGGTATACTTATTACAAATAAAATCCCCTTTTTTAGTCAAATGAAATCACCAAAAGCACCACTAAAGCAGCTTCAGTGGTCTAGTCCACACGAATAAAAATAAAGGCTATTTATTTGAAGAACAAGAAAGATTAAAACAGAAATTTATCAGGAACACAAACATTTAAACAAAATGTTTGGAATTATGAAGCCTAAAGAGCCTGATCATGATCTTTCAACAGATTCTGTTTGTCATTTGTTCTTTAGGAAACGCCTCTTTGTCTCTTTTGTTAAACTATGAGTGACTGGTCTGATGCAAAAAGTCCAATATTCCTTGGAGGAATATTGCACTAATGCCTTCCTGTACTTTATCAAAGCAAAAAGTTTCTTGTTTTTGTGATTTGGTCCTTTAGTAATGAGTTACTTCCAGCAGATTACCAGCAGAACTTTGCAGCATCTTCAGAACTATGAACAATTCATTTCATTCTTTTTATTTCCATTTTTTGAGTTCCTGATAAAAATAAAAAAATGTAATAAATGAATTAACCACTGACTGGTTTGATAGTTTATGTTCTCCATTATCCTTAAGGTAAACTGATTTTTTCTTATCTGACATTTTCTGGACAAGAAACCTCTTCTGAATAAAAGTCTCCACTTTAAAATCAAACAGCTTAAAGCCTGCATTAAACTCTGACTTCTGCATGTTTAATCTGTGCCGGCAGAAACCTGAAGGTGGAGCAGCTGAGGAACATCAGCAAAGGTTTTAATGGCTGAGACGTATCCTAAAGTTACATACATGCAGCTGAACTGCTGCTGTTTAAACACACTTTCTGTTTTTGTGAAGCGTTCGCATTAGGACCACAGCAGAGGACTTTCACTTCCTGTCTCTCCTCACAGCTGTAGGTGGGGGGCGGGTTATCGCGTGCTCTGCTGGTTTCCTGCTTCCTTCCAGCCTCTCCTTTGGTGGAACCGATAAAGCAGAGAACATCTGCACCAGCTCTTTCACCTGAGACATTTCAGAGCACAGGAGGTTCAAACCCTGACAGCAGCTCTGTGGAGAGCACGCAAACATGAAGCCACTCCATACCTTCAGGCTTGTTGTGGCTTTCCTCCCCTCTGTGGGTTTGACTGCAGATAAACTCTGTTTGCTGACAGCAGTGACGACATTTCCAAACGTCTGTCAAGAAAGAAGACCAGACATTAACAGCTGGAACCCCTTAAAAACTGATTCCTTTAGCACTTGTCTACATTAATCCATCATTTGTTTTGATTATGCTTCAAAAGAACCCAACTTTATTGAAACAATTGTGCTGCAGTTGTTCTCCAGACTTTATAAACTCTTTAAATTGTGTTTGTTTTTGCAAACCTGCAGCTTTCTCACCTATTTTTTGTCCTAAAAAAGAGAGCAGCAGTGTGTGTGTACAGGTGTGTGTGTTTTTTGAGGCCATTCACCCACAAAGATCAATCCATTTAAACATTGGTCCTGTTCCTGTCCTTTTCAAAGGCAATGAGGTGGGCTAAAGGTTCAAGTTGGTGGAGGGAATTTTGGAACCTCTTTAACTTATAAATTATAATAACATTTGACCTCAAATCCACAGTAAATAGGTCATACATAGATGCTGTAGAAAATCTGCAGCAAATCACAAGTTTTCCCTTCTGGGGCAGCTTGGTTTATGATTTTCTGACGCTTTTACTGTTTCCCACATTAATTTACTGCGATTTTTGTTAAATGAAAAGTTCATGTTGAAGCTGATTACTTTTCAAACACAGCAAATAAGCATTTAAAAGCAAATCTGAAAAGAAAAAAACATATTCCTGCTGCGTTTTCCAAACAAATTTCAAAATAAAGCAAATTTAGATGCTTTAGAAATAACATTGAGTGACTAATCGGTCAATTTAGTCAGTCTTATTTCTAAACCATCGAATACCAGAAATCCTGCTTTATGTTTGAAAAAAAAAACATGTTTTTAAATCGATAATTTATTTTTTACATTAATTAGTGAATAATAAGAAAGAGTTCCAGCTCTTTGGTCATTCAGGTCAACTAGAGGAGGGCGGGGCTTTCACAGTGTAAAGACATCACACCTTATAACCTTCTTAACTCGCAGGTTTTAAAACCCAGCTTGACCTACTTTTTATTAGTTTATAGTTTCATGCAATCTCTAATGTGTTTGCTTTACATACTTGTATTGTACTGTCTGTTGTATAACGACTGGTCAGTATTCATAGCTGCTGCTTCTGTTTTTGAAATGCTAGAAAAAAAAACAACTTGTCCTTAAGTTTGAGCAGCTGCATGAAGAGATGAAAGCAGAACGGCCGATTATGACCACCTTTACTCCTTTTTGCTCCTCTCTGTTTGTCTTTTTCGCCAGCATTGTTTCCTCCTTTGTGGCGAATGAAATTCTACAAGCACGAGTCTTTACCTGAACAACAGGAGGCAGGAAATAATAATGTCAAATTATATAAAAGCAAGAATGTTTTAAAGGATCCAAAACACAACAGGAACATTTTCAGGCTCCATCACCTGGAAGAGGGGCTGCGTCTTTTTAGGCGTTTGGCTTTCCAGACCTTTAAACATCTGAAGCCGCTCCGTCACCTGAAACAAGTTTACCGTTTCAGTCAGTCTGTGGAAAATTCTGCTTTCATATTTGAGAATTTGCTTATAGATCTGCTGTACCTTCATGTCAGTAATGAAAGTGGGCGGTTCCGCTTCAAATGGAAAAAAAGACAACCGTATTACTGTCATTTTCTTTAGAAATAAAATAAAAGTCGTTTTCAAACGTACATATTAATGGAACCTTCTGAGAGACTTCAGCCTGGGAGAACTCGGCTGTGCTTGTGGTTTGTTTGGCACTCTGTCAAAGAAAAGATAAAAGTAGTCTAACATGGTACAAAATGTAAGACATACATAATACAGAAGGTGCTGGGATGTTTTTTGGTGAATGAGACTCTGGAGTCACTGCATCCTGTGAAAGATGTGCACTTAGAGGTGGAGGAAAGTCAAAAAAGACATTTTTATAAACAAATCAACATCATATTGAAGGGAAAGGAGAGTCCCTCATAACTTTAAAGTTACCAAACACAAGTTTACAAAAAAAAACTCAACAATGAAGAAAAAAAAAATAGAAATGCATTTATACATTATAAAAAACCCAAGAGTGAACAAACCAAATCAAGGAGGGCAAAACATAATTCAGTCCAATCTAATTTAATTTATATAGCATTTATATAGCACTTTCCATAAACCTAAATGTCTGTATCATTACAAAGGGTTATATATAAATACATATAGTATGCTAAAACTACATAAAATAACTACAGACGTGTTGGTGTTAAAAAAAGGTATGATAGAAAAATTGGTCAAAGTCCTCTTTACTATTAAGTCAATTTAAAAATAAGTTTTGGTGGTGAGGGACCTCTGATTCCATGTGACACGGGGCAAAAGAGGCCACTTACACTCACTGGCCAATACATGCAAAGCTCTCCAACCGCTCATTAAAGCAAATCGAGCCGACAGGTCTAAGAGTAGGGGAATAAAAAAAATTGGATTTGGCGATAAATAGCAATATTTCGTCTTGGGATATTTGTATCGATTAAAAATGCCGTCAGGAAGATATTTATCTAATTATTTATGAGCGTCCTTCAGCGTCTGACTCTTGTTTTCTACCTATATCTCTGACCACTAGTTGGCAGCAGAGCACACAGAGCCTCCTTGGCCGTCTTTACACTGCGTGGTTCAAGTGACCCAATTTAGATATTTTTCCTCTCATGTGGCACAGATCGGATATGACCGGTGAGCGTGTAAGCAGGACAGAAGTGCATGGATTCCGTTTTTCTTAGATCGGATACAGGCCTCACTCATATGTGGAAATAAATCGGATACGAATCGGATACATGGCACAGCATTTGCGTGTGCCATGTAAGCAGACAAATTGGATATTCCCCAGTAAATGCGAGTCGTACGTCAGTGACATCAACTCAGGAGACCACCAACTGAGATCACATGACTTATTAAAGTGCTTTTGTGCTGATTTTGCTGTCAGCGTGTTACCTTTTAGCCTCAGCCTTCAGACCGTAGTCAGAAACCGCTGTTATTTCCGGTCCGGACGCAAACGGTAACTAATCAAGCGGGACACCCGTTGGTCTGGAACAGGCTAGAGGCCGTTTATTTCTTTGCTTGTGTTGCGGAGTGGGGGCGTGTATGATGGGGACCGTGTGTGTGTCTGTGTGTGTTTGTGCGTGCGTGTGTGAGAGGAGAGGAGAGAGGGGGGTGAGCGGGGGTGGGGGGGGGGTGGGGGGGGTGGGGGGGGTGTCGGAGAACCGTAAATTAAAAAAAGGTCTCTCCCCCAAAAGGTTTGGAGTCTTTCTTAACCCGCTCTTGGTTCAGAACGGGAAAGTGAACCCCGAAGGAGAGTCCGCCTTAGCCCTGGAGAAAATCTCCTGTGTGTTTCTGACCACGGTCGGAAAAAGAGAAGTCATCGCGCAGGAAAGGTTCAACACTTGGATCAAACTGTTCGGACAGCATGTCTGCAAACACTTCCTCATTCAAAACTCAGAGAGAGCCGAGCAGCCCTCCTTTTTTTCCTCTCCCGCGCATCCCCTCAGGAGCGCCCAAGGCCACGCCTCCTTCTGTCGCTGCGTTGCCTCCACCGCAGTCACAAAAGTCTGAAAGAGGTCAGCGGAAGGCGGGAATGCTGCTACGTAGTCCTCAGAACATCTATGTTTGATAGTTTCAGCATTGTATAGTGTAAATGCAAAACGAGTCACTTTTAAAAGATGATGTGAGCAGGTCGTCAAAAAAATCGGATAGTCAGAAAATCAGATATGGGCATCAAGACCTGCAGTGTAAATGCAGCCTTTGAGCAGCTCTACACCGCACCAAACAACAAGATCTCAGTAAGAAGCAGCTGTTTTTTTTGTTATGAGACATGCACTACTTAGTTTTTTATTAGGATGGGTACCGAACCAAAACTCTGCGCCATGTTGCTGCCAGTATCATATAAAAATGCAGATTGTGGTGCTTTTTAGCTATCCTATGACCCCACCCTTACATTGACGTGTTATTCCTACTATGACAAAGGTGGATAAAGGTGGAGAGGATTTCATGTAATCCATGGACACCAGTGAAGATCACAAATCATTGAAGAAAAAAGGTTCAGCGCATTGTCTAGTGGGTCTAGATGACCCAACTCCCAATGTTAACGTGCCTAGGATAGCACAAGGGTTAAAGCATTTGCAGTCTTTAGGTTATGATTGTGCTGTTTTTAGCCAAAATCTAAAAACGTGTCATTTTCTAGGACATAGTTTCTGCAGAGCAGCAGTTTGAATTGTGGGCAGGACCATTGTCGGGGAGCAACCTCACTCCCCCATTCCCTCCCCGTTGCAGAATATTGCAGGGAGCTTGACGCCTGCCAAGCATGTTTTTCTACGTTAAAAATAAGCTCTTTTCAAACTTCAGTTTTTTTGTCTGCTCCTAAGAGCAGATAAGAACGAGTGAAGGACTGCAGCCACACATCGGCTAATGCACATAGCACCAGCCAAAATGCTATTGGCAAAGCGGGCCAAAGTTCTGCAGAACCTCCCAGCAATAGATTTTAGTTCAGCAACTACTGATGGATCAGAGTGATTTGTACAACGCTCTGAAAAAAGGCCAACATTGCAGTGATGGGCGGTGAAATATGTGAAATATGAGAAAGCGGAGCTGCAGCTTATACTGAAAAATATTTGTTGTAAAAATCAGACAATGTTGACTGTTCCAATTAAGAACCAATATATTTTAAGTTTCCAAAATAAAAGCAATATGAATTTGCATGGGTAAAAGCAACTTCATTATCTGTATCTCACTGTATATGAGATACAGTTGCAGTGCTTAATATTGTGATCACTAAATAAAATAAATGTTGCCATTTTATTACAATATAAAGGTATATTAATATTCAGGGAGAGTGTTTCCAAGTCATACTCTTGAAAAAAAGAAAAGAAAAACGTGTTCCGGGACAATTTCGGCATATGTGTCTTATCATGGGATATGAATATGCCCTCAATCTGTAGCAAAAAATTAATTAAAAATTAATAACTATTACCAGATCTGATTCTGGACTGTGAAAATCTTTAAACCCGGACTGAAAAACCTCAAGGGTAGTGTTCTCTTCTAAAAAAGACCATCAGTTGACTAGAAAATACCTTTTTAAGAACTTCTGAAACTAAAAGAAATGTCAAATGTGTAACTACGGATAAATCCAAAGTAAGCGTATTAACTAAAGGAGAACAACAGCACTTCTAAAAACATGAGGGGGACGACACCTGAGTTAAAACTGCTATTGATATCTGTAAGAACAGCTGGTCTCAATGAGGTAAAGAGGTTGCACTTATAAACACAAAAGCAGAAAACAGAAAAGGAAGAAAATTAATTTCTTCTTCTGAGCTTATAACAAGGCTGTTTAATCGTATTTTAAATTAGGATCACATCTGCATTTTAGAGGATCTGCTACCTGTGAGAGCTGGTGTACTTCTTTGGATTCCCTCTTCTTGTTTGATCCAACTTTGGCTGACATTCCTGAAAACATCTTCGCCAGATCCTTCACCTGAAAGAGTCCAAGATGCAGTAAAACCAGCATAAGGAGCCAACACTTTCTCACCCTAGTTGTGACATATTGGCGCTTTGGGTGAGCACTAGTTGTTTTTCTGTCGGCTGAAAATAAGAGATCGCGAAACGCTGGTGATTTATTAACATTTTCAACCATAAAAAAAGGAGGTCCAGGGTAAAGCACCAACAGTGGGGATTTAACCCCTTGACGACTATTGATGCAAATACGCATTAAACCACTTCAGCTTCAAAATTCAAGGAGTGAAAGATAAACTCTCTCTCCTATAACACAACAATCTGGGCCATACGATAGGATGGTCTTTTATTTCTTAGCTTCTTTGTAAACAGAAGAAAATAGATCCAAGAGTTGAAACAACTGCAAATATCTTTGACAATATGCTGCAGATGACATATTTAAAATAAAAATTAAGAAAACCAACAGAAGCACTTCATCCTGAATATGTACTCGATTAGAGAGAGACAGGACTATAATGGATAGTGGGTGCACTGAGTGTGGTAATGAGTTTAGTTTAGAGCATGGCAGGACAATTTATAAGGCTTTTACTTCTTCTAACTCCCTTTTGAATATTTTATCCTGTATTAAATTAATGTCTGAAATAAGTAATGCAGTTCTTCAGTTCTTGTGAAAAAGTACAGCTTTTGATCACATCTTTGGAACTTTGGGAATTAGACCCACGTATCACTGAAGAACATCTACAAGATCAGTTTTACCTTCATGCCAGCAGAGAAATCCCACAGTGCAGCCTTAGAGACTGAGAAGACAAGGACAATGCTGTCATTTTTGTACTTATTCGGAAAGAATTGAAACATGCTGCTACGTACTTGATGATGGATCCTGTGCTAAGGGTGAGGAGGGTGTGGTAGCACGTGGGACGCCTGTGACACTCTGACAAAACAATCAGACCTCAGGTCAGCTCCTCAGGTTTCACAGTTGGTAAAAGTAAAGATTTGTTGGACAGACGTTTGGCCCTCAAAATTTAAACAAAAAAAAAATTAAAACATTTCTGCTGGCTCCACAGATCGGACTTCATCAATGATAACTTTTTCAATAATTTTTGTAATTATCTTTGATTTGAGAAGTGAGTCTGGGATTTCTCTGATACTGCTGTTGAGTTCTTAAGTGAAACTGCAGAAAGGTTTGTATGCTTCCTGATGGATTTATTAACCTGATAGAGATGATATTCATATGATAATAAACTAAAATAGAATAGACAATAAACAGAAAACCTAAGTAGATGCCAAAAAAATAGACCTCAAGAGATATGACTGAGTGACATTAAACAGAAGAATGCTGCACCTGATTTTCTGTTTCCTGCTCATGGAACAGGACCGCTGTCTCTTCCACTGCTTGAACTGCGACCGAACCACTATGAACTTTCGGCTTCGGGGGGACCAAAGGTTTTGTTGGGTTCCCCTGAAAGGATGGATAGCAAAGCTTTGACATGATGACAAAAGTGATGATAGGATGACTGATTCTCCTCCATGAGCATCGTTGGGAGGGGGTTAAGCTTATGATTCGATTTAATTTATCATTTAATTTATGTTAAACAAGTACTTTCACTGCATTACTGTGATCGCATTGTAGATAACTAATTGAAGTAAAGTCCAACAGAAAAAAATCCCCAAAATTTGGCTTGGTTCAAACCATGAACTGCAGGACTTTGAGGATTAAAGGTATTCTTTTTTAATATAATTTTTCTTTAGGTGGGGAGTCAGTATTGCCCTTATCTTTGCAGCATTTTTACTGACAGTTTTATCTTTATCAATTTTATCTTTATATGACATATGACTTTATAATGACACTGAAATTTAGATTATGGATTTAGAAATATCCCTAAATGAACTGCCACTTTAACATGGTGGTCATGGTGGGTGAGGGGTTGATAGCATGAGTGACCCTAGAGACTATGCTGTCAGGGGAAAATGCCCCAAGTGGGGGCTTCAATGGCAGATAGTTCCTAGGTGACCCAGCAGGCCAAGTGGCAGTAGAAACATTAAACTTAAGGTCTTCTACGTCACCCAGACTGACATGAGAATAAGCCCAGGTTTGTGGCCTGCAGCTTAGCATCTGGTTGCCTGGTCTGCTGCCAGGATGGACCACAAGAGGCCAGACACGGTCTCCTCCAACAGGATCCAGCCAGGACCAGGAGGAGCAGGGCTGTGAGATTTGGGAGGTAGTTAAGGGTGGGTGCCTCGACAGCCCAGAGATAGACTGTAACCATTTGGACTTGGAACATCAACTCACTAAATGGGAAGGACCTTAAATGTGTATAAGAGACTCAGCGGTACCAACCAGAGTTATTTGGGCTCACCTCAATGCAAAATGTGTACATATAGGCTGTAAACCCAACTACATGCAAGAAATTGGAGTCTTTTCAATGGTGGACTTGCCTATGATGAGAGGCCGCAACTTAGTGATTGTAGGGCGTTCGAGGACCCAATGGAGGGATTATGTCTCTCAGGTAATAGTTTTCCTTAGATTTTTTTTTTTTTTTACATTTTAATTAATTCCAGAGTATTTTTTAAATCAAGCTTTGCTTTTGGTTTTACAGTTCTTTTAAAATGAACTGCAGGTAAACATTCTGTACTTTGATCTTTTGTCCTGCAGCCTGTTCTCACCTTTTAAACTTAAAATCTTTGTCTGTAAACAAATGTTTTTTTAAAATTAACAACTGTTGCTTGAAATGCTCAATCAGAAACACAAGAATTAAAAAAACACAAACAAAAGTTTGAGTATCCCCCAGATTCAACATGGATCCTGCACCTCCTTCTGCTTGACTTTGATGGTTGGCTGAGCTCCTGCTCCAACTGAGATCCTCCCAAAGTCTTTCAGTTTTGTTGAAAATGAAGGTGAATCCATTTCTGTCTGGATTACAGGATGGGGCTCAGAAGGTCCTGATGCTGCAAAAAGAGGCAGAGACAAATCCACATGCTATGCTGTTTGACATCCCTAACACTTAACGATGTAACTAATTGAAATGTCTTTATTAAAATACCTGACTTGTTTCCCACAGCAACAATTGTTCCAGATAGGCTCAGAGCCACACCTGGTGCATCCTGAAAGAGAGACAAGCATCTACTTCATGGAAAGATTCAGTTTTGTAGTCAGGGTAACTTTTAGCCTGTGTCACATGCGACACTAAAGATTCTGACTATAATGTATCAGATCGAAAAGACGTTTAAACTGTTGACAGATTTCATGGTTCATAAAGAATGCTGTACAAGCAAATCAAAATGAAATGATTCAAATGTTTACTTTTGTTTCCAGGTCCTTCTCTTTTTCTTCTCTGAGTGATCGTTTTCTCTGTAAAGCATTCTGTTCCACCAGTACTGGATGTGGATGTTTCTCCCCCTGTACAGATGGATCACTGTTCTTGGACAAAACCACAGGCGGATCTGGGTTCTTGGATAAAACCATAGGTGGATCTGTGGTCTTGGGCAGGAGCACAGATGTATCTTTGTTTTTAGACAAAGATACATCTGTGTTATTAGGCAGGGCCACAAGTGGATGTGTGTTCTTGGTCAGTACCACAGGTGGATCTGTGTTTTGTTTGTTTTTGGGAAGGACCTGAGGTAGATCTTTGTTCTTAGACTGGACTATAGGTGGATCTTTGGTTTCAGGTTGGTCCACAAGTTGATCTCTAATCTTGGGCTGCACTACATGTGGATTCATGGGGCATAATAAAGGTGTATCTATGGTCTTGGGCCAGATCACATGTGGATTTTTGTTCTTGGGCAGGACCACAGGCGGATATGTGCTCTTGGTCAGTACCACAGGGGGATTTGTGTTTTTGGGCAAACCCACAGGTGGGTCTTTGTTCTTGGTCAGGACTATAGGTGACTCTTTGGTCTCCGGCTGGTCCACAAATTGATCTCTATTCTTGGGCTGCACCACATGTGGATTCATTGGCCGTACCAAAGGTGTATCTATGGTCTTGGGCCAGACCATAGGTGGATTTTTGTTCTTGGTCAGTACCACAGGCGGAACTGTGTTTTTGGGCAAAACCACAGGTGGATGTTTGTTTTTGGGAAGGACCTGAGGTGGATCTTTGCTCATGGACTGGAGTTTAGGTGAATCTTTGGTCTCCGGCTGGTCCACAAATTGATCTCTATTCTTGGGCTGCACCACATGTGGATTTATGGGGCGTACCCCATGTGTATCTATGGTCTTTGGCCAGACCATAGGTGGATTTTTGTTCTTGGTCAGGACCACAGGTAAATCTTTGGTCTCCAGCTGGTCCACAAAATGATCTCTAATCTTGGGCTGCACCACATGTGGATTCCTGGGCCGTGCTATATCTATGGTCTTGGACCAGACCATAGGTGGATTTTTGTTCTTGGGCAGGAACACAGGTGGATCTGTGTTATTGGGCAAAACCTCAGGTGGATGTTTGTTTCTGGGAAGGACCTGAGGTGGATCTTTAGTCTTGGACTGGACTATAGGTGGATCTTTTGTCTTCTGCTGGTTCACAAGTTGATTTCTAATCTTTGGCTGCTGCACCACATGTGGATTTATGGGCCGTACCAAAGGTGTATCTATGTTCTTGGGCCAGACCACAGGCGGATTTTTGTTCTTGGGCAAAGCTAAAGGTGACTCTCTGTTCTTTCGGCTGAACCATAGGTGGACTTCTGTTCTTAGGCTGGAAAACAAGTGGATTTTTTTTCTTGGGTCGGACCACAGATCTATGTCTCTTCCTGGACTGAGCCACATGTGGAGGTGATTTGACAGCTCTGTCCACCTGAAAAAAGTTTAAACTTTCAATACTGCAACTTCAAACATTATTAAGTGAATGTTTTCAAACATCTAATTTATAACTTTTACCTAATTAAAACATATTAAATACTAAAATAATTAATCAAAAGATTTAAATAATGAATGAACAGGAAATGTTTGAAGGAAACCTGTGAACTTCTGTATCTCTCCTTAAAATGAGATTCTGGATTTGTCAGAGGCTCCCTGAACAGTTTCTGCACCTAAGAGACAGAACAGAAGTTTGTCACCTTACTGTAGGTGTGGTTTCCTGTTAATATGCATTTGACCTCACCTGCTCTACCTGCAGGTCAGAGCAGAAATCCTGACGCTGTAGCTCAGGAGCTTGTTCAGCAGTTCTCCAGACAGGAGCTGTAATGGAAGGAGATCTTCATAGCTGGATTCCAGCAAGTTCACCAATCATGAATGAACTTTTAACATACGTGATTCTGGTTCCCTCTTTATTCTGTGGTGAATCTGCATTTCTTCACTGACTGCCTTCTAACAAAACCAGACAGAACACAGAGGTTAAAAGCATCCATCCTCCCATCCATCATCCATATATCCATCAACCACTCTTTCCATTCTAGGACACTGGTCTGTGGCCAGACCAGCTGATGCGTTCTCATCAGACCAGCTGATGTGTTCTCTCCTGGGTCTACTGTACCCCCATTTGGAAACACCTGTAGTGCGTCATGGTGGTAAAAATGTCTGATCGCCTCATCTGGCTCCTCTTCATCCTCTCCATCAGGAGAAGAAGCTCGTGGTCAAAGGTGGGGGGTGGGAGTGGTTAATGAGTAAAACCCTATACTGAGCTTTGTTCTCAGACTTAGTTCTCCACAGCAGTGCTCCCCAACTTTTTTTAGGCCACGAACCTGTACTGTCAGACAATATTTTCACAGACCGGTCTGTATGAGGCTGAAGTTGGCCTTTAACTGTTTAAGATTCTGGTTTTCAAAAAATCTAAATGTAACATTAGAGTTAGTCTCCACATTTTATGCGAAGTGGTCGTGGTCATGGAAACAACACCTGCCGCCATAAATCACTATGTTGAGGAAAACTGCTGGTTTGATCTGTAAATAGAAATTTTCTTTTTCTTTGAAGTCAGACTCTTCCTCCATTTGCTCAATGGCTCATTTCTTCCCAAAGAAACTTTAAAATGAAGTTTGTTTTTTCATAAACTTCTTTCAGCTTTGGGGTTTAAATTTAGTGGTCAGTGCAGCCACTTTATGAAGGAAGCGGATAGATTTAAGACATGTGACTGAGGCGAATGACATGTGTCAAGAGTAGGTCGAAGAAAGAATCTGGTAGTATTCCACAATAAAAATTCCTTCTGAATCACAAAAATACAAAACGGAAATTATCTAAGTAACCATATGTTTTTTTTGTGTGTTTTTTTTTTTTTTGGGGGTTTACAGACTGCAAGTAACCCACGCACTGATATTGGTCTCCGGTCCGAGGTTAGGGACTACTGCTATACAGCACAACAGGCTGGAACAAAATCCTCATCAGTACAGACACTGATCAGACACTAAGGCTGAATCGAAATCTTCAACTCCTCCTACAGCTTCTCCCCACCCCTCCAATTGTAAGGGAATATGGAGGGGTAGAGTTTTTTAAGGGCTTACCCTCCCAGTGGAGGAATGCTGAGCCCTCCATCGTTGGTGTGTTCTGTGTCACTCTTCCGTGGAGGAGAAGTGCTATTCCTGTTTTGGCACATTTTTTTAAAGTAATAAAGCCAATGTTGTTATGTATTTCTGAGTGCTAGCAGCTCCGCGCTAATGTAGCTGACCAGCGACTATTGATGACATCATTGAAGGAGATGCTGTAAGGGTAGGGGAAGAATTTGGATTCAGCCTTAAATTCCTTACCTTTTCAAATATTCTCATATTCAAAGATTCTCTCTAGAAATAAAGACAATTCAGATGATTTCTGAAAATGAAAAGAGCTCTTCCTGACCTGGGTGAGGGCCTGTGGCGCCTCCAGGTACCGGTCTACATTTGTTCTCTGGGCTGAGTGTGGAGGTTCTGGAGAAGCTGTTAGAAGAACAGAAAGTCACAGTGGGGCTGCAGCACAGACTTGTGGTTTCACATTTAACATGACACCTACAGTACTCCATCTTTGCTGCAGCAGAGCTCTTTCTGCTGTTTCCCCTCAGTCCTTCTGGAAACATCTGTCAAGTGAACAAGGAAAAATGAATTTTTAATTTTTTTTATGTTTAATATTAGAACCTGAGGTCTTCCACTTTAGATCTCCTTAGGTACCTCTGGAAGAGGTTTCCACTGATATTCCTTGTCTTCTGTATTATATCTGGAGTCATATTTCTCTTTCTCTGGGATCCTTGCTCCCTTCAAGGTGCATCCCATCCTCCACTGATGAATCTGTAACTCCTGATAGGTGGTTCTTTTGGTCCAGCCACAATGACAGACCTGGAGGCTCATGTCAGGAACATCCAAGCTTTCTGTACAAAATAGACAAATAGACATGTTTTCAAAACCAGTTCTCTGCTCTCATTTTTCTTCCTTGTTGAAGAATCTTCATATATTTTGACTAACCAGTTTTGACAACACAGTCAACTTTCAGCGTTAAGTTCCACTGAATCTTCTGTTCGCACAAGTACTGCTGCTTCTGTTCACACAAGTACTGCTGCTGGTGTTCCATCACACTCATCCCTTTCGGAGTGCATCCCATCTTGCCCTGGTGGATCCTCAGGCCTCGATAGGAGGTGACTTTGGACCAGCCGCAGCAGGGACACACCTGGAGGCTCATATTACTACAGAACAAAGCAGAGTTATGAGGCTGGAGCCTCTCCACCTCTTCCTCCTCAAACACACGAGACTCTGCTGTCTGCAGGGCAGATTACACACATGAATCACACATGCTAATGTGCTGGACTCATCCTGATCATCACCTGCTTTCAAATGTCAGTAAAACAAACATGAAAATACTTTAGAATGAGACAAATCTGTTTTATATTTACATACTAAAACAGTTAAAGGCATTCACTTGAGTTGCTGTTTGACGAAAATAAAACTTGCACAATACAGCAGCACGATGTATTTAAATGAAATGGCAACATGCTAAAAAGTAGGTTAATCAGCTATGTTTGGCTAGGAAATAATTACCATCTGATACAGGATTTCCATTTTTAAAGGAAATAGGAAAGAAGTCAAATGTGGTATTACTGTTTCCTTAAAGGTGAGACTCTTACAGAGGTTTATGCTGAAACTCTTCTGCTTGAAAGAAACATAAAGCTCGACAGAAAAAGCATATAATACAATAATTTCTGGACTTTTCTGAGTGTTAAACTTGAGTGACCTAAAGTACTTTTGACTTGTGAATTTCAGAGTTTATTTACTTTACAGAAAAGTGACTAAATGTTTAAACAAATATCCACTGGCAGGCACAGTGGTGGAGGGCTGATGGTGTGGGCCTTTTAAGCAGTCTCAGTGATGGGAAAAAGCTTGGTTTAAACAGGGTCCAAAACAGAACTCGGATTAGTTGGTCTAAAAAATTAAAAGAACCAATAAAAATAGCATTTCCTGTGAACATGCATGTGTGTGAAGATGCTGAGATAAAGCACTAAAGGACATTTAGAGACCTATCAAACATTTTATATTTGCATAAACAAGATGCACTTATCTGTCATTCATCTTTATTTATTAAAGCAATAACCTTGTACAAAGTATGAACATGGTTCAAGACATCACCTGTTTCGTTAGAATTCAGACAGCAGAATGAAAAATGACACAAAAAAGTTGCCACACATGGGGTCTATGCCACTGTTCCAATGGAGATGTGAAAACAAACAGAACGCCTATATTTAGTCTGAAAAACATGAAAGTTTTTGTGAGTCATGATTCAAAGTCATATACAATTCTCAATTGACAATGGAGTTTTCAATTTGATCATAGAATTTAAAAATGCATTCTTTAATTGACAATTCAATATGGAATTCAGGCTTGGAATATGAAAAAACATTTTTCAATTTAGAATTCAATATTAAGATTTCCAATAAAATACAATATAATATATTAAATAAAAACAAAATCAATGGCATTTTAAATTCTCATGGGTTTTTTTATGTCACAATTAAAATAAAAATTCACATATTGAAATTCAATATCAAAAAATGTCATTTCAATACATGGTTTGCTTTATATTCATTTAAAGTGACATAAAATCTACTGCATGGAAAAAGGCCATGCTGCTTTTGTGTCACATTTCAAATGAAATTGCAAAACAGCACCCCCTTGGTGCAATGCATTTTTTTATTTGCCTCACATTGTCCTTTATGTGTGTCAAATTGAAATGCTAACTGTCAGTTTCTCATCAGGGCGGGGCCTACCGCCTTCATAAATGTGATAAATGACGGGCGTAAATCCTAAAGCAGGAGATGAACGAGCTTTCCTCCTCTCAGCTCCAAACATGTTTGCTGTAGAAACCCAAACCCTGTTTACAACTTAGACTTTGTGATGAAGATTTTTTCTTTAACTTCAAAGTGGATGCTAACAACCAGACTTCTAAGGTGTGATGGACAAAAAAGCAAAATAAAACGACACAACCATAGTAAAACTGGTGTTTTCTAAATGTAATATAAATGTTAGTCCACCGTGTCTGCAACTGCATTTTCTGCGTGTGTGAAACAATGGAGAGTCAGTCGCCACATGTTATGACTCTGTCTCAATTAATCCTTATTTGGAGGAAGACTTCTGTTTTTGACTTTTTTATTTTTTTCCAAAATAAAACTTCCTTCAGGATGAGAAAATAAACAACACGTAAATAATCTGTTCTCGTATTTATTTGTTTTTTTCTCTCTGTGACCCGGTACCACAGTAACCCGTCCATGGCCCGGGGTTTGGGGACCACTGTCTTAAGGACATTCCTGCCCTAAATATGTGCTCCAAAAAAACTCTTAGAGCTGCAACACATCAGTTGCAGTTTTAGTCATAAACACAGACGCTAATTCATTAGCAGATAGCGCATTCTCTTCTTTAACCTCCAACGTCAAATAACTCCATTTGTTAGTTGAGTCTTTTGTATTTTGGCCGACCAAAGGACGATCTATCAAATTTATGAAGCCGGCAGGCCCCGCTCTGGTGAGAGTCTGACAGTTTGCATTTCAATTTGAAATTTGATACACAGGTTGTGTCCAAACTCCTTCACTACTAACTAGGGGTGTAAAGGTACATGTAGTATTGAACCATTTTGGTACGGCAATTTCGGTTCAGTTCACTTTTGTACCATTTCGGTACTTTTTTTTTTGCTTTCCCAAATGTATTAACTTTGCACCGAGGCGGAACTAATGTTAGCCATGAGCCGAGATGCTATTAAAGATAGCGTATGCCACAGGTAACACATCTAATCTCCTAACGCACTTAAAACGGCATCACCCCACTGTAAGAATCGGGTCTACAAGAAAGAAAACGTTCAAGTTTTTATTTTTCAGGCCAGTGTTAAGTATCCAAAGTTTTTGGTTCCTGACAGCTAATAGTTGTATTATTTTATATAACAAATCACCTACATAGGTCAATTTTATTCATTGTTATATAAAACCAATAAATGAATTTGGCAAGTAATTTTTTTCCACCTTTTTTGTTCCGAAAAATACTAAAAATGTACCGAACCAAGTCCTATGTAGGGTTGTGCCAATGGACGATACCATCGTCCATTGTGATGGGTGACTGACATCACGATGGAGAGACACCATCGCACCCCCGTCACGCTGCGAGTCGAATCCACAAGCCGCGGTCACATGTGCAAAATATCTTGATGGGATCATTGGTCGGATTACAATCCAATCGTGTACATGAGCCCAGAAAAACTTTTTCAGATTATAAAAAACGTTCCCATGAGTCACACCTTCAATCAGAATAAATCATTCGCACATGCGCAGTAGTGTTTTAAAAACCGGAAGGGAAAAATAGTTCCGCCGAGCGGCTACATACATAGATATGTCAGATGATGAGATGATCTTCTAAATGTGCTTTTATTATATTATTATTATTATTATATATATTATGTTACGATTATTATGAAGCGCCTGTTCGCTCTTTTGTATTGTAATCCGTGTGGTCAGTGCTTTTTCTGTTGAAGAACGGAGCCGGAAAGAAGCCCGTGTTTACTTATTAGCAGTATGCTAACAACATTACCATGAACATAAAATGTATCCATGCGAGAAACACTGCAATCTGCATCCTGGCTGCAAGTAAATAAGTGGAATAACATCAGCCTTTTTTTTTGTCAGGACATGACTGGAAACACAAATCCACGTGATTGTTTGAACGGTTTCTAAGTACTGAGCGGCCATTCTGCTTTGAAGCTTACAGCGCCCCACAGCCGCTGTGTGTGTGCTGGCGCTCCGAGCCCCGACACACACTTTTACCGGGAGACCCAGTTCTCCTAAGTTCTGTAGCTCGTTCACGTAGAGCGGCAGGATGGATCACAGTCCTAAGTCTCCCATACGTAACGAAGCATCCTCCCTTCCCCTCAAACACAAAACTGTAAGTCCGTCTGCTCTGCTAGAGACACGGTCACTCGCTCCACTGGTCCACCTGACTAATCAAGTGCAGGAGCGGACTACTACTTTTCTAATTTGCTTATTTTATTTTTTTTTAAAGTCACTTCCCTCAGTTTATACTGGATCATTGCGGATGAGTCATTATTTGGGAAATAAAAAAATAAAGTAATACATTAAAATAACGAATAATAATTATATAATAACGAAAAATTATCTCCCCCCCACGATATCATCGTCCATCCCGATGGTTGACTGCAAACATCGTCAACTGCCAATTTAAGGGACATCGCCCAACCCTAGTCCTATGAAATACTAAACCGAAACAATTTGAGATTTTAGTGTACTATTACACCCCTACTACTCACTGCATTTTGTAGTGGTGTCCGAATCTACAATTCCAAAATCGAGTGCCCCTAGAAATTTCCAAGAAATGTCTGCGAAAAACCAGTATGCATCGATGCTCACTAGATTGGTGAATATAGACCAAAATTGGCATGGTTTTAGGTTTTTCTGCTTTTGTGTTCAAGTTGTTTTTGTTCTGAGTTAACTTCCTGTTTTATTTTGTAGTATTTCCTGTTTTGTTGTTGTTTTGAGTTTTACCTTGCCCCATCAGTCCTGAGTGTTTCCACCTGTGACTTGTTGCCTTGTATGTATTTAAGTCCTGTCTTTCCCTTCCTCCTGTGCTGGTCCATATTATGTCCTACCCCGAGTTCCTGTGTGGTTCATGTTTCAAGTTTTGAGTTTTGCCAGCCTGTTGCAGTGGTTTTGTTTTGTAGTTTTTGGTTCATTTATTAAAGCTCCGCCTTTCCTGAACCCTCCTGCCTCCTCCTCTCTGCACCTGGGTACTCCCTCATCCTTTCCCCGTAACAAAAATGCATTGCGTCGGAACAATTTTTGCCCAAAAAATGTCTATTTTAATGTATTTTTTTGCATAAACCAATGACATTTTTTTCTTCACAAGACAGTGGATAAATAATTGTCGCAAAACAATCATATCAATTATATTTGAACTTTGTGAAATCGATGATGTCATATCAGCCTTTTAAAAAAAAAAGTAGTCAGCATGGTGTCTGAATTGCTTTTAAAATTCACGGCACTACATAGCGCAGCACGAGATAGTTTAGTTGTTAGGAGTTAGGGTGGTGAATTCGGACACAGCCCATATAAAACGCAAATGAAAATGCATTACACCAAGGGGGCGCTGTTTTGTAATTTCATTTGAAATTTGACACAAAAACAGCATTGCGTTTTGCAATGGAATACATTTTAACTTCCTTACAATGAATTTAAAACAAAGTATGTATTGAAATGTCATTTTTTAATAGTGAATTGTAAATAGCAAAATGCATTTTAACAATAAAATGTCAAATTGTATATTGACTTGTGAATTGTTGTTTGACAATTTAAAATGTAATTGATTTTGTTTTATTACTGAACTGTAAATAGTGATGGTTTCACTAGGGTGTAAGGGTGAGTCTATGAATCGACTATGATCCAACCAGATCAATCAGTCTGAGGCAGAATCGAATAAATTTTTATTGTAAAAAAAATGTGTTTGAAAATGGGATAAATCGAAAATCCAGATGTCTAGGTCAGCGAATGGAATCGCATCATTCAAGGAACTAAACATCGACTATAAATCTGACCATCAACTACAAGTTATGATATGAGGAGTATTGTTAATCATTTGTTACACCCCTAAAAGCGCCAAAAAAAACTCTAAAGAAAGACTTCAGCTGCTCTGTGAGTCCACAGCTACCTCCCTTCTTAATTTAATAACCTTATTGTCTTCATATATTGCCGAAATCTATTATTTAGTATTTTAAATTCGGCATCAGAATTCACTAGAACATTTGGAGGACTTTTATTTTATTTATTTTTTTTAACATATAGTTTAAAGTTTGTTCTAAATGTTTCACTTCAGTGAGTTTCTGGCTGTGATGTTGGACTGAAATCTGTTTAACAAACGTGTCAGAGATAAGGATGAAACTCTCACCTCCGCGCTCTCATCCTGCAGCTGCCGCGATTCAAACGGATCTCCTTCAGCCCTGAAACAAGGAGGATGCTTTCACTTTCGTTTCTGACAAAAGAATACATTCGCGCGCCTTCTCCCGCGTGTTGCTTACTCATCTTTCACGTGACTCAGAAGCTGTCAATCAAAACCACCGAAAGTTTGGTTTGTAATGTTTAATCTAAACTTTGGCCTTTTAAAAATAAAAATTATTTAATCACTTAAGTACAACTTTAAACACTGTTCTACAATGGCATTTGTCTTATCCTTATCCTCTGAAACGTTACAATTCTATAAATCTGCCTTTTTAAAAATAAGTAAAGAAAAATATTGAACAAACTTTGCCATGTAAAAATTAAAAGACTGTTGCCCTAATGTCACCTTAAAGCACCAATGTCATATATATATATATATATATATATATATATATTTTTTCAAAGTTTCTTTTGTTTTGGTAAATGTGAATAAACTTTTTTTTTTTCATTTTCTGCTCCGTTTTGTCCCATTCGGGGTCACGGGGCTGCCGCCGCCTATCCCGGCGACTTGTGGGCGAAGTAAATAAACTTAAAAAGCTAAAATATACAAAGCAAAGAAAGCAATTTGTAGACAGATGTTTAAAGGAACCCTAATAAACACCCGCCTGCTCGCCCAATGTGGATAAAAGTACACAACCAAGCATGACTTTTAAGTCTACCCCACTTTGGCTACCACACAAACATCCATACCAGAATGAAAGAATATGTGTCTCATAATTCAAAATAAAAGTCAAAACCAGAAATGCTTTTTCCGTTTCACAATAAAGCAATAAAGCTGCGTTACTTGACCTATATTTTTATTCAACAGCGCTTATTCTGTCACAGAATGATAAAGAAAATGGTATTTGACATTTTTAGCAAAAGTGTAGCAAAATTAGATTAAAAATATCTCATTTTACAATTAAAATGGATTAACAGAAATGCGTTTTCATTTTCACAATGTAACTGCTTTAACTGACACAAAAATAAAATAAAAAGTCAATCTTCAAAAATGCTTTTTCATTTTGTACTTTAACACTGCTCATTTTGTGATCTAACTAAAGTGAAAATGCAAAGATGGGATTGCATTTTCGTTTTCACATCCACTGCGCAAAAATTGTAGCATAATTCATTTCCAGTCAGCAGTTCCAGGAGGGAGGCGGGGCGATGACGTCAGTGCTCACTCAGTGTGGTGTCCAGAGAAGGCTTTGCAGCGCGAACAGGACCGGCCTGCTGCTCAGTGCGATTGAACAATGTGTCTGAACAGTGCAGCCGGACTCGTAGCTTCGTGTTTGCCGCTAGGGGGTGTGCTTTGTTATAGCGTAATACGCTCCCGAGGAGACTTCGGCCTGCTCTCCGTCCGGCTGCTCTGGCTGATAGAGCTGCCGACTTAGCCAAGATTCACATTACGGCATTGCCTGCACAAATTTTAACTACATCCAAAGCTAAATGATGTTGTTAGCACGTATTAGACCCTTCTTCCGGGTCTGTAGGTCCAAGAAGAAAGCACTGGCCGCATGTATAAAAAAAAAAAAAAATTATAAGCAAACAGGCACTTAATAATAACAACAATAATAATAATGGTAAAAGTACATTTAGACGATCATCCCCTGCTGTTTCCTATTGGTTTTGCTGTTCGAGGACAGTTGCAGCCTCCCTCAACAGCTCTAACACAGCTTTCACCATGCTTAACTTTCCAGCCTCTGACAAAATTTTGGAACCTCTTGGTTCACACTCTTCAATTCTTGCTGAGGAGTGGCCGTAGTGCAGCTGTAAGGCGGTCGACCCTCTGATTGGAAGATTGTTGGTTCAATTCCCACCTTGCACAACATGTGTCGAAGTGTCCTTGGGCAAGACACTGAACCCCACCTTGCCTCCGGTGGAAGTTTGGCGGTAGTGTTTTGGCAGCGGAGCCGCCATCACTGTGTGTGTGAATGGGACTGTGACTGTAAACCACTTTGGGCCTTCCAGGAAGGTGTGCTATACAAGTATACTCCATTTACACATTTTTGCTTCTTTGAAATACATATTATATTTATTTTTTTGTGTTTAATTCAGTCAAAACTAAAGAGTTAACTAGACTTTGAAGTAATAGCACTATTTAGCTTTTATCTATTTACTTTGTGAGGTAATATTAATTTAGTTGTACTTTCCATTTCCTTAATGCAGACATATTTGGATTCCACTCGTGTCTTTAACATTTTTTTGAATCAAACATAGGCCTAATTTGTTATTTCACACAGTCCGAATTTCCAGTTCTTAGCCTTCTGATTAAATGTATTTTGCTTTCTCCCTGTAATCAGTTCTCATGAGTCTCACCTGTGAACCATGTGACTCCTACTTCTGTTCACTCAGTGCCAGCTTGTTTGCTCTGTTTTCATGATACTGTGAGTGTCAGAATGGATTCCTGAAGATTACTGTGTTGGATTACGGTTGGATTACGGTGAAGTTTTTATTTCCCTCTTTTTCATTTTGTTTTTTTATCTTCTTTGTGATTTGGCCTGCATGGTTGAGGTTTCTGATTTATTGTTTTGTTTTGAGGGATTTGGATTTATGGGACTGCTCACATCAGGACTGGATAAAGGGGATCCTGTTGTGTAGAACTAGTTAGGTGGAGAAAATCTCTTCCTGTTTGGAGTTTTCCCCTTTTTACCCATCCTCTGACGATAAACCTTGAAGTCCTATGTTTGTTTCAGACTGTATGCCTAGCTTCTGTCAGGTTTTGTTTTTTAAAAATTGCGTTATCACATTCTAATCTCTGTAATTACACGAAAAATTGCAGTTTGAACTGAAATTTGTCTTTCAAACATTTCCACAAACTGCACATGGATCTGGTCCCAGCAAAGAGACTCTACTGAAATACAGCCATTTTATTAAGCTAGGCCCTAATTTTAAGCTTCTAAAAGACACCTTACTTCCCAGGTTTTCTAAATATATATATTAAACCTTTAAGCAAAATTATTAATCAAAAAAACCCAAAACTTATCCAAGAATCTTAAAATTCAAATGTAACATTATGCTCTAAAAAATCCACAGTGTTTGAATTGAACACAAAACTGATTTTATTTAGAAGAAAACATGTTTATTCATCAAAATACATTTACCAGAAAATAGTGACATTTTTAAGGGAAAGCACAACACATAGTAAGCAGAAATAAAACCTGATCTATTCCCAATACACTTCATTAAACCAGCCTGCAAGAAAATCACAAACTTCTCGTCAGTTGATTGGTTAAGAATAACATTGCCTGAAATGAGCTCTGTTCAAAAAATAAAAACGGGATGAATAAAACTCTTTTTAATGCTTTCACATCTGCACTACCGCTTTCACCTCTGCACTACCACATTCACCAAGTCATTGGTAAACCTGAGAGTGCACATTTAGCCTAACTGAGTTCACGTGTGGGAGTTTTATGTCTGAAATGTTAAAACAATCATCAAACATTATGTCTAAGCACCAGAGCAGGCAGCACTGGTCTAAACTGAGAGACATTACTTTTGCTTCCTCATAACAACTCTTTTTAAAATTAAAGGAAGTTGGACCACTGGGTGTTTCATTTCAGTCTTTACCTTTGACCAAAATAGAATGTTTTAAGAGTTTTAACTATACTTTTTTGTAAATATGTGAAACAATTAAACTTAAGGAGAAGGACTACTATAAATCAAGGGTGTGGGTAGACTAAGTAAGTGAAGAAGTAATGATAGTTTTGATATGCAGTGCTCCCTTGTTTACCTTTTATGTTCCAGAAAAAACCTAAGGGAAAACTGTTAAATAAGATTACAGATGTTTTAAAGTTGTAAAACTCCTCAATACAAACTTTATACACTTTATTCAGAAAGACACATACATTGCACGCTTCACTATCTTGTTTAGACTCAGAAAGTTTAAACCTTCATAGAAAAATAAGTCCAGTGTTATAGAATAAAAACGCGATCGCGGTTGAAGATCTATGTAGATTTAGCAAACTGACAACATTCTGGACAGGAGATTGTAACTTGTCAACAACCAATCAGGATGAAGAACACAGTACACCCTTGAGAAAAAAAGCATTTAAAATTGCTGTAAAAAATGAGCAAAACAGCGAGACTGTGAAAGATGACATGATACAGATATTGCGAGGACACACTGTAATGTGGGTCCTTGCACATGTATGTAATGTGACTAGGCTTCTTTTTTACTGAAACATGTTCTGGTCATGGATGTGCCTCAATCTCACTCAGTCTCATCCATCCAACAGAAACGGAGCTTCTATTCTTCCATTCAACATCTACTTCATTTTCACAATGTTTTAACTGCAAATAATCAAAGGTTGGTTGTTTTTCTCCTCTGCTCTCACATGAGGACTGAAATACGGGTAAAGCTCCTCTTTGAAAGAGCACTCAGTGAAGGAGTAGATATGAGACTGAGCCCTCACATCATAGAAGGAGAGCAGGCCTTCCTCATAGTCCACAAACAAACCCACTTTGGTGGGTTTTTCTTTCGGGAACAGACTAAGCGGCACAGCCGTCATGGCTGCATACTTCTCCTCCTCATAATGCACCAGAACCCAGTAGCCCTTTTCAGGACTCAGCGTGAGTTTGCCTTTACGGCTGGCACCTCCTGTTGTCACACCCAGATCCCACCCTGTCTTGTTGCCGACCTCCACCTCCCAGTACGACCTGCCGGAGGAGAAGGCGTTGAGCCCCAGAACGCTGCCGAACAGATCAAACCTGCCGGGAGAATCAGATATTTCCTGGTCTTCTCCTGAGTCTATCACTTCCTTCCCGTCTTCAGAGAGAACAAGGCGTTTGTGAGCGGTGCTCGGATCCAGCTTTACGTCCTCTGTTGAGTCCAAACTCAGAAATTATTGACAGAAAGATCCATGCTGAACTTTATTTTATTAATTATGTGGATGACTAACCTTTTAATTTTGAAAGTCTCTTGAGCTCTGTGAGGCAAACAAATATGTTTGAGTACTTGAGTCAGCATTTTGACTGATGACTTTTGACCTCTACAAACTCACCAATGGAGCTCAGCCGGTCCAGTTCCTGCTGAAACTGTTCAATCAGCGTCTCTGTGGTTTTTCTCATGGAGCCGAAAGAAAGTGATGTGTCGAGCTCCACCTCGGTCCAGTCCTTCAGGTCATCCTGGTTGGTAAGCGAAGGGTATCTCTGACAAACAGAAGCAGAGGAACAGCCTCACGCCACTGCTGGAAACAGCTGGCAGCATCACAGACCTGAAATTCACCGGACAAATTCAGTCCTACAACAAATTACATCATATCATTCGTCAACAAGGAAGTCATCCTAACCAGGAGCAGACAAACCATTTGATGCAGGTTATTTAGTGATCTGAATGGAGAAATAAAATTGACCCTGCTGTCTCACAGTTAAACAAGCTTGGTCTGCCTGATGATGGGAGATGTGAAGGACAATAAAGAGCAACAAGATGCACCAGAAAAGCACTGAAGCAGCTGAAGGAAATGATGAGAAGGAGAAAAAAAGGAAGTCCTGCAGCAGAGAAGCAACCTGTTCAGGGTGTACCCCGCCTTCACCCAACAGTATGTAGGCTGGCTTCAACAACCCTGCAAGAATTGTAAAGCTGCTCTAGAGTAGTGGTTCCATGTTCAAATGCAACTTGACCTATTAAGATGTTTTTAATTGGAATAGCTTTTGATTTCAGTAAATATGACCTCCTAATGCAGCAAATTTAATAAACGTCCATTTTCAGTTCATTAGACTCTATCAAATGTTGTGGTACTTTGCCGTGTGTAAAATTCATCCAATCAGGTGATAAGGGCGTGGTTCTTCTCCCTACACTCAATATCATTACACTGATTGAGAATAGAAGACAAAAAAGAATCACCTGGAGGAAAAGAATATGATCCTCAAGCGCTGATATGTTTTCCAGTTCAGAGACTGCAACCTGGAGTTTGTTGATCTCTGAGTCCATCTCATCCTTCAACTCCTTTGCTTCTTTTTTCAGCAGGTGTCTCCGTTCTTTCAGTGGCTTCAACATTGCTGCCTTGGCAGCCTCCAGGATTTTGGAAAGACTTGTGTAGATGGCTTCCACATCACATAACTCGTTCTCCAACTGGTCCTATAGAAGGGAAAATAAACACAAATGTATGTGCCAATGCCTGACAGAAATTAAAAGCGGCCCAGGACCGACAGAAAAGACCATAGATGATCAAATGATTGATTAATAATTCTGAACCTTGCACAGCATCACGTTTTTTTTTCAGTGAGTAAATGCTGCATTGTGTTGAGTTTTTTTATTTCCCCTTTTTGCAGCTCACCATGCAAACTTTCAGAGCTACATCAACTTCATCCACCTTTGCTTTTCTCCTTGCAATCTTCTGTTCCAGCTCTGCTTTAGTGCTTTGAAGTTGAGCCTGTGGAAAGAAAAGCTTTTATTTTAAAGATTTGACAAAGTTTTGGGGGTGTTACATCAAGTGTATTGTGTGTAACTTAATTTAAAGTTTTGTGCAGCTCCTTGGGGCAACTCCACCTGTTAACTTTCCATTCCTCCAACCTGCTAAATCCCTTTAGTAGTCATGAGGTTGCTGGAGCCTATTCCAGTTACTGTTACCCACCTGACAGATTACTTTTGAACTTTTGTAACTTTAAATTAATGTTTTTTTTTATTTATTTATTGAGTAATTGCGTTCTTATTGTGCCCACCAGGCCAAGTGGCAATAGAAACATTAAACTTAAGGTCTTCTACGTCACCCAGACTGACATGATGGACTAGGTTTAGATTGAGGTTGTGATATTTGGGGTTGTGGCTTGCAGCTTAGCACCTGGTTGCCTGGTCTGCTGCCAGGAAAGACCACAAGAGTTCAGACACAGTCTCCTCCAACGGGACCCGGCCAGGAGTCCCATTGGAGGAGTCCAGGAGGAGCAGGGCTGTGAGATTGTGAGTCAAGGATGGGTGCCTCGTTGGCCCAGAGATAGACAGTAGCCATCTGGACTTGGAACATCAATTCACCGAATGGGAAGGACCTTTAATGTGTATAAGAAGCTTATTGGTGCCAACCAGAGATATTTATGTGCACCTCCATTCAAAATGTAGGCTATGAGTGAGATGTTGTTCTCAAGTTCGCCACTAGAGGGCGCGGCCGTTTTGTGAGTTGATAAAATCATAATTTGTAAACAGAGGTAAACAGAGGAGCAAATGGCAATGTTTCCAGAGCAGTTCAGTTTTATTAGCTTGAGTGTGCTTCCATTAGAGCGGTGAGCCCATTTTTTGTGTTTATATTAGGGGAAAATTTGTTTATTTATTGGTGTAGATATTTTCTGCTAACTTAACAAGTTAGTTTATTGGATTTATTTAGTTTCTATAGTTAATATAATAAGTTTAATAAGTAATACGTTTTCTGGGTATAATATTTTGAATATTAATGCTAAAGAGATTTGTGGAATGTTTGTAGTGTGTATATATAGCACGCTAAGTTGTTATTATTAAAAAATATTATTACCATAATATATGGTTATTGAATTTGTTTAATTATATATATATATATATATATATATATATATATATATATATATATATATATATATATATATATGCGGCTGGGTAGCTCAGTTGGTAAGGTGCAGGACTGTCACGCAGGAAACATCGGTTCCAGGGGCGGAATGAACAATATAATGGCTATTGGTATATGGGGCAATTACCATAACAATGGAAATGGGGCAATTACCATAACAATGGCGAGCAATTAACATCACCCAGTGAGGGTCCTTGGGCAAGACCCTTTACGCTACAGCCTACCTCACAAACATGAGAGACAATGAACCACATGTCATGCCGGCTCAGACGTCGCCCGGCCAAACAAGGTCTGCGTCAGGTGCTGGGGGACCAGAGCACTCTGATGGAAAGTGGGCTACTGGAACAAGACGGAAATGGACTAGATGCGAGAACAAGGTGCTGTTAGAATGCTACTACTCAAGTAAGCGTGGTTACATGCAGAGAATGTGGCATGAATGGATGCTTCGAAACCCACAATCAAGGCTAACTGCCAAACAACTGGTAGCCCAATGCTCGAACATCCACAAGCGGCAACTCCTATCACAACTTGAAATTGAAGCGATACAATACAATGGCAATACCCCGGGAGAGCCAGAACAACGGGTCAGAGAGAAGGCTATACTACACTCCCACCCTGAGATTGGGTACACAGCCCCAACAACCACAGTTACGCTGAGTGAGGCAGCAACTGACCTGAAAGACAAGATCATGTCTAGAATGAACACTTGGCAACCCCGACACAAGCTACAACGGTTAAGTGATGTACCGCCTGAAAGTCTACTGGAAACTGTGAATGAAGCATTGAGGGCAATTCCTACCACAACCATCACAGAAACCAATGAACTGGTTTACACTTCAGCAGCAGTGATCCTTGAGATGCTTGGCTATAAGAGTAACCATGGGAGAAAACAATACCCACCATGGAAGCAACGCTTAGAGGCCAAAATCAAGGCAACTTGGAAGGATGTGAGTAAGATGACAGAGGCTCAAAGAGGTACAATGAGAAAGCAAGTACCTAAGAGATACAGCCAGATGCCCATACCTGAAGCACTGGAAACTGCCAAACAAAGGCTCCTAGCCTTGAGCAGCCGCCTAAAGAGGTACACAAGAGACAATGAAGCCAGACGGATAAACAGGCTGTTCGCAACTCAACCTGCAAAAGTTTACGCTTAGTGGCAGGGTCAAAACAGCCGAGCACACCCACCAAGGCTAGAAACTGAACAGTACTGGAAAAGTATATGGGAGAAAGAGACAGCACATAACAGCAATGCCCAGTGGCTGGTCTCTCTGAGAGAAGAACATAGCAACCTCCCTGAACAGAATCCAGTAACCATCACAGTGGCAGACATCCAAGAAAGAGTCTCAGGTATGAAGAACTGGACAGCACCGGGCCCTGACATGATACATGCCTACTGGCTAAAGAAGCTCACCACACTCCACAAGCGCCTGGCGGCACAAATGAACCAGCTGCTAAGAGATGGGACTCACCCCGAATGGCTAACAGAAGGGCGAACGATCCTGATCCAGAAGGATCCCTCAAAGGGTGCAGTCCCATCCAACTACCGGCCAATAACCTGTCTCTCCACAACATGGAAGCTCATGTCAGGCATCATTGCAACCAAGATAAATAGGCACATGGATCAATTCATGAGTAACACACAGAAGGGCATTGGTAGAGACTCCAGAGGAGCCAAACACCAACTCCTGGTCGACAGAACAGTCGCTCAAGACCGCAAGTCACGACACACCAACCTGTGCACAGCCTGGATTGATTACAAGAAAGCCTATGACTCAATGCCACACACATGGATCACTGAATGCTTGGAGCTGTACAACATCAACAGGACTCTAAGAGCCTTCATAGGAAACTCAATGAAGATGTGGAAAACCACCCTTAAAGCCAATGGGAAGCCACTTGCACAAGTGTCCATCAAATGTGGGATATACCAAGGTGATGCTCTGTCCCCACTGCTGTTCTGCATAGGTCTGAACCCCCTCACCCAAATAATCAACAAGACTGGCTATGGATACCGACTCAGAAATGGGGCCAACATCAGTCACCTCCTCTACATGGATGACATCAAGCTATATGCTAAGAGCGAACGTGACATTGAGTCCCTGATCCACACCACCAGGATCTACAGTACTGACATTGGGATGTCATTCGGGCTCGAGAAATGCAGTCGGATGGTGACAAAGAGAGGCAAGGTAGTCCACACAGAAGGGGTCTCACTCCCAGAAGGAACAATAGCAGACATTGAGGACAGTTACAAGTACCTCGGAATTCCACAGGCAAATGGCAACCTGGAGCAGGCAACAAGGAAAGCTGCAACAGCTAAATACCTCCAACGGGTAAGGCAAGTCCTGAGAAGCCAGCTCAATGGCAAAAATAAGACCCGGGCAATAAACAGCTACGCACTGCCAGTTATCACATACCCTGCAGGAATAATAAGATGGCCAAAGGAAGAGGTACAGACCACGGATGTTAAGACACGAAAGCTCCTCACCATGCATGGAGGGTTCCATCCCAAATCCAGCACCCTGAGACTGTATGCTAGCCGCAAGGAAGGAGGCCGAGGACTAGTGAGCGTAGAAGCCACTATCCAGGATGAAACATCCAAGATGCATGAGTACATCAAGCTCAAGGCCCCAACTGACAGTGTGCTCAGTGAATGTCTCAGGCAATGGAGAGCAGAGGATACAGTGCTGGAGGACTGATCCTCATGGGAGGACAAACCCCTGCATGGGATGTACCACCGGACCATAATGGATGTGGCTGATATCAAGAAGTCCTACCAATGGCTAGAAAGGGCTTGCCTACAGGACAGCACTGAGGCACTCATCCTTGCAATTCAGGAACAATCCCTGAGCACCAGAGCAATAGAGGCTCAGATCTACCACACCAGACAAGACCCAAGGTGTAGGCTGTGCAAAGAGGTGCCTGAAACAATCCAGCACATAACTGCAGGGTGTAAGATGCTGGCAGGTAAAGCATACATGGAGCGCCACAATCAAGTGGCTGGAATAATATACAGGAACATGTGTGCAGAGTATGGACTGGAAACCCCAAGGTCAAAATGGGAAACACCCCCGAAGGTGGTAGAGAATGAAAGGGGCCAAAATCCTGTGGGACTTCCAGATTCAGACTGATAGGATGGTAATGGCGAACCAACCAGACATTGTAGTGGTGGATAAAGAACAGAGGAAAGCTGTTGTGGTGGATGTGGCAGTGCCAAGCGATGGGAACATCAGGAAGAAGGAACATGAGAAACTGGAGAAATACCAGGGACTCAGAGAAGAACTGGAGAAAGCCTGGAAAGTGAAGGTGACAGTGGTGCCTGTGGTAATTGGAGCACTCGGGGCAGTAACCCCCAAGCTGGAGGAGTGGCTACAACAGATACCTGGAAAGATCTCAGACATCTCAATCCAGAAAAGCGCAGTGCTAGGAACAGCTAAGATACTGCGCAGAACCCTCAAGCTCCCAGGCCTCTGGTAGAGGACCCGAGCTTGAGTGAGAAACCACCCACAAAAGGGTGAAAGGGGCAAGTTTTTTATATATATATATATATATATATATATATATATATATATATATATATATATATATATACTTTATTTTTTACTCTTGTTTTAGAACTACACACAAACAGAAGTATGCATACAAGACTGTAAATCCAAATCCAGATTAAAGAAGAAACAGAAAAAAGTCATGATGTTGTCTGTCATTGCTTGGAGAGTATACACACACTTGACCAATGTGCTCTCTCATCCACATCCAGAACCCATAGTAGAGACTGAAGTCTTCAAGTCTTCAGTACAAATTTTGGTCCTTCGGGCCAGATTGGTTGATTACAGAGAGAAGATGATTTATCACCCCCAACGAGGAGGTGCAGATCCTAAGAGGACAGTGCGTCCACCAGGATGGATGACTGATTATCAATCATAAGCACTTCCATCTTCTGCTGGTTTGGAACAGCATTGATCCAGAGAGGGTTATGCCAAGATGACAAACCTCAGCCAAACTCCTCGCCCTACTGGACCTGTTGGGCGGGCACCAGTTTTACCAATGTCCCACAGGAGTTCTTAAACATAGTGCAAAACTTAAAGGAGGAAAATAGGTGACTCCAGATGGTGGTTTCAGACATAAGGAAGCAGATGGATTGTAACTGTGCTTTAAATGCATCAACTAGCCTGCAATTCGATCTGTGATCAGAGGAGGGCATTTCAGCAGAGGAAACTTGGATTTCCACATGTCTGCCCACACAATTATCTTCCCTGAAACCAGAGCAGTCCAACTTACCCTCCACAACAGATGCAGAGGAGGAATGTCCATTACTTCCACCTCCAGTGTTCCTGTCAAGAGACTGGTATGATCCCCTGGAAGTACAAATGTTTCAAACTCTACAGCCACCAACCACTACCCAAGAGCTCAGCCACCACTTACAAGGATTACAATTACAACAGAAATCAACTGTAGCCACTGAAGCTCCTGCATTTAAATCACATGCAGCTCAGTCCTCCCTAATATCACAACCTCAATCTGGACCTAGTCCATCTTCTAGCATGCACTCACAAGAACAGGTGTTGGCTCACACCATGGCCGCAGCTACAACAGAAAAAATCTACAGGGGATTAAATCCATTAATCTGTGTTGGCGGTGCATTATCAGACTGCTCAGTGTCGATTTAAAGCGCAGTGTAAAATATGCCAAGGGAAACACCATGTGGCCTTACATTAGTGGGGACCTCAGAGCAGCTGTCCCTAAACCACCAACAGAAGAGCTACTGAGATGGAGAGACCATTGAATTGGCTGCAATAAAGTACTTCTGATCGTAAGCAAAGTGTTGCTGAACAATGGTAAATATACATTGGAGATGTTTGCCATTATGGATGATAGATCAGAAAGAACAATCCTTCTTCCAGAAGCCAAGCGAAAGCTTCATTTACAAGGCACCTCAGAGAGTCTCACCCTGCGAACAGTAAGACAAGGACTAAGAACTTTGCATGGAGCATATGTGAAGGTCAAGGTCTCTTCAGCCAGCCAACCATACATAACCTTCTCTATTGAGAGTGCTTTCACAGCTGAAGACTTAGGGTTAACTGAACATTCTTACCCTGTGGAAGCATTGAGGAAAAAGTTAAAAATTTTGAAAAACCTCCCTTGGAGCCATTTACAAATGCCAAGCCATTACTTTTGATTGGCTCTGACTGTCCTCACCTCATCACGCCCATAAAACATTTCTGTCTGTTCCTCCTGGTGGTCCAGCTGCGGTCAAGACTAGGTTGGGTTGGACACTACACTTCAAACATCAAGCTTAAAACTTTATTTATAAAGCACTTTTCATATATATAAAAATATAGCACAAAGTGCTTTACATTAAAACACAACGAAGTATAAAAACAAGCATGATGATTAAAGAATAAATAAATAAACAAAAATAAATAAATAGGGCCCCCTCCCCATACCTAGCCCCCTACTCCTTTCACACCTCCCACCCCCTAACTGATGGGAAAAGACAGTGAGATAGGCTGAGCACAAAAACAAGATGCTGGAAACGCTGATAATTGGAACCTCCCCCCCTGTGAACAGCCGCATAGACAGCCAAATGCAGCATCACAGGCGGGTACCGCTCCACCACAGCTAAGAGGTGATGCAGGTCCCCATCTAGAGCCACAGCGGCTGAACAGCAGCCGACCCAGAGGGAGAGGTTCCAGCTACAAGGACCAATTACCTCACTTCAGCAGACTGCACAACCACAGCAGTGTCTCTTCCACTCAACTGTTTCTCCACAAGCAGAACTGTTTAGTCACATTGAGAATCTTTGGCAACTTGACACTCTACCATAACAAAGTGAGAAGTCAGTGACCAGATCTTGAAAAGAAAAGGAAGCTGGGAATCTGCTTGTGGAAAAAACGATAAGAGTGAATTTAACAGAAATACACAAGTATGCTACTCCCATTCTTCGGATCTGTAACATGCCAACACTCAGAGTACCACCTGAATCAGTCCTGCCAAGTCTACCAAGTACAGAGAAGCGCCTTAGCAGGGATCCACCAAAGGCGTGAGTCTATCAAGCAAAGATGACAAAGTTAGTTACAACAGGCTATGATAGAGAAGAGACAGAAGAGGCAGTAAAGACATCAAAAGAGTCATGGTTCATCCCCCACCACATGGTAACACACAACTGAAATAACTATGTTGTGTTTAACTGTTCATTTACCTACAGAGAGAAGAACCTAAATATGCTGCTGCAGCCAGGCCCAAATCTGGGGGCTTCTCTTCTTGGTGTTCTGCTGCGCTTCAGACCAGAACAGTTTACCGCCATTAGCAGTGACATCAAGGCGATGTTTCACCAGGTAAGCCTGATACCTGAAGATCAGTCATTGTTAAGTTTCATAGGGCGAGACCTGCAAAAAGATACTTCCCCTCAGGTATACGAATGGCAGGTGCTCCCATTCATTCATTCATTCATTCATTTTCTTGACCGTTTGTCCCTTTCGGGGTCACGGGGCTGCCGGAGCCTATCCCGGCCACTTGTGGGCGAAGGCAGGGGATCCCCTGGACAGGTCGCCAGTCTGTCGCAGGGTAAAATGTCCTCAATCACACATCCATTCACCTCACACTCACACCTATGGTCAATTTAGAGTTGCCAATTAACCTATGAAGCATGTTTTTGGACGGTGGGAGGAAGCTGGAGACCCCGGAGAGAACCCGGAGAGAACCCACGCATACACAGGGAGAACATGCAAACTCCACACAGAAAGGTCCCCCATTGATGTATTTTTCATGTCTTGAACCGGAGGCCTTCTTGCTGTGAGGCAAGAGCACTAACCACTGCGCCACTGTGGTTGGGCACTTGGGCTGCAAATGGGGAGCAGCCCATTTGCAGCCACAATGGGGGCTGCAAATGGGCTGCTCCCATTTGGTACAACATGTTCACCATGCTGTGCAATCTATGCACTTCAGAGAATTGTATGTGAAAACAGTAATGAGGGAGATTATGTACATGATTCCATTGAGAAGAACCTCTATGTTGACAACTGGCTACAGAGCTTTCCATCTCCTGAAGTGGCAAAAGATCAGGTGGAGAAAGTGCGCTCCTTACTTTCAGAAGGAGGTTTTGAGTTAGTATCATTAGCCATCTGCCAAAGGAAATTAGGCCAGAGAGCAGCAAACAGAGGCTGAATCCTACTGATATGGACCCTCAAGAACCTATTCTTGGTCTTCGTTGGATGTGCAACTCTGACACTCTGCAGTACAAGTCCCAAAAGGTGGGGAGCAGCTCTCCTACGATGGGGAACATATACCGGGTTTTGGCCAGCCAATAGGACCCCCTTGGTTTCCTTATTCCTTTCACTACGAGAGCTAAAGTACTGGTTCAGCAGTTGTGGGGCAAAGACTGTGAATGGGATGACGCACTGTTACCAGGTAAGCTGCTCTATACATGGATCGAATGGGAAGATGAGTTGCAACAGCTGGAGAACATCAGTCCACGCCATTGTTATTCAAGCCCAGACATGGACAATGCAGAAAGTCAACGAGAACTTCACATCTTCTGTAATGCATTCCAACAGGCATATGGCAGTGTGGCATACTTAAAAATACAATATGCTGCTGGAAACACTGAAGTTGCCTTTCTTACTGCTCGCTCCAGAGTGTCTCGTAAGCGGCAGTTATCTATGCCACATCTGGAACTATGTGCAGTCCTGACTGGAGCTCAACTTGCCAGCCTGCTGACTAAAGAGCTCACTCTGTCCATAAAACCACTCTGGACAATGGCAGACTCCAAAACTGTCTTAACGTGGATTCAATCTGACTCCTGTCATTTCAAAGTATTTGTGGGAAGATCGGATAGCGAAAATCCAGAAACTGACAGAAAGCCAGTGTTGTAGATATGTGATGACATCTGACAACCCGGCAAATGATCTGACAAGAGGAAAACGGTTACAGGACCTCATCAGTCAGTCGTAGTGGGCCTGTGGGCCCTCATTCTTGCAGCTGCCTTCAAATCAATGGCAGCTCATCCCTACCATGTGCAGATTTCGAAGAAGAACAATGAAGATCCACAAGTTGCTTGGCTGTTCCTACTAACCTTAAAACTCTGCCTGATGCACAACAGTTACAGCTTTGACCAACTAGTGAAAGAAACTACCACATGCCGTCACGGGGTGGCTGGTGACAACCTCACAACAGAGCATTACAAAAAGGTTGAGCTCAGTCTTCTGAAATCTGCACAAAGAGATCATTTTCCTGACGCAATCCTGTGTCTGACGTCTGGAAAACCAGTCAGCTCCACCAGCCGTTTGGTTGCATTGTCTCCGAAGTTTAATGAGTCATTTCAACTCATTAGAGTAGGTGGCCAACTCAGACATTGCCCCGATTTGAAAGAAAATGTGATTCATCCAGTCATCATAGACCCAAAACATCCTGTAACCAGACTACTCTTTCGACAGGTCGACAGTGATTTAAAACATCCAGGAGTAGAGAGATTATTTGCAGAGTTTAGAAGAAAATATTGGTTTCTCCGGTGGCATGAAGCAATATAACATGCCCCGAGTGCCAAAGATGGAGAGCACAACCAATTAGCCCAAAAGTGGCAGACCTTCCTCTGTCACAACTCAGACTTAACCAGCCACCATTTTTCTCTACTGGTGTAGACTGTTTTATGGCCAATGCAGGTGAAGATTGGTAGACGGAACAAGAAAAGGTGGGGCATGCTATTAAAATGTTTGACAACTCGAGCCGTTCACATTGAGGTGCTTTCAAGTATGAACACCGAGTGTTTCCTGATGGCTGTAAGAAAATTTGTCTCTCGTTGTGGCAAACCAGCTGAGATCTTGCGCGACCAGGGCACTAATTTCCGTGGTGGAGAACGAGAGCTATGAGAAACTTTCAATAGTCTACATCCTACATTGCAAGCTCAGCTGGAGGAACATCAGATAAAGTTTCGTTTCAACCCTCCCAATGCTCCTCACTTTGGAGGATCCGGGGAGTGCTGAAATCAGGTCCATAAAGGCCGCTTTAGCCTATTTGCTGAGTTCTCAAGTTGTTTGTGAGGAAATCCTGCAAACTGTGCTGATTGAGTTTGAGGGAATACTCAACTCAAAACCTTTGGGTTACGTTTCATCAGACCTGGCTGACCCAGACCCCATTACCCCAAACCTGTTGCTAATGGGGCGGCTGGACCCTTCTCTGCCACAAGTGGTCCACCATGACTTAGAGCTACTTCGACGGAGGCACTGGAAGACTTGTCAAGTGCTATCTGATCGATTCTGAACGCAGTTCAAATGTCACTCTCTCCCAACACTGCACACCCGCTCAAAGTGGCAGAAAGACACTTCTCCCCTTGAACTATGAACTGTAGTGATGGTAGTTGATCCCCAGCTGCAAAGTGCATCATGGCCTATCCGAAGGATCTGCAAGATATTCCCAGGACCTGACAGTTTACTCCATACAGCAGAAGTTAAAGTATAGGACCGTACTTATATGCGACCAGTGAGATACCTCATCAAACTACCTGCTGACCCACAACTAAGTGCACAGCAAACCGTGCAGTAAACTTGCTGTGCAAGTTTGGGGCCGCTGATACGAAGAGTGGACTGAGGCATTGTTCTAAAGTTCGCCACTAGAGGGTGCGGCCGTTTTTTTTTTAATTTTTTTTTTGAGTTGATAAAATCATAATTTGTAAACAGAGGAGCAAATGGTGATGTTTCCCTGGCAGTTCAGTTTTATTAGCTTGAGTGTGCTTCCATTATATTTTTTGTGTTTATGTTAGAGGAAATTATTTTTGTTTATTGGTGTGCACATTTTCTGCTAATTTAACAAGTTAAGCTAGTTTTGATTAGAAGTTTATTGCATTTATTTAGTTCCTACAGTTAATATAATAAGTTTTCTGGGGTATAATATGTTGAGTATTAATGCTATAGAGGTTTGTGGAATGTTTGTAATGTGCAGATATAACAGGCTAAGTTGTTATTAGCTCAGTGGACTTGTGTTAGAGTGTCCACCCTGTGCCTGGAAGGTTGTGAATTCAAATCATACCAAATACTTTAAAAATGGGAATCAATGCCTCCCTGCTTGACACTCAGCATTAAGGGGTTGGATTGGGGGGCTAATCCACCAAATGGTTCCAGTGCGCGGCTGTTTCTTAAGCTCATCGCTTCCCAGGGGATGGGCCAAATGCGGAGAACAAATTTTGCACACCTAGGAATTCTGTACAAGCAAATCAAAATGAAATGATTCTAATGTTTACTTTTGTTTCCAGTTCCTTCTCTCTTTCTTCTCTGAACTGTTTTCTCTGTAAAGCATTCTGGAATTCCACCAGTACTGTGGATGTTTCTTTCGCTGTACAGATGGATCTCTGTTCTTGGACAAAGCCACATGTGGATCAGAGTTCTTGGATAAGACCATAGGTGGATGTGGGGTCTTGGGCAGGAGCACAGATGTATAATTTTTTTGGACAAGACCACAGATGGACCTCTGCCTTTGGGCAAGACCACATGTGGATTCATGGGGCGTTCCAAAGGTGTATCTAAGATCTTGAGCCAGACTACAGGCAGATCTGTGTTTTTGGGCAAAAACTCAGGAGCTTGTTCAGCAGTTTCCCAGACAGGATCTTGTAGAAGATCTTCATAGCTGGATTCCAGCAAATTCACTTCTCATGAATGAACTTTTAACATACGTGATTCTGGTTCCCTCTTTATTCTGTTGTGAATCTGAATTTCTTCACTGACTGCCTTCTAACAAAACCAGACAGAACACAGATGTTTAAAGCATCAGTAATCCATCGTCCCATCCATCATCTCCATACATCCATCAACCACTCTTTCCATTCTAGACCAGCTGATGCGTTCTCATCAGACCAGCTGATGTGTTCCCTCCTGGGTCTACTGTGCCCCCATTCGAAAACGCCTGTAGTGCTTAACAGTGGTAAAAATGTCTGATCTCCTCACTTGGGTCCTCTTGGGTTAATGAGTAAAACCCTATACTGAGCTTTGTTCTCAGACTTAGCTCTCCACAGCAGTGCTCCCCAACTTTTTTTAGGCCACGAACCTTTACTGTCAGACAATATTTTCACAGACCGGTCTGTATGAGGCCTTCAATATTTTAAGCTTCCGGTTTTCCAAAAATTTAAGTGTAACATTAGAGTTAGTCTCTGCATTTTATGCAAAGTGGTTTTGGTCGTGGTCGTGGAAACAACACCTGCCGCCATAAATCGATATGCTAAAGGAAAACTGCTGGTTTGGTCGGTAAATAGAAAATGTATTTTTCTTTGAAGTCGAAGACGCTTCATCCATTTGCTCAATGGCTCATTTCTTCCCAAAGAAACTTTACAAAGAAGTTTGTTTTTTAAAAAACTCTGGGGCTTAAATTTAGTGGTCAGTGCAGCAAGAAAGAAGCGGATATATTTAAGACGTGACTGAGGTGAATGACATGCGTCAAGAGTAGGTCAAAGATAGAATCTGAAAGTAATCCACAGTAAAAATTCCTTCTGAATCACAAAATAAACAAAACAGAAATATCTAAGTTATCGTATGTATTTTTTTTTTGTCTACAGACGGCAAGTAACCCACGGACCGACATCGGTCTGCGATCCGAGGTTAGGGACTACTGCTATACAGCACAACAGGCTGAAACAAAGTCCTCATCACTATAGACACTGATCAAAAACTTAGGCTAAATCCAAATTCTTCTTGGAGGGGTAGAGTTTTTTAAGGGCTTACCCTTCCAGTGGAGGGATGCAGAGCCCTCCATTATTAGTGTGTTCTGTGTCACTCTGTACCGGGGAGGAGAAGTCCTTTTCCTCTTTTGGCATGACTTTTTTAAAATTATAAAACCAATGTTTTGCATTTCTGAGTGCTAGCAGCTCCGCGCTAATGTAGCTGACCAACGACTATTGATGACATCATCGAAGGAGATGCTGTAAGGGTAGGGGGAGAATTGGGATTCAGCCTGAAATTCCTTACCTTTTCAAATATTCATATTCATTATTCAAATGTTCTCTCTAGTAATGATTTCGGAAAATGAGAAGTGCTCTTCCTGACCTGGGCGAGGGCCTGCGGCGCCTCCAGGTACCGGTCTACGTTTGCTCTCTGGGCTGAGTGTGGAGGTTCTGGAGAAGCTGTAAGAAGAACAGAAAGTCACAGCGGGGCTGCAGCACAGACTTGTGGTTTCATATTTAACATGACACCTACAGTACTCCATCTTTGCTGCAGCAGAGCTCTTTCTGCTGTTTCCCCTCAGTCCTTCTGGAAACATCTGTCAAGTGAATGAGGAAAAATGAATTTTTTATTTTTTTTTTAATTTCATATGAAAACCTGAGGTCTTCCACTTTAGATCTCCTTAGGTACCTCTGGAAGAGGTTTCCACTGATGTTCCTTGTCTTCTGTGTTATATCCGGAGTCATATTTCTCTTTCTCTGGGATCCTTGATCCCTTCAAGGTGCATCCCATCCTCCCCTGATGAATCTGTAACTCCTGATAGGTGGTTCTTTTGGTCCAGCCACAGTGACAGACCTGGAGGCTCAAGTCAGGAACATCCAAGCTTTCTGTTCAAAATATAAGACACGTTTTCAAAATCAGTTCTCTGCTCTCATTTTTCTTCCTTGTTGAAGAATCTTCACACATTTTGACTAACCAGTTTTGACAACGCAGTCAACTTTCAGCATTGAGTTCCACTGAATCTTCTGTTCACACAAGTACTGCTGCTCGTGTTCCATCACTCTCATCCCTTTCGGAGTGCATCCCATCTTGCCCTGGTGGATCCTCAGGCCTCGATAGGAGGTGACTTTGGACCAGCCGCAGCAGGGACACACCTGGAGGCTCATATTACTACAGAACAAAGCAGAGTTATGAGTTGGAGCCTCTCGTCCTCTTCCTCCTCAAACACACGAGACTCTGCTGTCTGCAGGGCAGATTACACACATGAATCACACATGCTAATGTAATGGACTCATCCTGATCATCATCTGCTTTCAAATGTCAGTAAAACAAACATGAAAATACTTAAGAAGAAGACAGATCTGTGTTATATTTACATACTAAAACAATTAAAGGCATTCATTTGAGTTGCTGTTTGACGAAAACAAAACTTTCATAATACAGCAGCACAATGTATTTAAATGAAATAGCAACATGCTAAAAAGAAGGTTAATCAGCAATACCTGGCTGGGAGATAGAAATGTTTTTTTCTAGATATTTACCATCTGAAACAGGATTTACATTTTTAAAGGAAATAGAAAAAAAGTCAAATGTGGTATTTCTGTTTCCCTAAAGGTCAGACTCTTGCAGAGGTTTATGCTGAAAGCCTCTTCTGCTTGAAAGAAACATAAAGCATGACTGAACAAGCATATAATACAATAATTTCAGGGATTTTCTGAGTGTTAAACTTGAGAAGCCTCATACCTACAGTACTTTTGACTTGTGAATTTCGTAGTTTATTTGCTTTACAGAAAAGTGGGAAAAAAATAAATAAAAAAATAGGAAAAAATATCTACTGGCAGGCACAGTGGTGGGGGCTGATGGTGTGGGCCATTTAAGCAGTCTCAGTGATGGGAAAAAGCTTGGTTTAAACAGGGTCCAAAACAGAACTAGGATTAATGGGTCTAAAAAATTAAAAGAACCAATAAAAATAGCATTTCCTTTGAACATGCATGTGTGTGAAGATGCTAGAGTAAAGCAAGTCATATCAATTCACAAGTCAATATACAATTTGACCTTTCATTATCAAATTAAATCAAATAAAAATTTATTTATAAAGCTTTTCATATAAAAATATAACACAAAGTGCTTTACATTAAAACACAACAAAATATTTTAAAAAAGCATGACGATTAAAATAAACAAGCACAAAAATAAAGAAATAGGGCCCACGAATTCTCACAAAGACCAGGAGGCGGGCTCAAATCACCCCAATTTTAAAATCCCTGCGCTGGCTCCCATATGCTTCAGGATTGATTTTATGATACTTTGAAATTTACACTTTATACTTTAACAGTTTAACATTTTTATTTTTCATTTCGGTGCTTTCTCAGCTGGAACGTCTCCCTCTGCATTGGCTACTGTTCTGTACAGCTGGGTATCATCAGCATAGCTATCAAAACTGATGTTGTGGCTCCTGATGACATTCCTCAGAGGAAGCATGTAAATGTCAAAAAGCAAGGGGCCAAGGATGGAATCTTGAGGCACTCCACAATTAATTGGACCCCAGAAAAGTGTGTGTCCATGCTTACCATAAAGTTTCTCTCCATGAGATAATATTCGAACCATTTGAGAATAGTCCCTGAAAGGCCAAGACTTTTAAGTCTGTTTAGAAGGATTAGGTGATCAACAGTATCAAAACCTGCACTTAGATCTAACAGAACTAGTACTGAGATCTGACCTGAATCCAAGACACACCTGACATCATTAACGATTTTCAACAAGGCTGTCTCTGTACTGTGGTTCATCCTAAAGCCAGACTGGTTTATCTAAAAAATTTTGTTTTGTAAGAGAAACTCGTTTAGCTGAATAAAAACAAGTTTTTTCTAAAACCTTACTTAAAAAAGGCAAGTTGGACACAGGTCTGTAGTTAATAAAAACTGAAGGGCCTAAATTAGTTTTCTTGACTAACGGTTTCACCACTGCCGTCTTAAAGGCAGCAGGAAAAATACCTGTCTGTAGAGACGAGTTCATGATATTTAAAATCTCACTCTCAAAAGACCCGTAAAATGATTTAAAAAGTGATGTAGGGATGGGATCTAAAAAACAGGTCGTGGGCTCAACTTGGTGGAAAACTCGATCAAGTGTTGCAGCTTTAACCAGGTCAAAACTGTCCAGTGCTTCCTCAGGTAAAATCAAGCCATAATTTTCAATAAAATGGCATTTCTGATCTCTAGCCGCATTTACATGGGCAAAAGTAATCGGAAAGAACACCTGATTGGAAAGAAAATGCGTCATGTAAAAGCGCCGTTCGCAATAGTCTGCCCCGATCAGACTTGTTCGGATCAGAATTTCCGATCGAGATAGGTGGGTTATACTGATCGTTTATCAAATCGTGGAGCATGTAAACGGCTCATTGCGATCGTGTGTCACTACTGCTCTGGTTGGTGTCACGCATAGACGGTGTTTCGCTGAGAGAAAGCTTTGGAGCTCATACAGGACCGACCAGCTGCTCTGCGGACGCCCCGTGAAAAGCGCCGCTCCGCTCTCGCCCTGCTGGCTCTTCGCCTCTCTTACACCTCTCATAAGGGAGATGCGGGGAAGGAGCGCTTCGTTTCCCCCGACACTCACTCGGTCCACTGGCACCCGAGTGAGCAGAGCAGCTGGATTAATAACTTTGAGTCTGAGGGGAGGAGGATGCTTAGTTAAGTGTGCGTTTTGTTGTTTTGTTATGTGTGGGAGAATTCAGACTGCGAGCCATCCCGCCGCTCTGGTTTAGCGGCTGCAGGACCCAGGAGGAACCGTGTTCAAACAGAGCTCGGGCCGCCAGCTCACAGAGCAGAAATAAATGTCGCTCAGTCCTTAGAAACCGTTCAAACAATCACGTGGATTTGTGTTTCCAGCTGTGTCCGGACAAAATAAAGGCTGATGTTATTCCCAGACATTTACGTGCAGCCAAGATGCAGATTGCTGCGTTTCTCGCATGGTACTGGATTTTGTGTCCATCAAGGCTAATGTTTTTAGCCCGTGTTAGCCTGTCCTAACCCTTCTCCAGCTCCGATCTTCCACAAAAAAGCACTGACCACATGGATTAAATAAAACGATGAGTGAACTGGCACTTCATAATATTCACAACAGTAAAAAAGCACGGTGGCGCAGTGGTTAGCACTCTTGCCTCACAGCAAGAAGGCCCCCGGTTCAGGGGACGTGAAAAACTACATCAACGGGGAACCTTTCTGTGTGGAGTTTGCATGTTCTCCCCGTGTATGCGTGGGTTCTCTCCGGGATCTCCGGCTTCCTCCCACCATCCAAAAACATGCTTCATAGGTTAATTGACAACTTGTGATTGTTGACATTCTACCCTGCGACAGACTGGTGTCCCCTGCCTTCGCTCACAAGTGGCCGGGATAGGCTCCGGCAGCTCCGTGACCCCGAAAGGGAAAAAACGGTTAAGAAAATGAATAAATGAATGAATAAAAGCACGTTTGGAAGATCGTCTCATATTACGGAGCTGCTGCACGTGCTGTCTGTCTGTGACAACGGTTTGTTTACAACAGGACCTATTTCCTCATCCTGGAGTTTTTACACTACTGCGCATGCCCAAATTATTCATTCTGACCGAAAGTGTGAGCCATGGGAACGTTTCTTCTAATCGGAAAAAGGTTTTCTGTGCCCATGTGCATGGGTGAATTTTAACCCGACCATTGATCCGATCAAGATATTCTGCCCATGTAACCGCGGCTATCTATGATGTTTGATCTGATAGAATCGATCATGCTCCTGAAGTGGTCTGCAAAGTCTTGCCACAATGAGGTGGAGGCTGGCATTGTGTTTTTGTTCACATTTGAGTTGATCAAAGACTCAATTGTGGTGAAGAGGACTCTGGCGTTATTTTTAGTTACAGAATTGATATCAGCAAAATATGAATAGAAATGTAAAATGAAAAAACGAATAGAAAAATGAATCTGGTCTGTTTTACTGTTTGATTATATAGTTTTAGTTGGTTTTGGTATAGTTGATAGTTTATTTCAAGTTTGTGTTTTCTCCAAAGTCTTTCAGCAGATCTACGTCCCTTCAATTGTTTAATTTCCTCAGTTCTCCAAGGAGGTGTGGGTTTGATTCTTGTCTTCTTAGATTTTAGAGGAGCAACTGAGTCGAGACTGGATTTTAATTTACTGTTAAAACTTTCAACAAGTAGATCACAGGGGGCCGGCAAGACAGGTGGAGAGTTGGAGCGAACAGATGTAATAAACTTTTCGACTTTTCTTCACCGTTTTCTTGCTTTATAAAACCAGTGATGTTAAAAAGCACACAGTAATGGTCAGATACAGCCGGTCCACGACAGTGGACACACTGGTAGGTAAACCATGACTGATGAAGAGGTCAAGAGAGTGCCCCCTGTTGTGAGTCGGCTGCATGACGTGTTGTTTAAAATCAGGAGAAGCGAGCAAGTCCAAGAACTGAGTGGTGCAATAGTCCGACTTCCTGTCTATATGCAGGTTAAAATCATTATGAAAAATTGCATTTTGCTATTTACAAGTCAATATTAAAATTTGACATTTCAATTCATGGTTTGCATTAAAATCATTTGAAGTGACTTAAAATCTATTGCATAGCAAAACGCCATGCTGCTTTTGTACCAAAATTCAAATGAAATTGCAAAATCTATAACCCCTTTTTTTATAAACAGCAGCTGAAGAGTATAGAGCCCCAAATTGTTCATTTTTAATAAATACCACCAATAAACAAATGTGGCCATGTGCAAATACACAATCAAACAATAAATCTCTAATAAATATATAAAAAAAGATCATGAAATTGTGAAAAACCTGCACACAGATTTTTAATGAGCCATTATATTACTAGTAGAATTCAGCTATAGGTATTATTAGCTTTATCATTGATTGTTGTATAATAACAATCATTCTTGTTTTTTTAGCTGCAGAAACTCCTGTCACTGTATCTTCTGTTGATGCTGCTTTAAATCTTGCCAATATGGAAGCTATATCAAACTTATTTTTCTTTCATTTTTACTTGAAGATTATTCATACATTTGCGCATACACACACAAAAGTGAAGACACTTCTTTACTTTACAACATTATGCTTCCAGCATCACAGCAACTGTTATGTAGATTTGATTGGACTGGCAACATTTCATGAGCAGTTCTGTTTTACAAGTGTGCGTCTATGAGAGCGGTGAGCCCATTTTTTGTGTTTGTATTAGGGTGAAATCTGTTAGTTTATTGGTGTGGACATTTTCTGCTAACTTAAGAAGTTAAGCTACTTTTGGTTAGAAGTTTAAACAATGTCCGATTTAATTAGTTCTTACAGTTAACATAGGTTTTGTAGGTATATTGATGCTATAGATGTTTGTGGAATGTTTGTAAATTGCAGATATAACAGGCTAAGTGGTTATTATGAAGACTTATTATTTTAGGTTTGGTTATTGAATTTGGTTTATTATAATTGTATTATTTAATTATTTATTCTGTTTTAGAACCACACACACAAAGAAATACACATATACAAGACTGTAAATCCAACTCAAGATTAAAGGAAAAGGTCATCAGGAAAAGGCCATCATTTTTTCTGTCATTCCTTATACACACACACTTAACCAGTTTGCTCTCTGCGATCATCTACATCCAGAACCCATAGTAGAGACTGAAGTCTTCAGTGCAATTGACATGTCGAAGGGCACATCGAACATCCTCTGATACATACATCACTGTTTAAATACATTGCGCACATTGAGTCTGACATCAGAAAGTCACTACTTGCCCCCACGATATGTTTGCCGTGGCACACGCTCCCCATGGAGCCAGCAGCCCTTTAGAAATGCCATGCTCCTCCCAATACACGGTTTATAGCAGAGAGGATGAACAGTCGCTGCTTTCTGGTTTTGTAATAAAACGGCTAATCTGTTAATACTAATAGTATCTCCCAACATAGATTTGTATACTCTACTGTTTTATCAATAAAGAATATCATGTAATAATATTTCATAATACTATATTTATTAAACAGTACCTTAGTCTCAAAATACAAATGTATGCATGCATGCAAGTATGTATGTATGTATGCATATATATATAGTCCATTTGCGTCTTACATACCCTGCAGGAATAATAAGATGGCCAAAGGAAGAGATACAGACCACTATTGTTGGAATAATGTATATAGGTTATCTCATATTTGCTTATTTTATGCATCACCTTGCTATATATGTATAGGTGATTTAATCATGTTTGCAGAAGTGTCTGTGTGTGTGTCCAAATCTGTTTCACAGGAAGGTGGAGGTGACACCCTTGGGAGAAAATGTTTATCTTTGCGTCTTTTCAGCATTCTCCTGAGAACCTGTGTTAGCTGTGTCTAAAATGAATCGAAGGACGCTCTGTGTTAGTTTATCTGTGAGAAAAAGCTTTGCAGGTCCAGAGATGATTTGAGAAGACTGTGGAAGGACAGACATGTTGTAATAAATGCTTTCTGATAGCGCTGCAGCTGTGTTTTTATCTGTTTCCCCTCCTTAGAGCTCAGCGCATGTGTAACTTAGGGACAACCCAAATCAACTTATTAAAAGAGGAGGCAGCAGAATTTGCGCCAGAGTGGAGAGAGATTGTTTACTGGGTAGATCTCTGTCTGCTCTCCTCGTAAAGGTACCTTTGTCCGTTGGTCTTTCTTTCCTTTTTGAATTGTTATGATGTTGTAGGTTGTTTGAACCCAACATTAATTTGGTCCTTCGAGCCGGATGCCAACATACCTGAGGATTTCAGCGAGCGTGGTGGGCCCCAGGAGACTGTGGCCACAGCTGACTCCTAGGTGAGTCAACCCTTTGTTGGAACTGGTGCCCATCCCGTTGGCTGGAGTCCAAAAGGTTGACGGTATACCGAAGGAGAAAGACAACGGAAAGGACGACGGAGTCCTGTGAAATTCCGTAAGTACAGACGGCGGGGTCCTTGAAATCCCGTACTATTTGGTTGGACGGCGGAGTCCGTGAAATTCCGTGTTTAAAAAGAAGTAAAGCCCTGAGAATTCTAGACACTATCAGGCAAGGACTGCGGGGTCCTGGAAATCCCGTACCATTTGGTTGGACGGCGGAGTCCGTGAAATTCCGTGTTAAATAAAATAATGAAAAGAATACATATATGTATGAATAGATATGATATACAAAATCCCAGTACCATAACTTTCAGATGTAGGAATTAAAGATAATTAAAAAGCCGGCATTTATAAATTAGTAAAGTAAAGAGTGTGTGAATGTTAATGTGATCTTGTGTGCAAATCGCCGTATTTGCTGTTTGTTTCTTGTTGCTGTGTTTTGTTGTTGTTGTGTTTAGCAAATCGCTGAATTTGCAGATTGTGTTTTTTGAACTGCTAAACAAGTGTTTTTTGTTTAGTTTTGTTTTTAAAAATGAGAAAGCGCACAGAGTAAGGAAAGTCCAAAAGAAAGTTTGCAGAGCAAGGATTGGAAGTATGTGGAAAGTCTGGATCCTGCAAAAAACGAGCATTTGGATAAATGAGTAAAAGACTATGGATTTAATGGAAGGTTAAACACTCAGAAAATAATTGCATTACAGGATGCGATTAAAAAAAAAAAAAGACAGGAAAAGATCAGAAGAAAATGCAGAAAGCAGGCTTTGAGTCTACGGAATTTTGGTTGAGAGAGGCCGAAAGAAGGAAAGAAAAAAAAAAAAGGGCAGTGCGGCTTCAGAGAACAGGAGAGAGCAGAGGGAGGGGGCGCGTGCACGAGCCTGCAGGAAGGAGGAGCGCCTGCTCCATACAGAGCAGACGGTAGCAGCTCTCTTTACCCCCAGTTATTAAAGGATCCCCCACCTAATGATGGGGAATCCTCTGAAAAAGGTATGTTGACTAGATCACAGACAGGGCAGAAATTACAGTGGTCAAAAACAATGGGAGAGGGACTTTCTCCTCTCCCCTCTGAACCTGAAGAAACTTCAGCAATGATAGAATCATTTCCAATGATCCAGGTTGCAAACCCCCAGGCAGGAGATGATCAACTCCGACTATTTTAGTGTATAGGACATGGACAATGGCAGATGTTAAGAAAGCTATAGAAGGTGTGATTTCTTACAAAGCAGAAGTGAATCAGTTTGTGCAGGACATGGAAAACTTGAGTGGAAGTGTTTTATCATGGTGGAGGCAGCCGAAGGAGAGGTTTCAGAGAGGACATGACAGAAGAGGTTTGAGATGTAGTGAGGATGTCAGAGAGGAGCTTATGGTTACCCCTTTTCAGGGTGTTGGACCTGTGGAAGAGAAGGAAAAAGCATGACGAGGCCAGGGGACAGGGAGCTTTGCATTTTTTAATACAGGACTCCCTGAAAAGCAGAATGATGAGTCAGATGGAGATGATGAGGTGTTGAGGAAGTTCTAGGATTTATTGTCTTATGCAGATGTGGAATCAGAAATTGAATTAAGGATAAATGGGAATGTGATGATTTTTTTTGTATGACGATGGTGCATGTAGGACAGCTATCAAAGAATAAATTCCAGGAGCAAAGCCTGCAGCCACGCGAGTTTCAGTGAAAGCTCAAATGGTGAAATCGTGTGTATTTCTCAGTTAGAGTTAGTGCAACTAAAATCACTTTTACATAATTGTATGCAGTGCAGCTGTAGCTGCAAAAATGGGGGAAAACATGTTGAATTTTAAATCACTTTTGGCACGTCTTCATGCTGAATGGGCACAATCAGCAGTGGCAGGATCTGGGATTTACGGTTAGGATGGGGGAAAGTGCTGATGACTGGATTCCAACACTATCACCCCACATCCAGGGAAGTCCCTCAACTGGACTGACTCGAGTGGCTTTGTTTTGGACAACTTCTGTTAAAATGGGTGTGCATTTGGAAGAAAAACTAAAGGATTGGGCCAGATGATTATTAGCATTAACTGAGAAGGAGGAAGATCTGTTAAAGGATCTCCCTGACACTCTGTGGTCTAAAGGACCCACAGATATAGGGTTAATTAAAGGCGCTTTACCAGTTCAGATTAGACCAAAAACAGAATATAGACCATGTGTTCGACAATACCCTTTAAGACCAGATGCACAAGAATGTATTAAACCAGTAATTTCAGATTTAATAGCTGCAGGAGTAATTATAAAGTGCAATGACTCACCCTGTAATACTCCTATATTTCCAGTGAAAAAACAGGCGCCGTCCACTGGTTGGAGGATGGTATGAGACTTACAAGCAGTAAACAATGCCGTTATTCAAAGAGCACCCTGTGTGCCTGACCCCTATACATTACTGAATTCGTTTGGATCGGATGCAGCCGCCTTCACAGTGGTAGACATCAGTAATGCATTCTTTCCTGTGCCTGTCCACAAGGACAGCCAGTGCTGGTTTGCGTTCACATATGACGGCCAAAGGTACACTTACACTAGACTACCCCAAGGTTAGTGTGAAATGATAGCGAGCATGGCAAAAATTCCAACCTCCAGGGAAGTAAAAAAAAATAATTTATGTGGATGATGTTCTGATAGCATCACCAGAGAAAAAAAAACTTGTATGAAGGATTCAGTGGCACTGTTAAAACATTTAGCTGGTGAAGGCCACAAAGTCAGTAAAAAATGAATTACAGCTGTGCAGGGAACAGGTAAAATATCTTTGTCATATTTAAGCGCAGCAGGACGCACAATTATGGAAGAATGGAAAACTGCAATTCTGCAAGCACCAAATTCTCTAACGAAGAAGCAAATGATGTCATTTTTAGGTCTGATTAATTATTGCAGGAACTGGGTACCAAACTATGCTGAAATAATGGTTTCTCTCCAAAAGTTGATGTATGACAAAATTTTAAAAATGAATTCCCCTGTAACCTGGACACAAGAAGCGGACACAGCCTTTGGTAACATTAAACAGGTTCTGGTGTCCAGCACAGCCTTAGAGTTACCTGATTATAGTAAACCTTTTGTATAAATGGTAGACTGCAAAACTAATTTATTGACCTCAGTTTTAGTCCAACAACATGGAGACAAAATGAAACCTGTAGCTTATTTCTCTTCAAAATTAAATGGTGTGGCATGTGTACTGCCGCATTGCGTTAGGACACCAATTGCGGCATCAATGGCAGTAGAAGTAAGTGCAACAATAGTACTATTCCACCCACTGACCCTTAAGGTTTCGCATGCAGTTTTAGCATTACTTTTACAGATGAACTAAACTTTTTTTTTGTCGCCTGTGCAACACTTATCCTGCATGGCCGCATTACTGTTCCAACCGCACCTCACGATAGAATGGTGCACCCAGTTGGACCCTGCTACAATGTTGCCACTTCCTTATGGTGGAAGTGTGCATGATTGCTAAGAATTAGCAGAAAAAACAGCACAGAGCAGAAATTACCTAATAGATCAACCACTGACGTAAGGTGTAATACTTTATGTAGATGGTTCTTCATAGAAAAATGAGGAGGTTGACAAAGAAATACTTAAAGAAATGCAACAACGGAGATTGGAACCTGAAAACGAGCTCTGGAACAAACATAATGCTAAACTCCTAAATAGTATATATGTATGACCAGAAAACAAACCTACTTTATAAAAAAAAAAAAAAACTCTTTTTAAATGGGCAGCTATATTGACCCATGGGGTGGCCCATGGGTCAAAGGGGGGAATGATGGGACAGGTAAACAAATATTGGATTTACAAATATTGGATTTAATTCTTATTCCAAAAAAAAAAAATTTATAGGAGCATGTAAGCACAATGCTCAGGGAATTCTTAGACTAACACGAGGGAAGTTTCCAACTCCCCAATATCCATTTCAAGTTATACACATGGACTTGATAGAATTAAAACGCAAAATTCTGTCTGGTCATGATAATGCATTCTCTAAATGGATTGAATTGTTCCCAGCAAAACATCCTGATGCAATAACAGTAGCCAAAGCATTATGCAAAGATATAATTCCTCGGTATGGTATACCTGGAAAAAAAAAAATATATATATATATATATATATTATTATTTATAGTGACAATGGGTCTCATTTTGTTAATCGAATTATGAAAGGATAGGAACTATGTTTCACATTAATACAATGACAAAGCAGGATGCCCACTCCATCAGCCTTTTAATTAAGTGCTTGAAGAAATTAAGAATCTGGATGGCTCTTAAATTTTCTCCACCTCAATGACGAAAACACAGAGGTGATTGTCTTCGGTCCCAGTGTCAACAGTGAGTCACACCCAATAGCTCTGGGCTCTCTCACTCAATCCGTTAAATCTACTCTGACAAACTTAGGAGTGAAGATGGACATTGGTTTTAAATTTGGGCAAGCAGATCAGTTCGGTGGTGAGATCCAGCTTCTTTCAGTTAAGGCAGCTGGCTAAAGTCAAATTGTTTTTATCAAGAAAGTTCTTTGAGACAGCAATCCACGCCTTTGTTATAACTCGGATTGATTACTGTAACTCTCTTTACTTGGGTGCCCCTCACTCATCTTTGTTCCATCTCCAGCTGGTGCAGAACTTTGGTGCACGCTTATTAACTGGAACGTGGAAGAGAGAGCATATCCCACCAGTTCTGGCTGCCTGTCCATTTTAGAGTTTTTAAAAAAAATAAAAAATAAAAATAAAAAATCTTTTATTTGTTTTTAAGTCTTTAAGTGGTCTGGCTCCACCCTACGTCTCTGAGCTGCTACACCTGCATTCCCCTTCCTGCTCACTTAGATCAGCTGACCAGCTGCTCCTGGATGTGCCAAGGACACGGCAGAAATTCAGGGGGGATAGAGCATTTGCCGTTGCTGGCCCCAGCTTGTAGAATGCACTCCCTATGCAGATTAGGAGGGCCCGTTTGTTGAATGATTTTAAATCCAAGTTAGAAACTCAAAACTTTATTTAATTTCTTGATTTTATACCGTTTGTTTTAGTTTGTTGTTTTGTTTTATTCTGCGTTGTTAACCCTTTTGGTCAGCTCCTGCTGTTTTAAAAGCGCTTTATAAATAAAGTTGACTTGTCTTGACTTGACATTGTCTTAAAGAATCACTGTGCCTACCACCTGCTAAGTGCTGGATTAGTAGACATAATGACTGGTACAATTAACAAATAGGCTGAAGGAATGTATTGTGGACACTGGACTCAGTGTCTAGATTTAGTGAAACTGTGCACAAAATTAACATTACCAGTGCAATAAGGCCGAGACCCTTTTTGGAAGACCTTACAGGTTACCACAGTTTAAAAACCAATGGGAGACTAATAAAGAAGCAAACCTTGCTGACTATATGAGGGCCATTTTAGTAAAACAAAGAGACATCTTGACTAATGAAAAACCTTTTGCCCCTCAGCAGGAAAACCAGCTTTTAGAACCAGGTGATTGGGTTCTGATAAGAAGCATCAAGAAATGACACTGGTATTCACCCAAGTGGGAGGGGCCATACCAGGCACTGCTGGCCACTCCTACTGCAGTCAAATTAGCTGGAAGATCCACCTGTGTTCACCTGACATGTTGTTTATATTGTAAAAAGGTAATCTCGACTGGAAACTCAAAGGTGGAAGGTGAGCTAAAGTCTGATAATAGGGTGGACTCAGACGTTTAGAGTCTGGGTAGACCCGAAAGTCAGTGAAGCCTCCTGTAAAGCCACCAACCCATATAGACGACGAAAAAATAAATAACAGTTGGTCGAGATGGTAAACCAAGGTTTTCAAATTTGTGTGACATGTATTGTTGTTATGATCATAACCATTGTTATAGTGTGGCATACCTGGCAGTACTTGCGCCCCCCTGGGTATGAAAATGGAACAACCCTTTCGACTGAGAGGAGGACTGTAAGTCCGCCCACTAATGTTTGCCCAAGACGACTAATGGCTAAAGGAAATCCACTAATCCCAGAGAATACTGCTACTATTTTTAACTTGCAATTCTTGAAACTAAATTCTGTTACCTTTTTCTGTGTATCCTATAACAGTTTACGTTTTGGTTGCTGAAATGTCTGGTATTTATCCTCACAGATGGAAACCTCGCCATAAGCGGGAAGTGTGGCTGACAGACACTGACCCTACTTACATAGACGCCATAGGGGTTCCTTATGGAGTACCCAATGAATGTACATTAATTAACCAGGTGGCTGCCAGCTGGGAATCTTCACTCTGTTGGTGGTGTCCGATTGTCAAAGGCGTGGACAGGATCAACTACATCCACTACAACGTCCCAAAAATTAGGTAACTGGACACGAGAAGGGTTTGAAGCTGTGCATGAACAGCTTTCTGTTACATCTATAATGACATTCCAGAACAGGATCGCTCTCGACATGCCGATGGCTGAAAAGGGTGGCGTGTGCACCATGTTCAGTGAACAGTGTTGCACGTTCATTCCTAACAACATCGCTGCAGACGGCAGTCTGACCAAGGCCAAAGCGGGCCTTCGCACTCTCTATGGTAAGATGAAAGACCATTCCGGTGTTGATACCACCATGTGGGACTCCTGGCTGGATGTGTTTGGGAAGTACCACTCATTGGTAGCTTCCGCTTTGGTGTCCATAGCTATATTTATGGTCATCTTGACCTTGTGTGGATGTTGTTGTATTCCTTGCCTGCGTTCTTTGTGCAATCGTCTCATCTCCACAGCTATTAGACCTGAAGAGACCCAGCTGCGTCCCATCTGTGTAAGTGTCTCCAACACACACCCTCCAAGTGTAAATGTGTTTGTGCTCGTAAACATGATCTTACAGTTAGAAATCTTGTGAAGTGGCTGACTAATGGTGATGTTACGTTTGCGCAGATATGGATAAACAGGGGGGAGTTATGTTGGAATAATGTATATAGGTTATCTCATATTTGCTTATTTTATGCATCACCTTGCTATATATGTATAGGTGATTTAATCATGTTTGCAGAAGTGTCTGTGTGTGTGTCCAAATCTGTTTCACAGGAAGGTGGAGGTGACACCCTTGGGAGAAAATGTTTATCTTTGCGTCTTTTCAGCATTCTCCTGAGAACCTGTGTTAGCTGTGTCTAAAATGAATCGAAGGACGCTCTGTGTTAGTTTATCTGTGAGAAAAAGCTTTGCAGGTCCAGAGATGATTTGAGAAGACTGTGGAAGGACAGACATGTTGTAATAAATGCTTTCTGATAGCGCTGCAGCTGTGTTTTTATCTGTTTCCCCTCCTTAGAGCTCAGCGCATGTGTAACTTAGGGACAACCCAAATCAACTTATTAAAAGAGGAGGCAGCAGAATTTGCGCCAGAGTGGAGAGAGATTGTTTACTGGGTAGATCTCTGTCTGCTCTCCTCGTAAAGGTACCTTTGTCCGTTGGTCTTTCTTTCCTTTTTGAATTGTTATGATGTTGTAGGTTGTTTGAACCCAACAACTATCCAGGATGAAACATTTATACATTTATACACATTTATATATATATATATATATATATATATATATATATATATATATATATATAGCGTGTATATATATATATATATATAGCGTATATATATATATACACGCTACAGCCTACCTCACAAACATGAGAGACAATGAACCACATGTCATGCCGGCTCAGACGTCGCCCGGCCAAACAAGGTCTGCGTCAGGTGCTGGGGGACCAGAGCACTCTGATGGAAAGTGGGCTACTGGAACAAGACGGAAATGGACTAGATGCGAGAACAAGGTTCTGTTAGAGTGCTACTACTCAAGTAATCCCAACCAGCGTGGTTACATGCAGAGAATGTGGAATGAATGGATGCTTCGAAACCCACAATCAAGGCTAACTGCCAAACAACTGGTAGCTCAATGCTCTAACATCCACAAACGGCAACTCCTATCACAACTTGAGATTGAAGCGATACAATACAATGGCAATACCCCGGGAGAGCCAGAACAACAGGTCAGAGAGAAGGCTATACTACACTCCCACCCTGAGATTGGGTACACAGCCCCAACAACCACAGTTATGCTGAGCGAGGCAGCAACTGACCTGAAAGACAAGATCATGTCTAGAATGAACACTTGGCAACCCCGACACCAGCTACAACGGTTAAGTGATGTACCGCCTGAAAGTCTACTGGAAACTGTGAATGAAGCATTGAGGGCAATTCCTACCACAACCATCACAGAAACCAATGAACTGGTTTACACTTCAGCAGCAGTGATCCTTGAGATGCTTGGCTATAAGAGTAACCATGGGAGAAAACAATACCCACCATGGAAGCAACCGTTAGAGGCCAAAATCAAGGCAACTCGGAAGGATGTGAGTAAGCTGACAGAGGCTCAAAGAGGTACAATGAGAAAGCAAGTACCTAAGAGATACAGCCAGATGCCCATACCTGAAGCACTGGAAACTGCCAAACAAAGGCTCCTAGCCTTGAGCAGCCGCCTGAAGAGGTACACAAGAGACAATGAAGCCAGACGGATAAACAGGCTGTTCGCAACTCAACCTGCGAAAGTGTACGCTCAGTGGCAGGGTCAAAACAGTCGAGCAGACCCACCAAGGCTAGAAACTGAACAGTACTGGAAAAGTATATGGGAGAAAGAGACAGCACATAACAGCAATGCCCAGTGGCTGGTCTCTCTGAGAGAAGAACATAGCAACCTCCCCGAACAGAATCCAGTAACCATCACAGTGGCAGACATCCAAGAAAGAGTCTCAGGTATGAAGAACTGGACAGCACCGGGCCCTGACATGATACATGGCTACTGGCTAAAGAAGCTCACTGCACTCCACGAGCGCCTGGCAGCACAAATGAACCAGCTGCTAAGAGATGGAACTCACCCGGAATGGCTAACAGAAGGGTGAACGATCCTGATCCAGAAGGATCCCTCAAAGGGTGCAGTCCCATCCAACTACCGGCCAATAACCTGTCTCTCCACAACATGGAAGCTCATGTCAGGCATCATTGCAACCAAGATAAATAGCCACATGGATCAATTCATGAGTGACACACAGAAGGGCATTGGTAGAGACTCCAGAGGAGCCAAACACCAACTCCTGGTTGACAGAACAGTCGCTCAAGACTGCAAGTCACGACACACTAACCTGTGCACAGCCTGGATTGATTACAAGAAAGCCTATGACTCAATGCCACACACATGGATCGAGGAATGCTTGGAGCTGTACAATATCAACAGGACTCTAAGAGCCTTCATAGGAAACTCAATGAAGCTGTGGAAAACCACCCTTGAAGCCAATGGGAAGCCACTTGCACAAGTGTCCATCAAATGTGGGATATACCAAGGTGATGCTCTGTCCCCACTGCTGTTCTGCATAGGTCTGAACCCCCTCAGCCAAATAATCAACAAGAATGGCTATGGATACCGACTCAGAAATGGGGCCAACATCAGTCACCTCCTCTACATGGATGACATCAAGCTATATGCTAAGAGCGAACGTGACATTGACTCCCTGATCCACACCACCAGGATCTACAGTACTGACATTGGGATGTCATTCGGGCTCGAGAAATGCAGTCGGATGGTGACAAAGAGAGGCAAGGTAGTCCACACAGAAGGGGTCTCACTCCCAGAAGGAACAATAGCAGACATTGAGGACAGTTACAAGTACCTCGGAATTCCACAGGCAAATGGCAACCTGGAGCAGGCAACAAGGAAAGCTGCAACAGCTAAATACCTCCAACGGGTAAGGCAAGTCCTGAGAAGCCAGCTCAATGGCAAAAATAAGACCCGGGCAATAAACAGCTACGCACTGCCAGTTATCAGATACCCTGCAGGAATAATATGGCCAAAGGAAGAGGTACAGACCACAGATGTTAAGACACGAAAGCTCCTCACCATGCACGGAGGGTTCCATCCCAAATCCACCACCCTGAGACTGTATGCTAGCCGCAAGGAAGGAGGCCGAGGACTAGTGAGCGTAGAAGCCACTATCCAGGATGAAACATCCAAGATGCATGAGTACATCAAGCTCAAGGCCCCAACTGACAGTGTGCTCAGTGAATGTCTCAGGCAATGGAGAACAGAGGATACAGTGCTGGAGGACAGATCCTCATGGGAGGACAAACCCCTGCATGGGATGTACCACCGGACCATAACGGAAGTGGCTGATATCAAGAAGTCCTACCAATGGCTAGAAAGGGCTGGCCTACAGGACAGCACTGAGGCACTCATCCTTGCAATTCAGGAACAAGCCCTGAGCACCAGAGCAATAGAGGCTCAGATCTACCACACCAGACAAGACCCAAGGTGTAGGCTGTGCAAAGAGGCGCCTGAAACAATCCAGCACATAACTGCAGGGTGTAAGATGCTGGCAGGTAAAGCATACATGGAGCGCCACAATCAAGTGGCTGGAATAATATACAGGAACATGTGTGCAGAGTATGGACTGGAAACCCCAAGATCAAAATGGGAAACACCCCCGAAGGTGGTAGAGAATGAAAGGGCCAAAATCCTGTGGGACTTCCAGATTCAGACTGATAGGATGGTAATGGCGAACCAACCAGACATTGTAGTGGTGGATAAAGAACAGAGGAAAGCCGTTGTGGTGGATGTGGCAGTGCCAAGCGATGGGAACATCCGGAAGAAGGAACATGAGAAACTGGAGAAATACCAGGGACTCAGAGAAGAACTGGAGAAAGCCTGGAAAGTGAAGGTGACAGTGGTGCCTGTGGTAATTGGAGCACTCGGGGCAGTAACCCCCAAGCTGGAGGAGTGGCTACAACAGATACCTGGAAAGATCTCAGACCTCTCAGTCCAGAAAAGCGCAGTGCTAGGAACAGCTAAGATACTGCGCAGAACCCTCAAGCTCCCAGGCCTCTGGTAGAGGACCCGAGCTTGAGTGAGAAACCACCCACGAAAGGGTGAAAGGGGCAAGTTTTTTTTTATATATATACATATATATATATATATATATATATATATATATATATATATATATATATATATATATATATACAGATAGAGAAGTAGCTCTTTAAGATATTGTCACCTCAAAAGTAGCTTACATGCCAGAAATGTGTGAGCACCCCTGACTTATAATCTTAACTATTTGTGCCAAACAGGCAGCCCCGCAACTTCAAAAGATATACAGCACATGTGAAAATGAATAGACTATTTTTTCACAAAAAAGTGATTTGAGGGCATAAGAATAATAAGTTACACCAAAATGTCAGAACCATAGCTGTGTTATCATGAAAAATAATATTGCTTACAGACTAGATTTACAAATTAGGACTTTTGTCCACAGTTCTACAGTAAAATACAAATTTTTAGTTCTTTTTTTTTAGTTTAAATTGTAATTTTAACTAATGGCTTAAAATTTTTTATGATGTTGCAGATTTTCTAAAACCTGGTCAAAAACCTTTTTTTTTTTTTTTAAATGTCGGAATGATTGATTCATAGATTTTCTTCAGATTCACATAGAAAAACATCTGTCTACAAATAATCTTGAAAGGTCACAGCCTTGCATTTTCAGATTTTACCTGCACACTTATTTAAGACCAACATGTTTCCAACTGAATCACAAAGGTCAGGCTGACCTTGACCTAAACACCAGGAAGACATGAACGCACTCACTTTATCACTCATGACTGACTGAACAATAATTAAAAATGTCTGAAAACTGTGCTGAGCCCTCATTAAAAAAGCCTGCATGTAGAGTAAATATTTACCTCCTGTTAGATGGCTGTGTCCCTTTCGCTTAGGGGTTAGTGTCCTTTCTAAACTCCCTCCCTGCACAGAGTTTCATTTTACCTGAAAACTTCAGTCAGTCACCTCCTTCATTCAAAGGAGGAAGCTGGGAGTCAAATGAGCAGCAGGCTGACTGTGGGCGTGGAGCAACCGATCAGACACAGCTTTTGTCAGTATTTCAGGAGCGATTTCATGTTGCTGCCAAGACTGTTTCGCAACTTCTTAGAAACTAAGAAAACAGGCTCTCTGGAAGTTCCTACTGAAGAACAAACCAGCTGACTGGAGAAAGGCATAAAAAAGTGGACAGCATTAGTTCATAATCAGCAGGTGTTACTAAACTGGAAACTCATATTCAAACATAACTTTGGTTCACACAACAAGGAACTATCAGTATTTTATGTAGGAACATTTTACAAAAACTGGATTGATAATGGTATTATCTATGACATTGCATGATTGATGGAAGAAAGTTTTGCAAAACAAATGCTCAGAGAAGAGAGCTAAAGAAGAGAAAGCTGTATAACAGCGAGAAGCAGCATATATGGAAACATTTACAAACACAAAAAAGGAACATGGCTGAAAATGCAATGCAAATTCAATTACAACAAAACAGCTCAGAGATGAAAGGTAAATGCTGTGTAAGCCAAAGATAGTCTAACCTTTTTTGAAAATACCAGAAATGATCAAATCAAAATGTGTAGAAATTATTGGATCTCTATGAGCAATTTTGAATGGACTAAAGCTTTTTTCTATTTAGTAAACAAAAGATCAACATAGATTTGAAAAACAAAAATGTGTAGAAATATGAAGAACAAGCAGGAAAACATGTCCAATAATGAAACGTTTGAATCTAAAGTTTCAATCATTTTCAGCAGTCAAACTATAATGAAATTTTAATTAGGGACAAATTTCCCAAATAATTATTTTTTGTTTTGCATTTTCTAACTAATGCATGCTAAATTGTTTTTCAGTCCAACTTTTTTGTTTGTCTGAATGAAAATGATTTTGACTAAAACATTATGATGAACATTTTAAACTGCTAAAATGCTACAGCTCACTCTTGCTGGTGATTTGTGATTTATGCTTCAGACCCTCTTCCCGTTAGCCTCTTTGCCGAACAGTGCAACATTCTCTGTGGACACAGACTGCTCCATCCTGCAGATCTCTGTTAGCTGTGCAGCCAGTAGGATCAGTCAACCCGACTCAACTGTGATGCTGATTCGTGTGAATCTGTCAGCGATCAAGCAGCAGCACATCTGGAGGACAAACAAGTTTCATTTAAGGGGAATATTCAAGAAAGAAACATTTTGACTAGTGAATTAAAGTATAATCATTTCTGTTCTATTCTATTTTTGTGTGGATTTGAGAGGGTGCAGAGCTGCTGAACAGCATCCCGCAACTGAAATATAAATAGTTATGTCTCATGAGAATTTATAAGCATAAAAAAACAAAAACTAGGTTCTCTGAGATTATGAAAATAGTTCTTTTAATTTCTTTTTAATTGCTGCCATTGAAGTTAAACATTGAAATTAAAGAATGATTATATTAAATTACACATACAATACTGGAATAAAGTTTTTGTCAGCAGCCATTGTTTGGAACTCCACAGAAAAGTCTTCTCAGATCAAACATCATCTCTGTTTATGTGAGACTCTGAGGGGGACAAGTGTCTCTATTCCAACTCCCCCCTCAGTGCACATTTCGCACGTCAAACCAGCAGTGGAGAAAGCTCCTCTGAGCCGGGTTTGTTATAGGTCACAGTCTGTGCACACGCAAACTGCTCACTGCACCCTTACACACCTCAGGCATTCGTTCACAGATGAATAAAGGAAGTTTACCAAAATGTTGTTCTTGAACTTCAGCTGAAACATCTACTGAGCTGCAAAAAACATCAATAACACAAGTAAAACTGTTAAATCCATCCATGAATGTGCTAAGCAGTTGTGGGACGACATGAACATGAACTTCTTGTTTTTTTTTTTTTATTTCACCCTTAGCCTAGTCATTGTTGGATCCCTCAATCTCCATTCCTGTATTGTTCAGATGTGTTTCTTTTGTTCTGGTTTGTGTTTTAGGTCAGGATTTCTTTATTTTAGTATTATTATTATTATTATTTTTGTCCTGAACATGAATAATCCGCTGCACCAATTTGACAGGAACAGTTAATATTCAGAACTGCACTTTAGAGATTTGCAACTTAATTTTTTATACCTCTTTTAAACCTTTTTACCTCTGTTTAGTCTTTCTAAATATCTGTATAAAATCAGAAGAACATGAACACAACTGAAAGTGACGCTCTTATATGGGTTTCTGTGCTTCATTGAAACCTTCCTGTTTCAGATTTTTTATGTCAAAAACTGAAAATACTTGAAATCTTTCTCTTCAGAGGAGAAGTATCCATAGTAATAACAGCAGTGTTATTTGAATATAATAAATCTCACTGAGATTTTAAAGAAAGTTTGGTTACGGCCTCTGCACTGTTTTTTCCTTTTTTACAAATTGACTATAAAAGAGGACTAGGCCAAGCGTGTGACATCACCCATAGAAAATGGTTTATTTTCGGCTCCAACCAAATGAAGTCAATTTAGTTGCTGTTTCTCTGCAATTCGGTTACCGCCATTTGGAGCTAGATGATATCAGTAAGCAGTCCGACTCTGTCTTGGTCCATGTTTCTATGGCAACTACTGTCGCCAATCAGGAGTGAGCTTGTTGGAAGTCCACACCGATCCCATGGAAAACAGGCTCTTGGGAATCTGTCAATGAAATGTCAGTTTATAACTTGAATAACTTGCATTTGACAAGTTCTGCTTGTTTTGTTTTTGGTTTTGGTTTTGTGATTCTGTGCAGGGGGGTATTCCAGAAAGCAGGTTATGTGAGTTACCACGGTAAGTTTGAGGCTAAGGAAGTGGATAACCTTAGTTTTTGGTTCCAGAAATGGAGGTATGTTTTAGGGCAGGGGTGGGCAAACTACGGCCCGCGGGACGGATCTGGCCCGCCTCCATGTTTAGTCCGGCTCACTGAACAATATCAGAGACCCATGTTTTGTTTTTGTTTTTTTTTAATCTGGCCACACGATCAAGACGTGACATTTTATTCCCCCCTGCCATACAGAACAGAAGACACTCTTTCCTTTCTACGTCTCACTTCATCTTTCCCGGTTTAACTCATTATTTCTGAGCGATCATGCTGCCTTTTTTAAACAGCGCACCCTGTTCTGTGTCCTGATTGGCTGGAAACCTTGTCAATCAATCTCCTCAGTCCGTGCCGTGTCTCCTGTACAGAAATTTAGAGCTCTTCAGATCAGAAATCTGTGATCAATGATCAGATTTTTCTTTTCATTCTAAGATACTGGACCTAATTTCTATGAAGGTTTAAGAATTTAAACAAGAGAAAAGAGGGTGAAAATGTTCATGTCTGTCTGAGAAAAGTGTAGAAAGTGTGCAGTGAGGAGTTCTATAAACTTCTGTAATCCTCCTCCTCCGTGGATTTCACTGATTACGGTTCTTTTTAGAACGTAACTCCTGCAATAAGCGAGGAACTCTGTACTGGTGAAAAGGTAACGCAGATATATGCATAGCTGCAGCAGAAGACAGAGAAATCTTCTTTTTCATAATTACTGGACAAGAAACAGACGCGCAGGACACATCTGCGCAAACTGTAAGACATGAGCTGCAGCCCTCAAGGTCTTTATTAGGATTATGACGGGAGATGATCGATTATTGTTTTTTTTGTGTTTTCTTGTTTTATTTATCAGTATATATTTCCTCCTTGAAGGTACCAAAGGGCTTCACAGTAAAAAAGAGATGTAAAATGCGAATACAAGTATTAAACTAAAAACTCTAGAATATTATGTTTATATATTGTTAATTGTCATCTTCTGAACAACAGGAAATGAAACATCTGAAGCTCAAATCTTTTTCAGATCAGTGAATTAACTGCCATCTTTATTATGTAACTTCAGAGATGAAACTTGTTGACTATGTTAGAGAGACATTTCTACATCTAGCTCTTTGAGTCAGGTTTTGAAAGGTTTGGGGAGACTTAAACATTTCCTTTCTTGCTGAAGCAGGCGTTGGATGGAAAGTTCTTGTTTTATTAGATCTTGTATTATTTCTTGAGTTAAAGATCTCACCTTTGTATTGTCTCATTCTATTCAGCTCTGCAAAAGATTAAAACAGCCGTTATCGCACAGTCGTGACAGAGACCGAAAAAATGAGCGCAGCAGATGTTTACTGCTGATGTTCAGAGTTCTCAGTAAAGCTCCAAATGTCATAATCCCGCGAGGTCTGCAGACCCAAGCGCTTGAACCCGGAAGGAGACTCGGTAGGCAATGAGGTAAGCAGTAATAGATTTAATATAGCAGCAAGGCGTGGGTTGATGGATATGGTTGGATCCAAGGTCCTTTTGCGAAGGCCAGAGGTGGAGTTTGGAGGGTCTTGACGGCGACAACTGTGTTTTCCGAGATGGGAGCCAGAGGAGCGGCGGAGCCAGACGGGAGAGAGGCGGACAACAACCAGAAGAACTTCTCGTGAGAAGGTATTCCTGAAGTGGCACAAAAACAAGGTAATTAGACGAGAGGCAAACAGGCATGGGCAAAAAGCAAGGTGAGGCCAGAGAAGCACCATAGGAGTATAATGAACTAGCATCGACTAATGGTCCAGGACCACCTTAAGAGGCTGCAGGATGATGAAGATGATGAGGAACAGCTGGTTGCATCAGGTGTAGCTGGCGAGGGGGAGGAGTCTGCCAGAGGCACCATGACACCAAAAGCATCTATGATGTGAATCACAGCTCTCCTCACTGTCTGCACACACAGGTCCGAGTAAACTCAATACTGGCTCTAAATACTGGCGCTCTTCTTCTGAGTGAAAAGCGACCACCTTGTGTACAGGAGTATTTCTGTTTTACATTAAGCGCCATCTAATGTCAGGGAATGAAATTGCATGTTGGCTCGGCTCATCGTCAGCGAAAATCGCCTGGGTGTGAACACAAAAGACGTGGCGAATAATGCTGGCGAATAACGCCTGGCAAATATTCGTCCCGCTGTGTACGGGCCTTAAACCTGGACATCAGAAGTCTGAGTCTCTGTTTGACTGAAATAAAAAAAGAATGAATTTATTTGAGACTGTAACTCAGCTCTGAGTTTATCTCAAGTCAGGAATGTCTAATTTTATGTCTTTGTTTCTCCAGAAATCATTATTCTACACTATTTCATTCTTGCAAAAACAGTGACTTCTGTCTGTCATTCTTGATCTAAATCAGTGTTTCTCAATTAGTTTTTGCCAGGCCCCCCCTAGGAAAAAGAAAATGTTTGCACCCCCTCACTCACCGCAGTGACTATAAATAAGATAATTATCTATAAAAATTGTGTAAGTATACCTAAAATTGTATCCTTCAACATCAACAAAAGAAAAAAGCAATATATATCAACAATCAAAAAGTATTAACTATTTTGTCTCACAGAAACCCTGTTCTAGTCTAACAGAAGAAGAATTTAAAGTGTATAAGAAAAAATGTGGCAAAATCTCTATATAAACACTGCAAAGAAGAGATAATTTATGAGATAAAAGAACTTTGGCTTACAAAAGGAAATGTGAAATGAAAATATTTAGAGCCCGACCAGATTTCGATGTAGTTTGGGCCTACTGTAGTGTGACGTTATCCTCAGTTGAAAGGACCCCAAACACTTATTGCAGGCCGAATAGTTTTGGTACCTACACTGGCTGGACTCGTAGCTTCGTGTTTGCAGGCAGGGAGGGTGCTTTGTGCGATGTACGATGGACAAGGGTTCGGACCACAGTCTGTTTGGCTGCTCTGTGTGAGCGAGCTGCTGTACTCGGGATGTGCTTTGTGCGCTCCCAAGGAGACTTCAGCCTGAGCGAGCTACCAGACTTAGCCAAGATGCATATTGCAGGATTGATTTTATTGCGGCATGGATTTTAACTACATCCAAAGCTAAATGATGTTGTTAGCACGTATTAGCCTAATCCTAACCCTTCTTTCGCTTCCAAGAAGAAAGCACTGGCCACACGGATTAAAAAACTATGAGAAAACTGGTAATAATAATGATAACAATAATAAAAGTACATTTAGAAGTTCGTCTCCTGCTGCTTCCTGCTGGTTTTGCTGTTCGAGGACAGTTACAGCCTCCCTCAACAGCTTTAACACAGATTTAGCCATGCTTAACTTTCCAGTTTCTGACCAAATTCCAAACCTCTTGGTCCACACTCTTCTATTCTTGCTGAGAAGTGGCTGTGGTGCAGTGGTAGGGCAGTCAACACTATTATCAGAAGATTGCAGGTTTGATTTGCGCCTTGCCCACCCATGTGTTGAAATGTCCTTGGGCAAGACACTGAAGCCCACCTTGCCTCTGGTGGAAGGTTGGCGCCAGTGTTTGGCAGCGGAGCCACGATCAGTGTGTGAATGTGTGTGTGAATTTGACTGTAATTGTAAAGTGCTTTGGGGCTTCCAGGAAGTTACAAATGCGCTACACAAGTATACGCTGTTTACCAATTTTTGCTTCTTTCAAATACATGTATTTATTTTTTTCTGTTTAGTTCAGTCAAGCTAAAGATTTAACTAGACTTCAATTTCCAAGTAATAGCACTATTTAGTTTTTATTTATTTTGTGAGGTAATATTGATTTAGTCGTCCTTTCAGTTTCCTTTAAGACAACATATTTGTAGTCCATGTCTTTACCATTTTTTTAATCACACATAGTGTTAGAGTTAATGAGGCTGGACCCAGAAGCAGGACAGAACAGAGATGGTTGAAGCGGAAAAGTCTTTATTGAGTCCCAGTGGGATGTAGAGTTCTGGCTTTGAGTCCTGATCCTCACCTGCACACTGTCACCTAGTTAAATACCTCTTCCCATCTACCTACCTGGTGGGTTAGGCTTCACATTTTCTTCATACTACCCCCTGCAGTTATGGAGTTGATCCTGCCTGGAAAAAACCTCCAATTCAATGTTCAGGAGCAAAAATAACGAAAATAGAAAACAAAAAGGCAGAATAGACAAATCTTAACAATGTATTAAACCTTTAAGTAAATGTATCAATAAAAACAAAACAAAAGTTATCCAAGATTCTTAAAATTCAAATGTAACATTATGCACTAAAAAATCCACAGTGTTGATCACAAAACTGAATTTATTTGGAAGAAAACATGTTTATTCATCAAAATACATTTACCAGAAAATAGTGACATTTTTAAGGGAAAGCACAACACATAGTAAGCAGGAATAAAACCTGATCTATTCCCAATACACTTCATTAAACCAGCTTGCAAGAAAATCACAAACTTCTCATCAGTTGATTGATTAAGAATAACATTGCCTGAAATGAGCTCTGTTCAAAAAATAAAAACGGGATGAATAAAACTCTTTTTAATGCTTTCACCTCTGCACTACCACATTCACCAAGTCATTGGTAAACCTGAGAGTGCACATTTAGCCTAACTGAGTTCACGTGTGGGAGTTTTATGTTTGAAATGTTAAAACAATCATCAAACATTATATCTAAGCACCAGAGCAGGAAGCACTGGTCTCAACTGAGAGACATTACTTTTGCTTCCTCATGACAACTGTTTTTTAAAATTAAAGGAAGTTGGACCACTGGGTGTTTCATTTCAGTCTTTACCTTTGACCAAAATAGAATGTCATGAATTGATTGGTGTGTGATTCTCCTATCTGAAGCAGAGTTAATGGGTGCATTCCAAGAAACAACAGATGTGTTTTTTCCACAAAAAGAAAAAAAAAAGTATGAATGACATCATATCCTGTAAAAAACAACTTACTGTGGATCTAAAAGTGGGGCTGTACACAATCCTAAAACAAAATAAGTCAACATCATAGGAAAATGGTCTTAACAGCCTTACATACGCAGATGTACTGGTTATCACATTTGCTATTTGTTGACAAAAAATCAAAGTGGCATAACTTCTTCTGGCATTTAGTGATCTTTTTTTATGACAAAGGCCTTGTAGTGATAGCCAACTACTGAGAAAGCCAAATTAAAAGAGAAAGGGTTCCAGGTAAAAGCATTGTTTTAACTTTGTTCCCAGAATGTTGGATAATTGGGCATAAAAATGACAGATAAATGTTATGGTATTGCAGATGAACAAAGCCTGATCATAATATTATGATGTTAAGATTTAAAGCTTACATGACTGATAATTTAAGGAATAACAAAATCGGTCAAAAGAAAGTAGTTAAAACTATACTTTTGTGGAAAAATGTACAACAATTAAATTTAAGAAGAAGGACTGCAATAAATCAAGGGTGTCGGTAGGCTAAGTGGGTGAAGTCAGAACAGTTTGCAGTGTTCCCTTGTTTACTTTCTGGAGTTATGTTCCTAAAAATAAACCACGACAAGTGAAATCCGTAAAATAGGATTAAAGATGTTTTAAACTTGTAAAACTCCTCAATAAAAACTTTTTACACTTTTTTCAGACAGACACGAACATTTTCATGCTTTACTCTCTTGTTTAAACTCTTAAAGTTCAAACCTTCAAAGAAAAATAAGTCCAGTGTTATAGAATAAAAACAAAGATTTGATTGCGACTGAAGATCCACGTAGATCAGGCGAACTGAACACATTCTGTACAGGAGATTTTCAATTGTCAACAACCAATCAGGATGAAGAAGAACACAGTACACCCTTGAGAAAAAAATGTAAATTGCTGAAAAAAAAATAGCAAAACAGCAAGACTGTGAATGGTAACTACAATATTGCGAGGAACCTCTGTAATGTAGAGTATATGTGCAGGAACCAGGCTTCTTTTTTACTGAAACATGTTCTGGTCATGGATGTGCCTCCATCTCACTCAGTCTCATCCTCACCAACAGAAACGGAGCATAATTGCTTCCATTCAACATCTACTTCATTGTCACAATGTTTTAACTGCAAATAATCAAAGGTTGGTTGTTTTTCTCCTCTGCTCTCACATGAGGACTGAAATACGGGTAAAGCTCCTCTTTGAAAGAGCACTCAGTGAAGGAGTAGATATGAGACTGAGCCCTCACATCATAGAAGGAGAGCAGGCCTTCCTCATAGTCCACAAACAAACCCACTTTGGTGGGTTTTTCTTTCGGGAACAGACTAAGCGGCACAGCCGTCATGGCTGCATACTTCTCCTCCTCATAATGAACCAGAACCCAGTAGCCCTTTTCAGGACTCAGCGTGAGTTTGCCTTTACGGCTGGCACCTCCTGTTGTCACACCCAGATCCCACCCTGTCTTGTTGCCGACCTCCACCTCCCAGTACGACCTGCCGGAGGAGAAGGCGTTGAGCCCCAGAACGCTGCCGAACAGATCAAACCTGCCGGGAGAATCAGATATTTCCTGGTCTTCTCCTGAGTCTATCACTTCCTTCCCGTCTTCAGAGAGAACAAGGCGTTTGTGAGCGGTGCTCGGATCCAGCTTTACGTCCTCTGTTGAGTCCAAACTCAGAAATTATTGACAGAAAAATCTATGCTGAACAGTATTTCATTAATTATGTGGATGACTAACCTCTTAATGTTGAAAGTCTCTTGAGCTCTGTGAGGCAAAGAAATATGTTTGAGTATTTGAGTCAGCATTTTGACTGATGACTTTTGACCTCTACAAACTCACCAATGGAGCTCAGCCGGTCCAGTTCCTGCTGAAACTGTTCAATCAGCGTCTCTGTGGTTTTTCTCATGGAGCCGAAAGAAAGTGATGTGTCGAGCTCCACCTCCATCCAGTCCTTCAGGTCATCCTGGTTGGTAAGCGAAGGGTATCTCTGACAAACAGAAGCAGAGGAACAGCCTCACGCCACTGCTGGAAACAGCCGGCAGCATCACAGACATCAAAATCCACCGGTCAAATTCAGTTCTACAACAAATTACATCATATCATTCATCAACAAGGAAGTCATCCTAACCAGGAGCAGACAAACCATTTGATGCAGGTTATTTAGTGATCTGAATGGAGAAATAAAATTGACCCTGCTGTCTAACAGTAAAACAAGCTTGGTCTGCCTGATGATGGGAGATGTGAAGGACAATAAAGAGCAACAAGATGCACCAGAAAAGCACTGAAGCAGCAGAAGGAAATGATGAGAAGGAGAAAAAAAGGAAGTCCTGCAGCAGAGAAGCAACCTGTTCAGGGTGTACCCCGCCTCCACCCAACAGTATGTGGGCTGGCTTCAACAACCCTGCAAGAATTGTAAAGCTGCTCCAAACTTAATTGTTCTATGTTCAAATGTCACTTATTAAGATGTTTTTGATTGGAATAGCTTTTGATTTCAGTAAATATGACCTCCTAGAATCTATTAAATGTTGTGGTACTTTTATCTGTGTGTTATATTCACCTAATCAGGTGATAAGGGCGTGGTTCTGCTCCCTACACTCAATATCATTACACTGATTGAGACTATAAGACAAAAAAAATCACCTGGAGGAAAAGAATATGATCCTCAAGCGCTAATATGTTTTCCAGTTCAGAGACTGCAACCTGGAGTTTGTTGATCTCTGAGTCTATCTCATCCTTTAACTCCTTTGCTTCTTCTTTCAGCAGGTGTCTCCGTTCTTTCAGTGGCTTCAACATTGCTGCCTTGGCAGCCTCCAGGATTTTAGAAAGACTTGTGTAGATGGCTTCCACATCACATAACTCATTCTCCAACTGGTCCTGCAGAAGGAAAACAATCTAAAATGTATGTTCCAGTGCCTGACAGATATTTTAAGCTGCGCAAGACTGGTAGAAAAGACCATGTATGATCAAATGATTGATTAATGATTCTGAACCCTACACAGCATCAAATCATTTTTTTATCAGTGTGTGCTGCATTGTGTTGAGTTTTCTTATTTCCCCCGTCTGCAGCTCACCGCGCAAACTTTCAGAGCTGCATCAACTTCATCCACCTTTGCTCTTCTCCTTGTAATCTTCTGTTCTAGCTTTACTTTTGTGCTTTCAAGTTGAGCCTGTGGAAGGAAAAATCATTTCTTTTAAAGATTTAAGAAAGGTTTGGGGGTGTTACAGTAAGTGTATTGTATTTAAATTGATTTGAAGTTTTGTGCAGCTCCTTGGGACAAACCTGCTAAATCTCTATTCCAAAAACCCTATTCCAGTTACTGTTACCTTCTTTACAGACTACGATACTTTTAATTGTTGAACTTTTGCAACTTATAAGGAATTTTTTGATTAAAAAAAAGAGAATCTGCTGCTTCATGGAGTGAGTACCTTCTTATTGTGCCATTCATCCTCGGTGGAGACAACGTCCTCCTGGCCTTCCTTCATACAGGCAACACAGATGCACGCCTGCTGCTTCCTGCTGTAGAGCTCAAAGGGGCGTCCGTGGTTGAGACAGGCTCGTGCATCCAGGTCCTTGATTGGCTGCACCAGCCTGTGGCCTTTCAGCCGCTTGGAAGAGTGGCTCTGCAGGTGAGCTGAGCAGTAAGAGGTGAGACACAAGAGGCAGGACTTCACCGCCTTCATCTTTGAGGATGTGCACACATCACAGGGCACTTCCTCTGGCGCACTCGTATACCTATTCTGCTCTGCAGCTTGCATAGCTTGCATGTGTTCAACAATGTCCCTGAGGACAATGTTCACCTCTGGGGTTTTGTTCACATGGGTTTTACAAAGGGGACACATTGTGGACAAATATTTAAAGTGTAATTTAAGGCATCCCTGACAGAAGGAGTGACCGCAGGAAATTGTGACTGGTTTTTTGAAGGCTTCCATGCAGATGGGGCAGAAGAAATGCTTCTCCATGGAGAAGGTCTTCCAGAGGGGTTCAGAGATGGAGGCCATGTCTGTAGGAGGACAGCACATCCATTAAAAAAAAAAAATCACAGTTGACAACACATGTCTCTTGGCTCAAATTCTGTTATCTAAAAAAAACTGAGTGGACTGTAATTGAAAATTGTGCATAATTTTCTGACAATCCTGATCTTCCATAATTATTTGTTTAAATTAAAATTGTATTTAGATTATTAATTAGAGCTGAATGGCTGAGTTGGATGGGTATAGGACTGGCACACATATGAAACCTTGGGTTCACTTCAGGAACACAAAGTGCTGAACCCAGTGTGGCAACTTTGGCATGCTACTGCCCAAACTTTTAACTATGCTGCCCAAGTCTAGCTCTCCCTGTGTTTGTCCCTTCTCGTGCAGCCTGGATAACATACAGGGTTGTGTATGTCCATTGGTGAAGGCTGTTTTGCTGTAGCAACCCCTATGTTGTTTTTTACCACCTGGAGGGAGGTGGACAACAACATGGGATAGTAATTTAGATTCTTGATTATTTTTGCCAAACAGTAGCCAGTACAGGTTTTGGCAGCCCCGCGACTTCGAAAGGAATACAGTGCATCAGAAAACGGATGGACTATTTTCCAAGGAAAAGATGATTTGATGGCATAAAAATAATAAGTTACACCAAAATATCAGATCCATAGCTGTGTTATCAAGAAAAACGATATTGCTTACAGTTTAGACTTACAAATTAGGACTTTTGTCCACAATTATACAATTAAATAGACATTTTTAGTTCTTTTTTTTTATTTAAAATGGAATTTTATTGATTTATTTTATTTCAAGCATTGTAGTCAAAGCAATAAAGAATGTACACATATTTATCAAACTCATTACAGAAATGATAAAATGCATATTAAAAGACAGAAAATAAAACAAAACAAAAACATCACTTAAATCACATATGCTTAATTAAATACAGTGATAATTGAATAAAGTATAAGTAGAGTTTGATTTATTGCTTGAAAAGAAGTGGGAAGAAGCAAGCTTATACAAGCTTTATCATGTGGCTTTAAAGTTATTATGGTGCTGATTTTTTAAAACCCGGTCAAAAAACATACTGTATATTTTTTAAATATTACAATGATTGATTAATAGATTTGAAAAATACAACTGTTGTCAAAAAAATCTAGAAAGATCAAAGCCTTGCATTTTCAGATTTTACCTACACACTTATTTAAGACTAACATGTTACCAACTGAATTACAAAGGTCAGGCTGACTTTGGCCTAAACACCAGGAAGACAGGAACGCACTCACTTCATCACTCATGACAGACTGAACATCCCCCAAACTGCAGTTTGAATAATTACAAATGTCTGAAAGCTGTGCTGAGCTTTCATCCAAAAAGCCTGCATATAGAGTAAAAATTTACCTCCTGTCAGATGGCTGTGTCCTGTTTGCTGTGGGGTTACTGTCCTTTCTAAACTCCCTCCCTGCACAGAGTTTCGTTTTCCCTGAAAACCTCAGTCAGTCACCTCCTTCATTCAAAGGAGGAAGCTGGAAGTCAAATGAGCAGCAGGCTGACTGTGGGCGTGGAGCAACTGATCAGACACAGCTTTTGTCAGGATTTCAGGAGCGATTTCATGTTGCTGCCAGGACTGTTAAGCAACTTCTTAGAAACTAAGAAAACAGGCTCTCTGGAAGTTTCAACTGTAGAACCAAACAGCTGACTGGAGAAAGGCATAAAAAAGGGGACAGCATTAGTTCATAATCAGCAGGTGTTACTACACTGGAAACTCATATTCAAACATAACTTTGGTTCACACAACACGCTCATATGGAACTTTCAGTATTTTATGTAGGAACATGTCAATATTTTACAAAAACTGGATTGATAATGGTATTTGGTCATTTTTACACTTTATGAATAATAATGGAAACATGACCTCATTTGAAGCTTTTTCTAGGATGTTTAAATTAAATGATAGAAAACAATATAACAATGTCATAGAAGCAATCCCTCAAGCAGTCCTCCACCCTAGGGGTGCAGAAAAAATCGATTCAGGAATATATCACGATAGTTCATTTGTTGATACTGTATCGATTTAAAATGCTGCATGATATTTTTTCAATTATTTCTGAGCGTCCTTCAGTGTCTGACTCTTGTTTTCCACTTCCCCCTCCAACCTCTAGTTGGCAGCAGTGGACACGGAGCTTCTTTGAGCAGCTTTACACCACACAAAACAACAGGAAGACCTCAGCTAGAAGCAGCTTGTTTCGTTGTTATGAGACATGAACTCTTTACTTGGGCCATGTGTTGCTGCCAGCAACATATACAAACATGGATTGCAGTGCTTTGTAGCGGACTCAGATAAGAACGAGTGAAGCACTGAAGCTGCACAGAGGCTAATACACTAACGCACTTAGCATCAACCGAAATGCTATCGGCAAAGTGGGCCAAAGTTCTGCAGAACCTCCCAGCAATGGATTCTGGTTCAGCGACAAGTATTGGAAAAAGTATATGGGAGAAAGAGACAGCACATAAAAGGAATGCCCAATGGCTGGTCTCTCTGAGAAAAAGAATGTAGCAACCTCCCTGAACAGAATCCAGTAACCATCACAGTGGCAAACATCCAAGAAAGAGTCTCAGGTATGAAGAACTGGAAGGCACCATGCCCTGACATGATCCATGCCTGCTGGATAATGAAACTCACCGCACTCCATGAGCACCTGGCAGCACAAATGAACCAGCTGCTAAGAGATGGGATTCACCCCGAATGGCTAACAGAAGGGCGAGCAATCCTGAACTAGAAGGAGCCTTCAAAGGGTGCAGTCCCATCCAACTACCGGCCAATAACCTGTCTTTTCACAACATGAAAACTCATGTCAGGCATCATGCAACCAAGAAAAATAGGCACATGGATCAATACATGAGCAACACACAGAAGGGCATTGATAGAGACTCCAGAGGAGCCAAACACCAACTCCTGGTCGACAGAACAGTCGCTCAAGATTGCAGGTCAAGACACACTAACCAGTGTGGTCTGGATTGATTCCAAGAAAGCATTGGGGACAATATTCCAAGGTTTTTCTCGCACTATTTGGATGAGCTGCCTCCTGTTTCATTCAATCATGTTTTTTTTTGTTTTTGTTTTTTTAACTTGTCCTGTCCAACAGCTGGGAAAACAGATGAGAGCTGAAGGCCTCTTGTGTTGGACATATTTTACTTCAACAACAGGGGTTAATCTTCTGACAAACCAGAGGTATGTCTAAATAAACCCCTTTTGTAATCGAGGCCAAACTTCATTCATTTTAATCGTGTTTGAAAATCTTTGGTCTTGGACCGGACGGAAAAAGAAAGAAGGGAAGAAGAGAGAGGGATGTTAGAGAGAGGGGGGGGGGGGGGGGTAGGAGGGTGATTATGGGGGGAAGGGGGAGGTAAAACCATGAAGCAGCATAAAGCAACAAGTTGCTGGATGGTTATCATTACGGTCAGGTTCAGATGTATTACAAATCTAGAAGGGGCGGGGCCTATCTACACACATTCTCAAGTGTTAGAAACATACCTGTTGGCTCCAAAAATGTCCACATGTCAACATGTACACAATACAAATATTGTTCACACACGCATACTTTGCCTTCAAACTGTAGGAAAAAATCTTTCGCTCTGAGATTTCTTTCATGCATGTTCTAATAGTCGGGAGAGATAAAAAAAACAGGATTCAGCCGGATAAAGTCACAGAAGGTTTATTCCCTAACAAAAGTTCAAAGACAGAATTAAAACAGATCTGGGTCCTCATTTTAGAAGGTCTACAAAACGCAAGAAGTTACAGGCATTTTACATGAAAGGCCACAAGAGAGAAGACAATAGAATTGTGCTCTTCTGAAACTTTTAAAGACGATTCGGACTCCCTCCTCCCATGGAAAACGTGGCATCGAATTTCCGCCCTGGAACACTCGGATTGGATGGCAGATGATCCTCCTTTGACCATCAGCCAATAGTCGAAGGTCGCGAATGACTTCAAAGGGACACCTGGTGTTGCAATAAACTTCCCTTCCTGTCCACCACAAATCAGATTGAGAAAAAAGAAATCCATGGAGGCCCTGGGTCAAAGATCAGCCTTTTGTTCTTCCCTTGGCACCGGACATCTAGAGAGGTTCTCACAGATATAATCTATTCCAGAGATGGTTTGGATGATGGTGTTGTCTTAATTACTGCTGACTTCTGTTAAACAGCCCCCAAAAGATCAACATCCCCCTCCTCTTTAGAAGGACTGACAGCTGTAGTCAATAAAACATCCTAAAAAATGTGAGGTCAGGATGCTCAGAGTTCAGTTAAAGCACACACTTAAGCTATAAGACTAAACTTCAAGTAATAAAAGTAATAGAGAAAACATAATAAAAAGAAGATAAATTCCTTCAAAACTAACTAGTGTGAAATATTTCATGCAACCACGCAAAATATTAGTGCAAAGGTGAGCTAACACCTGTGTTCAAGTGAGTGTTTATGTTCCACTAAAATGGATGATGGAATGTGAAAAGAAGGAGAGAGTGCCCAGCCCAGCGCAGGGAGGGCCCAACACAGAGCCCCGCCCCAGAATAGTGCCCACAGCCCCAGAGGAGCACCTCATTACCACCCAGGAGTTCTGGGCATCCCCCCGCCCCAACCCCAGGTACGAGCCAGGGTTCCCCAAGGGGCTGCGCTCCAGGCAGCCACCCACCCTACCCATGGTTGGTCCAGGAAGGAGCAAGCTGCCCCCGCCCAAGAGAAAGACATCCAGGAGAAGAGGGGGTCCACTAGAGGTGTTGTAAACATTGCCCGACCAGGCTCGTCCACAGTTGGAAATTTGGCGAGGCCCAGCGCTCGGGGGCAAAGACTAGAACCCACACCACAGGGACACGTACAACCCCCCAACTCAGGTGTGATGTGATCCTCGGCTCTTGGCCTTGCCAAGAAGCTCAGGAATCCCTCTCCCTGCGTGGAGAGAGGGCCGCCAGTCCCAGGAGGCCAGCAATCCTAGAACATGGCCGCTGTTGCCAAGGGATAGGGTTGACGTCTCAGCGCTTCTGTCACGGATAGAGCAAATAAGCAATGATATGCGCTGCATGAAACTTACTCTGGAGGCTCAAATTTTCAAGCTGCGACGGCATCATTGGACAACCGGATCACTGCGATGGAGCAGCAGCGCGGCTACACTGTGCACTTGCCGGTGCAAAGTTAATGTTTTGGGATTAATTGGCTCAAGTGCAGTGGGGAAGATAATGACAGACAGTGGCCTCATGGGTCGCTATAAAAAGGCCAAGAAGCCCTCAGTCAGTCATGTGCAATATTTGGCCATCGGAACCGCCCACTCCCTGTTGCACAACTCCGGTTAGCCTCAAAGGTAATTTAGAGGTGGTAGGTTGTTTACAGGAGTTCGTTCGCTGCCTCATGCTCACATACTGGTTTCAGTTCCGGATGAGAACTGCAGGCATAGATTTTGAGCCGAATTACTGTCTCCCCGGTGACGAACAGTCTGGTAAGCCGGCGAGGGTCAAGTCCTGCGCTTGCCTTTAAGCCTTTTAAGCCCTTTTATGTACTGAGTTTTTGGAAGCATTTTAAGGAACTGTCACTGCTCGAGTGTCGAATCCTCGTGGACTCTGACCATAGTTCTGCCAGGCCCGGGTACTCGTCAGCTGCTATTGAGCCTGAGCAAAGGAGGACTAAACAGGGCATTAAGCCTAAATTTGCCCCCACCACCCACTAAAATAAAAGGTCGGCCGCACACTCCTGATTGAGCAGCCACCTACCCATGAGAGTTTCTTTTATTTTTGTTTTCAGGATTTTTATATTCTTTTGGAATTGTGTTTAATTTTGTAGGTTTTATTATGTCAATGCACCTTTTGTTTTCCCCCCTCCCTCAGTGCTGAGGACCCAGGTGTGTCAGTCCTTAAATTATCCCAGGACCACATTAACAAACACAGAGGAAACAGCTAGCAGTAAGGCCGAACACCCTGAAGGTCAAGCTCCAGCGTCTCCAATGTGGAATGTTGTTGTAGTACGGGATGGACGCTGGCAGAAAGGAATGGATTTTAAACCTGCTTCAGTTTCAAAGCCACAAGTGAATCACACAGCCGGACATTTGCGCAAAACTCCTGGCATTATTGGAACTGGCTCTATTTCTAATATTCACACAGTGAAGATGAAGGTGGTGAGTGTTTTTGTAACTAAATTTGTCCCCAGTTTATATCCTGTTACATTTAGCAAATACCTGGAAGGCAAGATTGGTCTGCAAGTTAAATGCAGGAAAATTGAGACTGCTCACGGGAAATTTAGCTCTTTCCACATCAATGCAGAATGTAATGCTGTGGGGTTGGGAAGGGGCGGCCGGTCTTGTGGGTATCCTTTCGGCTGCGGTGGTGGCCGGGCGTGCTGCGCTGGGGGGTCGGTCGGCCGGAGGGGGTTACTGCGTGGTGACGGAGGATGGGGGGCAATCAGAAGATTGTGAGTATGTGAGCGAGAGCGCATGGGTGGGAGGGACCTGGGGGCTGGCTCGCTGGGATCCTCTGAGGCTCTGGGGGGGTTGGGACGAGGGGTCAGATAATATGGCGGGTGAGGAGGGTTGTACTGGGTAGGGTTATGGGGGGGTGGAGCTGTGGGTGCACGGAGATCTTTGGGTTGCTCGAGTCGGGTGCCAGGGCTGGCTTGCGGAGACAGTGCGCCGGTCGGGTGGTGGGCGGCTCATGGGTTCTTGGGGCCCTGGCCTCGTCCTTGGCCCGTTTCTCGGTGTCCAGCGCCCGGTGGCCCCCATGGCTGCCGCCTGGTACGGCTAAGTGCTCCTGTCCTGTGGCCTGGGGGCTGGACGCTGGGTTCGCCTTTGCTTTGCCCTGTGCCGGGGGGGCCCCTATAGGGGGGGCCTTCTCTGCGGCTGGCTGGGTGGGAGGGTGGGCCCCCCCCCCCCCCGGGCTGCCTGGGTCCCGATGCCGGGGGAGCTCCTGGCCTGAGGGTCTCTACTCCCCTCTCCTGATCTGGCTGGTCAGGCTGGGTAGGATCTGGTTCCCCGTATGAACACACGGTTCACTTCGGCAGCATGCATGTATCTCCACCCCCACGTGCACACTGCCACACTGCTTCATCCCCCCTCCTAACCCACAGTGTATTGATGGACAGATATTTTCCGCTCATCTTTGTGTCAGAATATCACCTTTGATGTAATATTTGTCTTTCCAGCAGGTGTGGTTTAATTGTTACAGCTTAAAATAATAACTTATTCAAATCAGTGCTTCTCTTCCAACCCCCCCCCCCCCCCCTCACATTCTTCCCCTCTCCCTCCCCACACACACTAAATGTAACAAATAAATAAAAAATAATACAACAAAAAGTGGTTTATACAAATCTACACTGGTTTCTCGAAGCTATATAACCTCTTTTTGTAATAGAAAAACCTGTCCAAAACAAAAGGCCTTCAGCTCTAATCTGTTTGCTCGGTTGTTGGACAGAACAAGTAAATAAAACAAAAAAAAAGAATGTCATGCTGTGGCAGACATGTACGTGCCTGGGCTCTGGGCGGATGGTGTTTATGTGAGGCGCTACTATGAACCCCACCGTAAAGAACAAACTTCTGCAGTCAGTGGTTTTCTGGCCCCTGAAAACACTCAGAATACAAGGAAACAAGGCCTCTGTTCCTATGGTGGATGGCGGCAAAACCAATATGTAATGAGTCCATGCGTGGCCTGCATACTGGTCACAGTGTTGCTGATAAATCAAGTCACTATATTGTTGATAAACTTTTGGATGAGTGTGATGTTATATGTCTGCAAGAAACGTGGCTTGCCAAACAGGACTTGGACAATCTGAACTCATTACATGTGGATTTTCATGGTGCTGGTGAATCCACCACTGATCTGAGCACAAGAATTGTTTGAGGTAGAATTCCTGGGGGTGTGGCTATCATCTGGAATGTTAAGTATGACTCTGCTGTTAATGATATGAGACTTAATATTGATTGGGCTGTTGGCTTGGAAACAATTTCAGCAACCACAGATACTCAGCTGCAGGCTGTAAAATTACCCAGATATTCATTGGCATGCTGTGATCCGAACTGCAAAAATGCTACTCATTGCAATGAGTTGTGTGAGCTCTATGAAAATATAGTCAAAGCTGTAAAAGATAGTTGTCTATGCCTACGAAGAAGGAGTCATAAAAGCAGGGTGGTATTCCAGATGGCATATTTAAACTACCCTGGTTTTAACCCTCAACTCTGGCTGAAGTCTGCCTGAACTTGCTTACTCTGGGTATGTCGGTTCCAAAAGACCGGATATGAGTTAGCGTAATTCTGCTCGATTGGGTAACCCCGAGTTAATGCATCTGCATGGCAAGAACATAAAGACATTCTCAATGGATCGACGATTTCCGGAGTCACCATAGAAACGCATGGATAAAAAAAGAGAGCGCTACTTCAGTGAGACGGAGTTTAAGATTTTAATGACACAGTATGAAGATTATACGCCCATCAAAAAAGTAATACAGCTGCATCAGCAAAAGAAATAGTTAATGCTTGGAGAAAAATAACAAAGTAAACGCATGAGTTTCTATCTCATTTCCATTTGTGGTGTATACTGATGCTAGCCCTCCTGGACTTGAGGCTGTTCTCACTCAAGTGCAGGAGGGGAGAGAGCATGTGATAGCGCGCATCCATCTGACGTAATGATGCAAAATACAGCTCATTTAAGTTAGAGTTGCCGGAACTTAAACAGGGCATCACTGAAAAGTTCAAGGACTATCTGATGGGGCCAAAATTCACTGTGTTCACGGACAATAATCCCCTTGCACACCTGCAAACTGCCCAGCTGGGGACCGTGGAACAGCGTTGGATTGCCCAGCTAGCATCTTTCGACTACAACAACAAATAAAATCAGGTAAAAGCAATATTAACGCTGACGCTCTTTCCAGATTCCCTGCCTCTGCAACTATTCAGGATGACACAGACATGGATACACCACTATGGCTTCCACTACAGCAGTGGAGTTGACTACAGAAGGGACAGAATGGGAAGGAGCCCAAGCTACGGACTCAGACATTCAAATGGTGAGACGGTATGTGGAGAAGAAGGAAATGCCCAGGAAAGCAGACCACCAGGCCATGTCCAACAAAGGGCAATGTCTTCTACAACAATGGAAAAGGCTGCAGATCAGGCATGATGTCTTATGCCGTATGTTGATGGAAAAAAACAAACTCGTGAAACCCACTACCAGATAGTCTGCCCAAGTTCCAGGTGTCAAGAGGTTTGGAGGAGAGTTCATGAAGCTACTGCCCATGCTGGTACTGACAAGACCCTTGCATGCCTCCGAAAGAACTTTTATTGGCCTAGCATGTAGGGGGAGGTACGTCATTTCCACCAAGGCTGTGCTGCCTGTAGTCTGCAGAAGAGTAGGGTGGACCCCAAAGCCCCTTTGCACCCGGCGGTTGTTTCCTATCCCCGTGAGGTCATTGTGTTGGACTTTCTTTAGTTAGGTCGTGCCACTGACAAATTGTCAAATATTTTAGTGGCCACAGATCATTTTGCTCGGGTTGCGTGGGCCATTCCTACTAGGGATCAAATGGCACAGACAACTGTCAAGGCAATATGGGTGAGCATATTCAAAACATTGTTCCCCAAAACGCGTCCATTCTGACAGGGCTGTCATGTCTTGTCATTTTTGTCTTTTGTCCTGAGTTGTGCACTTCTGGTCTATGTCTGTCACCTGTGTTGTCTCATGTTGCACTTCCTGTTTTATTTTGAAACACTAACTCTCCTCTCGTTTCAGGCCTTGTTCCTTCCTGCCCTAGTCTGTTCCCTACATGTGTGACTGTGTAATTTTCCCTGATTGTTTCCACCTGTGTTCCCCTTCCTCATGTCTTAAATAGTCTGAGTCTCCCTTTGTCCTGTGCCAGTTTGTTTGGTTATTTCAAAAGCAGTAGCTGAAGCTTGTTCAAGATATTAAAACCACTAAAATCTCTGCATCTGAGTCCAGCCCTGTGGTCATTCCTTACAGTACAAACTGCCCAGTATGGACTCAGCAGAGAGCACCAGTCTCACAGCCATTTTGCAATGCCTGAAAGCCCACCTTTCCCAGCAGGAGGACTTTCTGAAGACTCTGGCATTCCAAATGGTCCAGGTTTCCACCCATGTTCATTACCTCCATCTTGCTCAGCCTAGGACCTCTGCTCCACCTGATCTTTCTACATCAGTCCCAGCTCCCTCTTCTGCCATGCCTGCTAGGAGTCTGGAGAATAAGATTACCCACCAGAACGTTACTCTGGAGAGCCGGGAATGCCTAAGAACTTTATCACAGCCTGCTCGATTCACTTTGAACACTCACCCCGTGCCTTTGTGTCTGACAGAGCCAGGATTGCTTCTATGATCTCTCATCTATCGAGGAGGGCTCATGCATGGGCCATGGCAGAGTAGGCTCGCAATTCTCCTCTCTGTTCCTCCCTCATTGCCCTCCAACATACCCTACAGATCACTTTTGATCCGCTATCAACCAGCCGGAAGAAAGCGCGAGAACTATCCAACATAAGACAAGGTAGAGAATCAGTGTGTGATTACGCCATCCGTTTCCGCATGTCAGCAGCAGAGAGCGGGTGGAACTCCACAGCGCTGTATGACGTCTTCCTGAAAGGACTGGCGCCGCGCATCCAGGAGGAGCTTGTGCCACTAGATTTACTTCAAGATCTGGAGTCCTTCATTGCTCTCGCCATCCGTACGGATAACCGGATTCATAAATTATCTTGCCTGCTGAGCAGCAAACCCTCATGGGAAGGGTCTACTCACAGAACTGATTCAGCTGGACGGGATTTTAGCCATTTTTCCTCCCGATCTGCATTGCTTTTCCTCAGCGGACAGTGGTGAAGAACCCATGCAGGTGGGCCATTCGTGGATCTCTGCTGAGGAACGGCAGCGCCGCCAGTGGGAAGGTCGGTGTTACTACTGGGGGGAGCTTAACCATCTTGTCTCCTCCTGTCCTATGAAGAAACCAACAACGGTGAGTTAAGTCACCACTACTGTTAGATTCAAACGGAGCCTGACGCCCATAGAGGTAACTTACCATGGCAACACCATGGGATTCACAGCACTCATAGACTCAGGCGCTGATGAAAGTTTATTGGATTGGGAGTTGGCTGACAGATTGGGACTGAATTCTCACCTCCTTGAAAGACCCACCCAGGCCAGCGGTCTTGATGGAGGACGATTGTTTAATATCACACACATCTCTGAACCTCTCGAGCTATCCATAGGTGAACATAAGGAATGAACTTTTATGTATTCAAATGCCCCTCCAAAACTCTGGTTCTGGGTTATCCATGGTTGTGCAAACATAGCCCCCAGGTTGACTGGTCAACTGGGAAAATTCTGGGATGGTTGCCTGAATGTGATAAACACTGTCATCCCATCACCACTGAAAAACGACACACAATTGTCAGTAAACCTGTCTCTGTCCATTCTGCTTCAGGTTCAGAGACCCCGGAACTGAGTAAAGTGCCTTCCTGTTTCCATAATCTGGAAGAGGTCTTCAGTAAGTCAAAGGCTCTGAATCTTTCACCGCATCGCCCTTATGACTGCGCCATTGATCTTGTTCCAGGTTCCACCATTCCTAAGGGGCATCTTTACTCTATCAGTGCTTCAGAACGAAAGGCATTGAATGATTACATAGATGCATCACTTGCAGAGGGCCTCATCCGTCCTTTCTCCTCTGCGGCTGGTGTGGGTTTTTTCTTCGTGGGTAAAAAAGATGGGACCCTCAGGCCCTGCATCAACTACAATGCTCTGAACAACATAACAATAAAAACAGATACCCTTTGCCTCTTATGACCTCTGTCTTTGACCAGCTCCAGCAGGCCAAGGTCTTTACAAAACTTGACCTTTGTAACGTTTATCACTTGGTTAGAATCAGGGAACGGGGCGAATGGAAGACGGGATTCAACACTCCTAGAGATCATTACAAATACTTAGTTATGCCATTTGGTCTCACCAACACTCCTGCTGTATTTCAGGCCATGATTAATGATGTTCTCCAAGACTTCCTGGATCACTTTGTGTAAGTCTATCTGGATGACATCCTCATTTATTCCCCTGACTTGGACTCTCACAAATCTCATGTTACTGCAGTTCTTCAGCGTCTTCTGGAGAACAACCTGTACGTGAAAGCAGAGAAAAGCACGTTTCATGTCTCGACTGTCTCCTTTTTGGGGTTTATGGTGTCAACAGGGAAGGTTGAGATGGACTCTGCCAAAGTCAGTGCTGTGATGGACTGGCCAACACCCATGAGCCGCAAGAAACTTCAGCAGTTTGTGGGGTTTGCAAACTTCTGTAGATGCTTCATCCGGGGCTTCGGTACCATTGCTGCCCCTCTCCATGCTCTCACGTCTCCCCATGTTGGTTTCCAGTGGACATCAGAGGCAGAGGCAGCCTTCCAGACTCTGAAACAACGCTTCTCATCTGCTACACTGGTCACCCTGCCCGACCCTCGCTGTCAGTTTTTAGTGGAGGTGGATGCTTCCAATGAGGGAATTGGGGCGGTCCTCTCCCAGCGGTCCGAGCTTGATGGGAAGATGCACCCCTGTGCGTACCTGTCTAGGCGACTGTCCAAGGCAGAGTGCAACTATGACGTTGGCAACAGGGAGCTGCTGGCAGTTAAGGTGGTGCTGGAGGAGTGGCGGCACTGGTTGGAAGGAGCGGAACACCCCTTCATGGTCTGGACGGACCATAAAAATCTGAAGTATATCCGAAATGCAAAGAGACTTAATTCTCGCCAGGTCAGGTGGAGACTTTTCTTTAATCGGTTCTCTTTCACTCTATCTCACAGGCCGGGGTCCAAGAACACCAAGCCGGATACCCTGTCTTGTCTGTACGACCCAGAGGCTGTTGCCAAGGAACCTGAGCCCATTCTTCCACTGACCTCTGTGGTTGGAGCGGTGACTTGGCAGATAGAAACAGAGGTTAAGCAGGCTAACAGTGGGGTGCAGTTGCCCAGTGAATGCCCGAAGAATCGCCTCTTTGTTACTCAGACGTTACGCTTGAGGGTGATTCACTGGGCCCACGCCTCACTAATTTCCTGTCATCCGGGAGTCCAGCAGACTATGCACGCCATCTCCCGAAGGTTCTGGTGGCCACGAATGGAGCTGGAGGTCCGGGAGTACATCTCTGCATGTTCAGTTTGTGCCAGGAACAAGACATCCACCAGAAGCCGCATGGGACTTCTTCAACTACTTCCCTCCAGGCCTTGGGCAGACATATCCATGGACTTTGTCACAGGCCTCCTGGTCTCACGAGGTCACACCACTGTTTTAACTGTCGTAGACAGATTCTCAACGATGGTCAAGTTCATAGCACTTCCCTCCAGGCCTTGGGCAGACATATCCATGGACTTTGTCACAGGCCTCCTGGTCTCACGAGGTCACACCACTGTTTTAACTGTCGTAGACAGATTCTCAACGATGGTCAAGTTCATAGCACTGCCAAGACTGCCATCAGCCAAGGCTATTGCTGAAATTATAATGAACCAAATAATAAGATACCATGGCTCCCTAAAGACATTGTTTCGGACCGAGGGCCTTAGTTCGTTTCCCGGTTTTGGAAGGAGTTCTGCTGGCTCATTGGCGCCACAGTCAGCCTGACCTTGGGGTATCATCCTGAATCAAATGGCCAGACTGAACGCCTCAACCAACAACTGGCAACCAGCCTCCGGTGTTTGGTCTCTCAGAACCCCTCAACATGGAGCAGGCACCAGGTCTGGGGGGAATACGCCCACAACACCTTGCCTACCTTGGCCACGGGGCTCTCACCGTTCAAATGTGTGTTCGGATATGAACCTCCCTTATTTGCAGATCTGGAGCCAGAGGTATCTGTTCTGCCTGCCCATGTCCTGATTCGCCACTGTCATCACATCTGGGCTGCTGCCCGACAGCTCCTGTTCCGCCAACAGGACAGGGTCAAGAAGGCGGCAGATTGCAGGAGGCGCCCTGCTCCCGTCTATCGACCCAGACAGAAGGTCTGGCTCTCAGCCAGGGACCTCAAACTGCACGTTCCTTGCAGAAAACTGGCTCCACAGTTTGTGGGTCCCTTTCCTGTTTCCAAGGTCATCAATTCGGCTGTGGTTCGCCTTTGTCTGCCTTGATCCCTCCGGGTGCATCCCTGAACGATTCATTGTGGACAGATCTCTTCTGACTGACTTCTTCAAGTCCCGTGGTCCTGGACCATCTGGTGTCGGTCTTTGGGGAGGGGGATTGTGGGACTGTGTAATTTTCCCTGATTGTTTCCACCTGTGTTCCCCTTCCTTATGTCTTTAATAGTCTGAGTCTCCCTTTGTCCTGTGCCAGTTTGTTTGGTCTTTTCAAGAGCCATAGCTGAAGCTTGTTCAAGAAATTAAAACCACTGAAATCTCTGCATCTGAGTCCAGCCCTGTGATCATCCCTTACAAGGGCAACCAACTTTGAGTCTACATTAATAAAAGAGTTATGCGATACTTTTGGGGTTGTCAAGAGTCAAACTGCACCCTACCATCCAGCTGGTAACGGCAGTGCTGAACAGTTTAACCAGATGTTGCTTAAAATGTTGCATGCATTGGAGGAAGAAAAACAGAACTGTTGGCCGCAATATTTACCTGAACTATTGCATGTGTATAACAATACTGTTCATTCAGCCACTGGTTACACTCCTTCCCTCTTAATGTTCGGTCCTCATTTGTGCCTTCCGGTTGACCATAACCTTGCTGTGGGGCCCCAACAACCTGGTTACCATGTAGGGGGGTGGGGGAAGGACCATAATAAGAAAATGTATCTATCCTACTGTATTGCTAGAGACCAGATGAATACTGCTTCCTTCCAGCAGAGGAGACGCTGTGACTGCTCTGCTAAGGCGTTGCCTTTTTTTGCCTGGTGAAAGGGTGTTAGTATGCCTTCAAAATAAGCATGGTAGGGTGAAGCTGGCACTGTGATGGTCACATATCTTGTTTTGGAGCTGGTAGGAGATACAGGGTTGGTCTATAGAGTTCGCCCTGAAAAAGGTGGGCAGGAGAAGACATTATACAGGAACTCCTTGAAGCCCTGTGTACTGTCTTCAGTTGTTCCACAGCCGGCTGAGAATTCTTAGGAACCAGAGGCCGCCTTGCCTGTATTTTATGGATTTTTACCAACTGCAGTAGCTCAAGAAGAATAGGGGAATATGGACTCAATTCCCAGGCGTTCTACTCGGCCTAATCGGGCCTCCAGCTCGGTACTGCGATTGAACGCTTAAGTTGCAGGGATCAATGAGGGAGGGGGGAACTACAACCTGGGATGTGATCATGTGGAGCAGATTGGTAGATCGCATGATTTTACAATTGTATTTTTTACATGTTTTGTGGTGCTGTCTGTTGAAAACTTTTGCATGCTTCATGTGGACACTCCCCCTTGAAATACGCCCATCCGATCAACAACCTCTGCTCCTTATTAAGGGGGAACTATAAGAGATCACAAGAGGAAAGCGCAGGAAGACCCCACACCGGCAGCAGGGCGCAAGCACGGGGGGTGTGATTGGATCACCGGGACCACCAGTTCTGCTACGTGATCAACACGCAGGGGCAGGGCAGGGACCCTGCCTGTGTTGTGAGTAAAACAAAGCAACACTGCAGATTAGTTGGAGCAAGCAAGAAGGCTGGTGGAAGCCTCCATTTTGGAGTGCATTTGTGCTGCTGCTTGTCTTTTCTCGCAGGAGTTCCAGCACCACAGGAAGGCAAGCCAGAAGCGACACGAGGAGGAGGAGTGTGTGTCGCGGAATACATGCAGAGGCAGAGGGGAACTCTTCCTTCTGCTAAGTAGCGGACAGTGTAGCCACACTCGTGAGGACAGCCTAGGGCAGCCATAGTTGCTTCTGATACTTACAGGTGCTTTTGCCTACAGGTGTGTGTGACCAGAGGAATCCCCTGACCATCAACGGGAGACACCGACACCCGTTTTAACTTGTTTTTAAAAAAAAATCAGGACTTTTAGTACTTTTTATCGTGTTTTAATGTTTCCTAGGGCTTTTAGAGGTTTTTATTGTTTAACTCCTTCCTGGACCTTTAGAATAGTTTTACATTTTTTGTCGTTTTTAACTTAACCTTTGAGCGGCCATTCACGTTTCATTGCTGTAAATAAATTGTTGTCGTGGCCGAGAACTGAGTCCTCTTGAGCAGTATCACATGTGCTCTCACACAGATCATTCTTCTAGCTCAGCAATAATCCAATTCCCTCTTTCCATCCATATTCCAAACCTACAGTTCTTACAACTGTGTCTATAAAGCGGATATTTTCGTCTCTAACGTGAATTCAAACCTACGCAGAAACATAACTAGACAGACTCGGCTCTCATCACTGGCCTTGATTGCAATAGATGAGGACTTCTTGATGGAACTGATGCGCGATAATCTACAGGATAGGGTGATCGAACTGTTTTTGAAAAAGGAAAGAGAGGAGAATGGATTTTGTCTTCAAATAATCAGATTTTTTGATGAGGGAAATGATTAATATATTAAATAACATTCCAAATTATTATAAAATGTGCTCCGTCTAGGTCAATTGCGGGAGGGTTGCCAGCTCAATACGAGGATCTGTGAGAGGCCTTTAATAAGCAACGTGCTACACAGCTACCTTCACACCGATCCTACGACTGTTCCATAGACCTTCTACCCGGAGCAATGCCCAGTTAAGGACGGTTGTTCTCACTTTCTCAACCTGAGTTTGAGGCCATGCAGGCTTACATCTGAGAGGAGTTAGCAAAGGGCTTCATCCGACCGGCAACATCCCCAGCCTTAGCTGGCTTTTTCTTTGTCAAAAAGAACGGTGGTGTTCTGAGGTTGTGCATTGACTACTGCAGCCTTAATGACGTGAATGTTAAATATCGTGATCCGCTGCCTCTAGAGCAGCTCCGCACAGCTCGCTTCTTTACGAAGCTAAATATGAGGAGTGCCAACAACCTCATCTGCATTCGAACAGGGGATAATTGGAAGACCACATTTTCATGCCCTTTGGTCTCTGTAACACCCCTTCTGTGTTCAAGGCATTTGTCAAAGATTTCTTGTGGGACATGCTGCAACGCTTGTTTTTGTCTACTTTGACGAAATTCTGATCTACTCGGACACATTGAAGGAGCAAGTGGCGCCGGTCTGGCATGTGTTACAGTGGTTGATCCAACAGAAGCTTTGCTCCAAAGGAAAGAAATGTAAGTTACATGAAACCTAATTTGCATCTCTAGGTTATGTGATCAGTGCAGGGGGTGTGGCAATGGACCAGGACCAGGTGGAGGCGGTGCTGCAGTGGTCCCAGCCAACCACAGTGAAGGAGCTGCAGCAGTTCCTCGGGCTCGACAACTTCTACTAGCTTTTCATTTATGGTTTCAGCGTAGTGGCGGCCCCTCTCATGTCTTTACTGAGGGGGCTCCCAAACGTCTGCTCTGGACCCAGGCAGCCACAGAGGCATTCCAAACGCTGAAACAGTGATTTACCCAGGCACCCATCCTCCATCACCTGGACCCATGCAGTCTATTGTGGAGGTGGACACCTCTAACACAGGGGTTGGAGCCGTGCTTTCACAGTGTCATGGTCAATGACTTGCCTGCAGCCGGACACCCAGGTACGGGCATCACTCAAGCATTAGCCGAAAACCCTTTCTGGTGGCACACATTGCCGGCAGACATGGCCCAGTACGTGACTCGATGTGCATCGTGCAAAATAGCTAAGTCGCCTCAACAGCTACGGGCAGCCTTCTGCATCCACTGCCCATACCACAACGTCCCTGGTAAGACATCGCAGTGGACTTCCTTACAGATCTGCCCCGGTCGAGAGGTAACGCCACCATCCTGTTATTCATCGTTTTTCTAAATCTTCTCTAAATCTTTTCTAAATCCGGTTGATGCCTTCGTGCACAGCACTGGAAACAACAGAACGACTCATTGACCACGTGTTATGTTCTCCCAGAGGACATCGTGTCAAACTGTGGCCCCCAGTTCACCTCACATGAATGGCGAGAGATGTGAGGGTCTGGGACTTAACTAAGTCCAGCAGCCAAGTGGAGTGCCTGATCAAGGAAATCACAAGATTCCTTCATACTTACTGTAGTGGACATTGAGAGGACTGGAGTCGGTTCCTGGTTTGGGCTGAGTACGCCCAGAACTCCCTTAAATAGACAGCCACGGGACTCTCGCTTATTCAATGTGTGCTGGGGTACAACCGCCCACCGTGAGGAGACGTGGATGGCGTCTCATGTTCAGCTACAGCAAGCCATCTGCCAAACCAAAGTGCAGATCGACTGGCGCAGATGGGAGGTTCCCAATCTGGTTCTCGGTCAGTGGATCTGGCTCTCCACCCGAGACCTTTGTCTGTGACTCTGCTAAAAGCTCAATCCTAGGTACGTGGGTCCATTCAAAATAATCAAACAGATCACCCCTGTGTCCTACCATCTCCACTTGCCCCCTAAATACCGCATCTCAACCACCTTCTACGTCTTCCTGTTGGAGCCCGCCAGACCTCCAGATGGTGGGTTGAGATCCAACACCTCTGACATTAGCACGCTGCCCTTAATGGTAGATGGTGGGGCAGCCTATCTCCTCAAGGAGATCCCAAATTCCCGGCGCCGGGTGGGTCGGCTTCAATATCTGGTGGATTGGGACTGGCCGAGAGGAACACTCCTGGGTCGCCACTGGAGCAGTCCTCAAAGTTCTTGCCATACTACAATTCTCAGCAACCTCCAGCACACCTGACTGTCATTAATTTATCAGCCACAACAAACTAAAGCTCTGTCCTGAGTGAAGCTCAGTGCGAAGTGTTGTTTGTGCAACTCTGCCTTCATCACCGAGTGTTGTATTTGGGCCTGATTTTCTGCCTCCTGACCCTGTTTCTGACTCTGTTTGCCTGCCGCCTACCCAGTCACCGCCTGGATCTTGACTACCCCGTCTCTCCTCTGATGATTTTATGCCTGCTAATGATCTCTGCCTGCCTGACCCTGCTTTAGGTTTGTGGACTTTTAGTTGAGCTAATAAACCTGCTGCATTTGGATCTAGCCATCTGCAGTTCCTCTGACATTAACATGTAACCCTTGTGCTATCCTAGGCACTTTACCGTTGGGAGTTGGGTCATCTCGACCCACTAGACAGTGCACTGAATCTATTTTTTCAATGATTTGTGATCTTCACTGGTTCAATGGATTACATGAAATTTTTCCACCTTTATCCACCTTTGTCCTGGTAGGGAGAACACGTCAAAGTAAGGGTGGGGTCATCTAAGATAGCACAAGGGTTAAATATAACATTATGGACTAAAAAAATCCACAGCATTTTAAGTGAAGACATAACTGATTTTATTTGGAAGAAAAAGTTTATTCATCAAAATAAATTTACAAAAAAGAAAAAATAGTGACATTTTTAAGGGAAAGCACAACACATAGTAAGCAGGAATAATCTACTACCAATACATCTCATTAAACCAGAAAAAGACTGTTTCTCAACTCTGTAAATGTTATATTTAATATTATTTAAAAAAAAACTTTTGTTTAGGTTGGTAAGTGATTGTTTTGAGTGCACAATAGCAACGTGCCACATCGGTACATCTTAATCTCATCTTGGATTACTGATTTTAAATGAAAACCAGAAATGATGTCAGTTTCTTAAACAGCATTTTTTCTGATTCAAAGTCCAAAATGATTCAAAAATATTGATGCAGACAAAAGGGCCTGCAAGAAAATCACTCACTTCACATCAGTTTATTGGTTAAAAATAACATTGCCTGAAATAAGCTCTGCTCAAAAAATTGGTATTCCCACTAAGAAAGTCAAATTTAAAAGAGAAAGGCTTTCAGGTAAAACAATTTTTTTTACTTTGTCCCCGGAATGTTGGATGATCATAGGCATAAAAATGTTATGGTATTGCGCATGAACAAAGTCTGATCATAATATTATGATGAGATTTAAAGCAGACAAGACTGATAATTTAAGGAATACAAAACAATCTGTCAAAAGAAAGGAGTTAAAAGTATACTTTTGTGTAAATATGTGCAAAAATTAAACTTAAGGAGAAGGTCTACTGCCATAAATCATGGGTGTGTGTAGGCTAATTGGGTGAAGTCATGATAGTTTTGGTATGCAGTGTTCCCTCGTTTATCACAGGATACAAAATAACTCACTATAAGTGAAATCTGTAAATTAGATTTACAGATCTTTTAAAGCTGTAAAACTCCTCACTACAGACTTCATACACTTTTCTCAGACAGGCATGAACATTTTCACACTTTAAAACTTCATATAAAAATAACTGACCACATGCTGTCCTCGAGATTGTCAATTGTCAACAAACAATCAAAAAGAAGAACACAATACACCTTGAGAAAAAAAGCCTTTAAAATTGCTGTAAAAAATTGGCAAAACAGCGAAACTGTGAATGGTAACCACAATATTGCCAGGAACCTCTGTAATGTAAAGTATATGTGAAGGAACCAGGCTTCTTTTTTACTGAAACATGTTCTGGCCATGGATGTGCCTCAATCTCACTCAGTCTCATCCCCACCAACAGAAACGGAGCTTCTATTCTTCCATTCAACATCTATTTCATTTTCACAATGGTTCTCACTGCAAATAATCAAAGGTTGGGCTTTTTCTTCTCGTTTCTCACATGAGGACTGAAATATGGGTAAAGCTCCTCTTTGAAAGAGCACTCAGTGAAGGAGTAGATATGAGACTGAGCCCTCACATCATAGAAGGAGAGCAGGCCTTCCTCATAGTCCACAAACAAACCCACTTTGGTGGGTTTTTCTTTCGGGAACAGACTAAGCGGCACAGCCGTCATGGCTGCATACTTCTCCTCCTCATAATGCACCAGAACCCAGTAGCCCTTTTCAGGACTCAGCGTGAGTTTGCCTTTACGGCTGGCACCTCCTGTTGTCACACCCAGATCCCACCCTGTCTTGTTGCCGACCTCCACCTCCCAGTACGACCTGCCGGAGGAGAAGGCGTTGAGCCCCAGAACGCTGCCGAACAGATCAAACCTGCCGGGAGAATCAGATATTTCCTGGTCTTCTCCTGAGTCTATCACTTCCTTCCCGTCTTCAGAGAGAACAAGGCGTTTGTGAGCGATGCTCGGATCCAGCTTTACGTCCTCTGTTGAGTCCAAACTCAGAAATTATTGACAGAAAAATCTATCCTGAACAGTATTTCATTAACTATGTGGATGACTAACCTCCCAAAGTTGAAAGTCTCTTGAGCTCTGTGAGGCAAAGAAATATGTTTGAGTACTTGAGTCAGCATTTTGACTGATGACTTTTGACCTCTACAAACTCACCAATGGAGCTCAGCCGGTCCAGTTCCTGCTGAAACTGTTCAATCAGCGTCTCTGTGGTTTTTCTCATGGAGCCGAAGGAGAGCGATGTGTCGAGCTCCACCTCGGTCCAGTCCTTCATGTCATCCTGGTTGGTGAGTGAAGGATATCTCTGACAAACAGAAGCAGAGGAACAGCCTCACGCCACTGCTGGAAACAGCCGGCAGCATCACAGACATCAAAATCCACCGGTCAAATTCAGTTCTACAACAAATTACATCATATCATTCATCAACAAGGAAGTCATCCTAACCAGGAGCAGACAAACTATTTGATGCAGGTTATTTACTGATGTGAATGGGGAACAGAAATTGACCGTGCTGTCTCACAGTAAAACAAGGGCGTGGTTTTGCTCCCTACACTCAATATCATTACACTGATTGAGACTAGAAGACAAAAAAATCACCTGGAGGAAAAGGATGTGATCCTCAAGCGCTGAAATGTCTTTCAGTTCAGAGACGGCAACCTGGAGTTTGTTGATCTCTGAGTCCATCTCATCCTTTAACTCCTTTGCTTCTTTTTTCAGCAGGTGCCTCCGTTTTTTCAGTGGCTTCAACATTGCTGCCTTGGCAGCCTCCAGGATTTTGGAAAGACTTGTGTAGATGGCTTCCACATCACATAACTCATTCTCCAACTGGTCCTGCAGAAGGGAAAACAATCTAAAATGTATGTTCCAATGACTGACAGAAATATAAAGCTGGTAAAATATATGTACCGTATGCTGTATGACCAGTACAGAATTATCTGAAACATTTGAGCACAACTAAGCAGGATTTTGTAGCCAAAATAGTTGGCTGCCAAATCAAGCAGCAGCATATATGCAAAAAAAGACAAAAATAACAGCAAAAACAAATATGAAAAACACTGCCTGCCTAAAGTTGATTCTAACCCTACATAGCATCAAATGATTTTTTTCCATCAGTGTGTAAATGCTGCATTGTGTTGAGATTTGTTATTTCCTCTTTTTGCAGCTCACCATGCAAATTTTCAGAGCTGCATCAACTTCATCCACCTTTGCTTTTCTCCTTGCAATCTTCTGTTCCAGCTCTGCGTTAGTGCTTTGAAGTTGAGCCTGTCGAAGGAAAAATCATTTCTTTTAAAGATTTAACTGTTACGGTTTTAGTTTCTTTGCGTTTGTGTTCTGATTCTCTTTAGTTCTGTCATGTTTTGAGTTCATTTTCTGTATTATTTGAAAGGTTCCTGTGTTGTATTGTGGATTCTAGTTTTACTTTTGGTCCCCATCTGTCCTGACTGTTTCCACCTGTGTCTCGTTTGTCTGTATGTATTTAAGTCCTGTATTTCCCTTCCTCCTGTGCTGGTCCATAATTTTGATGTTCTGTTTCAATGTCTTTCTAGTGTCTCAAGTTTCCGAGTGTTTCTAACCTGCTCAGCAGTGGATTTTGGTTTGTTTAGTTTTAGTTATTAAAGACCTTGTTCTCCTGGAACCTCCTGCCTCCTCCCCTCTGCACCTGGGTACTGCCTCAACCCCCAGCTGTAACATTAACTAACATACCACTTTTAACTGTTGAAATTTTGTAACGTTTAATGTTATTGCAATAAAAAAATAAGAATCTGCTTCATTAAGTGAGTACCTTCTTATTGTGCCATTCGTCCTCAATGCAGACAACGTCCTCCTGGCCTTCCTTCATACAGGCAACACAGATGCACGCCTGCTGCTTCCTGCTGTAGAGCTCAAAGGGGCGTCCGTGGTTGAGACAGGCTCGTGCATCAAGGTCCTTGATTGGCTGCACCAGCCTGTGGCCTTTCAGCCGCTTGGAAGAGTGGCTCTGCAGGTGAGCTGAGCAGTAAGAGGTGAGACACAAGAGGCAGGACTTCACCGCCTTCATCTTTGAGGATGTGCACACATCACAGGGCACTTCCTCTGGCACACTCGTATACCTATTCTGCTCTGCAGCTTGCATAGCTTGCATGTGTTCAACAATGTCCCTGAGGACAATGTTCACCTCTGGGGTTTTGTTCACATGGGTTTTACAAAGGGGACACATTGTGGACAAATATTTAAAGTGTAATTTAAGGCATCCCTGACAGAAGGAGTGACCGCAGGAAATTGTGACTGGTTTTCTGAAGGCTTCCATGCAGATGGGGCAGAAGAAATGCTTCTCCATGGAGAAGGTCTTCCAGAGGGATTCAGAGATGGAGGCCATGTCTGTAGGAGGACAGCACATACATAAAAAAAATCACAGTTGATGTTCTCTTTAATGAAAACGTTACTTTTATTTTTTATTGATCAGTAAAAATCTGTTTTAGAAGATGATTTAACAGTTTACCAGTTTACATGAAGAACTTTACCAAAAACACTATTAATAAATAGGCAACACATTTTTTGGCTAAAATTCTGTTATTTAAAAAATTCCTGAATGTGGACTTTAAATGAAAATTGAAAAAATGAACACAGTGCATATTAAAATGGATGGATTATTTTTCAGGGAAAAGTTGATTTGATGGCTTAAAAATAATAAGTGACACCAAAATATCAGAACCATAGCTGTGTTGTCAAAAAAAAAAAAAAAAAAAATGTTTACAGTTTAGACTTACAAATTAGGACTTTTGTCCACAATTATACAATTAAATAGATATTTTAAGTCATTTTTTTTTATTTAAAATGTAATTTTAATTAATGGCTTTAAAATGCCTTTCAAAATGCATTTTCAGATTTCACCTGCACACTTATTTAACAGTAACATGTTACCAACTGAATTACAAAGGTCAGGCTGACCTTGACCTAAATAGTCTGAACATCCCCCAAACTGCAGTTTGAATAATTACCAACATCTGAAAGCTGTGCTGAGCGTTCATCTAAAAAACCTGCATTTAGAGTACACAATTACCTCCTGTCAGATGGGTTGTCCTGTTCGCTTAGGGGTTAGTGTCCTTTTTAAACACACTCCCTGCACAGAGTTTTGTTTTACCTGAAAACTTCAGTCAGTCACCTCCTTCATTCAAAGGAGGAAGCTGGGAGTCAAATGAGCAGCAGGCTGACTGTGGGCGTGGAGCAACTGATCAGGATTTCAGGAGCGATTTCATGTTGCTGCCAGGACTGTTTCGCAACTTCTTAGAAACTAAGAAAACAGGCTCTCTGGAAGTTTCAACTGTAGAAACAAACAGCTGACTGGAGAAAGGCATAAAAAAGTGGACAGCATTAGTTCATAATCAGCAGGTGTTACTACACTGGAAACTCATATTCAAACATAACTTTGGTTCACACAACACGTTCATATAGAGCTGTCAGTATTTTATGTAGGAACATGTCAATATTTTACAAAAACTGGATTGATAATGGTATTTGGTCATTTTTACACATTATGAATGATAATGGAAACATGACCTCATTTGAAGCTTTTTCTAGGATGTTTAAATTAAATGATAGAAAGCAGAAAAGCAGTCTCTCAGCCTTTGATTTGAATGTCCTCCACCCTGGGTTATAATGTTCAAGTATAGCTTCCATCTCTGTTACTTGATGGTCAGTCGGTTAATTCAAAACTTTCAAACTCACTTATACAATTTTTGTTTGTTAGAAAACTGTTTCCAACATTTTCTAAAAGCAATTCCACGTCACATTATTACACAAAAGAGGAAATATGCAAGATAAGATGTCAGTTTGTTGAATATCCAATTCCTCCAAAATACAAAGATAGGCCCTCGCCAGGCAAAGTGGGCTTTGTTCTTTGACAGGTTCAACTTTTCCCTGTCTCACTGTCCCGGGAGAAAGAACATCAAGCCCAACACCCTCTCAAGGTAGTTCCAGCTGGGGGAGGAGTCTGAGGTGCCTGCTAAACCCTGTACCATAGTTCCTCCACACCTGGTTTTGGGAACCACTTGCTGGTGTCTGGAGCACAAGGTTAAGGCCTCAGTTCCCGATCCTGCCATTATACCGGCTGGCTGTCCAGATGAGTGTTTGTTTGTGCCTCCATCCTTGCGCACCCTAGTGTTGAAGTGGGGGGCGGTTGTTCTCTGTCTGCTGCCCTGTAGGTGTTGGGGGGGTTCTGGCTGCCGCTGCAGCTGCGACAGGGGTCTTGGTGTGGGGATAGCTGGGGACTCTCCCTCCTTCTTTTTACATTCCATCATCCATTTTAAAAGAACATAAACACTCACTCGAGCACAGGTGTTAGCTCACATTTGCACAAATAGTTTGCGTGATTGAATAAAATGTCTCACACTAGTTGGTTTGAAAGCATACCGTAAGTAGGCGTGTGTGAACATTATTGTATTGTGTACATGTTGACATGTGAATGTTTTTGGAACCAACAGGCATGTTTGTGGCATTTGGGTGTTTGTGTGGACGCTCTTATAAACTTGTATTAAATCTGAACCTCACCGTAATAACCATCCAGCAACTTGTTGCTTTATGCTGCTTCATACCCCCCCCATAATCACCCTCCTATCCCCCCCTCTCTAACATCTCTCTCTCTTCTTCCCTCCTTTCCTTTTCCATCCGATCCAACAAAAAAAAATTTCAAATATGATTAAAATTAATAAAGTTTGGCCTCGATTACAAAAGGGGTTCATTCAGACATTCCTCTGGTTTGTCAGAAGATTCATAACCCCTGTTGTTAAAGTAAAATATGTCCAACACTGTTTGTTTATCTGTTTGCCCAGCTGTTGGACAGGACAAGTTAGAAACACAAAAACAAAAAAACATTAAACCTGCCAGAGACTCCCCTCTTCAACCCGCTCCTGCAACCCCTCCAGCCCCCCGTCACGAGGACGGTGGTCATACACAGTCAAGGCATTCCTCGCCTCCAGAAGGGTGCGTCGAGGTCTGCATCTGGTCGACTGGGAGGGTTACCGTCCGGCGGATCGCCAGTGGGTCCCTGACCGCTACATCGAGGACTGTTTCCAACGGTTTCCCGTTTTCATCGGGACCACCCGGCAGTGGCAGGGATCACCAGGGACTCGAACTGGAGAAAGCATGGAAAGTGAAGGTGACAGTGGTGCCATGCAGCACTTGGGCCAGTAACCCCCTCCGACATCTCAGTCCAGAAAAGTGCAGTGAACAGAACAGCTAAGATACTGTGCAGGACCCTCAAGCTCCCAGCCCTCTGGTAGGTAACAAACCTCTGGTTTCCTCTAGACCTCATTTGATCATATCATCTTTGCTGCTGTCCTTAAAGGCCACGGAGCCTGTGAAAACACTGACTTCAGCTGCGTTTTAACTTTTCTTCTGTTTTTCTCTTTCATCTGCACAATAAAAAAAAATAATAATAAAGCCTTGATTATTCAAAGAGTTCTGACTGTGATTGTGACGGGGTCCCGCCGGTAAAGGATGCAGAGGAGCCAAGGTGAGAAGGTTCTTTCTTTTATTCAAGACAACGCAGGGCCGCACAGCGCATGACACATCAGTCTCACTCCTCATTTCACTTCCTGTGATGCTCCCTTTTGAAGAGTGAGCCCCTTCCATTGGGCGTGGCTCTTAATTATTGTCCAGGTGGCACCACAGGTAGTAATTTTAGACATAAAATACATGAATGCATAAAAATGAAACACAGTGTGGCCCCCCTCGTCCTCTGACGGTGCCACACCGTCACATCATCCCCCTCCTCTGAGGGATCGACGATGTGCGGCAATCAAAAACAGCAGCCCGCCGCTGCGCATGCCCCACGCTGAACCACCAGACAGTTCTGCAGGCGCCCCTCGTCCAAATGTAGAGGCCCTGCAGTCCAACCGCCAGGCATCAGCAGGGCCGTCCTCTGGCTCGGGCTCCTCCACCCACGTCCTCGCGTCGGATGGATGCAGGGGCTGGGGCTGCTCCATGACGGCGACCCCTTCGATCTGCTCCTCGGTGCGCCACTCCGGTTGGTCCCAGGCCCGGCAAAGGCCCTTCCAACGGCCACACGCCCCCACTGGTCTCCTTCCGGATGGCACCTTAGCCGATTGGAGCCACCGACAACAAGTTCCTGGCGAGATGTTATGCCTCTCCCGGAGAACTCCTCTGACGACCTGGTAGACGTCGGTCCGCCCTCTGTCCATCTCCGCGCAGACCTCCAACGCCTGGATTGGGAACACAGTGGAACCGGGCGGTGTGCCCATCCCGCCTCCGGCCGTCTACGTGCTCCGGCGGTCCGCGTGGTCCGCCGCTCGTCATGGGCGCTGAATTGGACGCCGTAGTTTCCTTCCAGGCCCCTGGCCAGGCCTGAAGCACCGCCAAGGCCACCCGGATCCACCCCCTCTTCCTTAGAGGATGGACTTCCTCGACGGAGGAGCTGTGCCTGCAGATCGTCCTCCCAGCCTCTGCGTCCTCACCTTTTTGTGGTCTCATCTGCGATCCCACTTCTGACACCATATGTGACGGGGTTCTTCTCAGCAGTAAAAAAAAAAAAAAACTTGGAAATAAGATGACCAAGCCAGCAGACTCAAAATTTCAAAAATGGGATTTTATCAGTGACGTGCAGTCAGGTGAGGCAGGTGAGGCAGAGCCTCACCTGTCATAATCGTGATAAAATAGAAAAAGGTACATTAAGTAAATATTATTTTCCACTGATCTATGTTAAATATACATTTTCAGTCAACTCAACAAATTTTCCACAGTTTCTGAGGTTAAAATCACCGAATTTGAGTGTTTCGCGATCACAGACAGAGCTGAATCTCCGGGTGAGGCTCAGGAGCGCTGTGCCTCACTTCTGACGGTAGGGCTTAATGTTAACACAGACGTGCAGTGAAAAAAACTGCTATAGGCCTGTATAATAGGCTTCAGGTGAGGCATACCTCACTAGGGGGCAGACGTGAGCTGACAGCTGCTTTGTAGCTACACTGGTGCCGTAGAAGAAGACCAAGGCATCTTTTCTCCACTGAGAGGGAGAAACTCATATAAACTAAAGGAAAAAAATGAATGCTTGGAAACAGATCACAGAGCTTTTTGTGGAGAAGGATCAACACATGGACTCAAAAAGTAAGGCCAAACATGTTTTTTAATGTTTGTTTTTTAAAAATAACTTGGGAGCAAGTGGAAAAAATGTAAGTAAAATCATTTATTTTATTTTTATGATCATTCTCAGACAACATTTGATAACTGATTAGAATTTGAAGTTGGAAAATTACCAGAAATAGTTACTGAGGGTCAAATTTGCTGAACACATCTGTATACTTTCATTTGTTTACAGATATGAATGATTTACACAAGAAGAGTGTTTTATCCATCTATAAAAGAAATATTCTCTGTAGGACAAATATGTTCCTGTGTGTATTTTATAAGCTTTCAGCTGCCGTTGGATAAATGGTGAAATATTCAGTTCTTTCATTGTAAATCTGACTCCAGAGGATTCAGTGCCTCACCAGTCACTGACCTCACCGCATGTCACTGGATTTTATCATTATTATTTATTTTATTTTAGCAGTCTTGGTTGCAGTGGTGGCAACAAGCTTTCCCAGAATCAGCTGAATTTTTTATCTTTATTTTTGTTTTGGGGATCAATAAAATCCCATTTTTGAAATTTTGAATCTGCTGGCTTGGCCACCTTTTTTCCGAGTTATTTATTTTTTTTGCTGCTGAGAAGAACCCCGTCACAGTGATCCAGGTGAATGACTTGTTAGTCCAAAATAACGTCTTTTATTCTTCAATTTTGGATTTCTTCTCTTCAAAAGACTTTTTTTATAGAACTGTCGTTCAAAATTTTGATTTTTGTACTAAATCAACAAATTATGCCACAAAGACATCTTTAATTATATCAATTTATATCACAACCTTGTCTGATACTTAGGAACATCTGCTTGCAGATGGCCCTCAATAAAGCTTCAAGTTGTAGTCCCTCTCTGATTATCTTCATCCATTCCATCCGTTTGTTATCTTTTCGGGGTCACAGGACTGCCAGAGCCTATCCCGGCCACTTATGGGCAAAGGCAGGGGACTGCCTGAACAGGTCGCCAGTCAGGATCACAATCACACACCCATTCACTCTCACACCTAGGGACAATTTGCAGTTCCAATTAACCTATGAAGCATGTTTTTGGACGGTGGGAAGAAACCAAAGACCCCGTAGAGAACCCACGCATACACGGGGAGAACATGCAAACTCCACACAAAGTTCCCTCGCTGATGTTCTGTTTTAGGTCCCCTAGCCAGGACTTGAATCAGGGCCCTTCCTGCTGTGAGGCAAGAGCGCTAACCACTGCACCACCGTGCAGTTATCTTTGTGATTTATTGTAATAGTGTTCCCAGTAGTCTTTTAATTACAATTGTACCATTTTAAGCCAAAATTTTAGAAACTGTCATTTTCTAAGAAATATCTTCTGCAGAACGGCAGGAGTTCATTAGAAATTCACCTCTGAGTTTTGGGCAGAACTGTTGGAATAGAGTAAGCTTGCATGAAAAAACTGATCTCTAAAAACTATAAGGAAGAGGATTGCTAATAAACTTCTGTTCTGTTTGAAAGATTGATGGGAGAAAGTTTTGCAAAACAAATGCTCAGAGCAAAAAGGGAAAGCTGTATAACAGCGAGAAGAAGCACATGTGGAAACATTTACGAACACAAAAAAGGAACATGGATGAAAATGCAATGCAAATTCAATTACAACAAAACAGCTCAGAGATGAAAGGTAAATGCCGTGTAAGCCAAAGATGGTCTAACCTTTTTTGAAAATACCACAAAATGATAAAATGAAAATGTGTAAAAATTTTTGGATCTCTATGAGCAATTTTGAATGGACTAAAGCTTTTTTCTATTTAGTAAACAAAAGATCAATATAGATTTCAAAAACAAAAAATGTGCCGAAATATAAAGAACAAGCAGGAAAACATGTCCAATAATGAAACGTTTGAACCTAAAGTTTCAATCATTTTCAGCAGCCAAACTATAAGGAAAGTTTAATCAGGGACAAATTTCCCAAATAATTGTTTTCCTAACTAATGCATGCTAAATTGTTTTTCAGTCCATATCTTTGGTTTGTTTGAAAGAAAATGATTTTGACTAAAACATTATAATTAACGTTTTTAGCTGCTAAAATGCTACAGTTCACTCTTGTTGTTGATTCCTGAATAATGCAGCAGAACTCTGTTAGCTGTGCAGCCAGTAGGATCAGTCAACCCGACTCAACTGTGATGCTGATTCGTGTGAATCTGTCAGTGATCAAGCAGCAGCACATCTGGAGGACAAACAAGTTTCATTTAAGGAGAATATTTAAGAAAGAAACATTTTGATCAGTGAGTTAAAGGATAATCATTGTCTGTTCTGTTCTATTTTTGTAACATTTGAGGAGATTTAGGCAGATGTGGATTTGAGAGGGTGCACATCTGCTGAACAGCATCCTGCAACTGAAATATAAATAGTTATGTCTCATGAGAATTTATAAGTATAAAAAAAGAGAAGTAAAAACAAAAACTAAGTTCTCTGAGATGATGAAAATTCCCAATTTAATTTATCTTTAATTGCTGCCATTGAAGTTAAACATTGAAATTAAAGAATGATATATTAAATTACACATTCAATACTGGAATAAAGTTTTTGTGAGCAGGCATTGTTTGGAACTCCACAGATTAACAGACAAGTCTCCTCAGATCAGACATCATCTCTGTTCATGTGAGACTCTGAGGAGGACGAGTGTCTCTATTCCAACTCCCCCTTCAGTGCACATTTCGCACTCCAAACCAGCAGTGGAGGAAAGCCTTCTGAGCCGGGTTTGTTATAGGTCGCAGTCTGTGCACACGCAAACTGTTAACTGCAGGAACGTCCTGCACCCTAACACACCAGGCATTCGTTCACAAATGAATAAAGGAAGTTTACAGAAATGTGGTCCTTGAGCTTTAGCTGAATCGTCCACTGCAAAAAAACATCAATAACATATAAAAAACTGTTAAATCCAAACATGAATGTGCTCGGCAATTGTTGGATTATCTCAGCCTGAACTTTAGAGACTTGCCTTTTCGTTTTCTTATACCCCGTTTAAACCTTTTTACCTCTGTTTAGTCTTTATAAATATCTATCTGTAATGTGAAATCAGAATAACATGAACTGAAAGTGACGCTCATATGGGTTTCTGTGTTTTATTGAAACCTTCCTGTTTCACCTTCTTCATGTTGCAAACTGAAAATACTTGAAATCTTTCTCTATAGAGGAGAAGTATCCATAGTAATAACAGCAGGGTTATTTCAATTTAATAAATCTCACATAAATGTTAAAGGAAGTTTGGTTACGGCCTCAAACCAGACTATCAATTACTTCCTGTTTGCATTCCAAGGGGGAGGGGTCACTCAGTCCAGTTCTCTTATAAAGTCAATGACATTGACACGGACCAATCAGAGGCTTCATTAAAGTATGTAGTGGTTGGAGCTGAAGTTAACCATTTTCTATGGGTGATGCCACACTCACTTAGTCCACTTCTCATTTACAATTATTAGTTAAAACACTTGTGGCATCTGCAGCAGAGAGCATGTTTGACTGATTTTTTTGTTTGTTTTTAGCTCAAGCTGGTTCATTTATTGTTATTTTATTTTAAGATTTCTACATTGCTCCAAAAAAGATGCGTTTGTAACATTTGGTTCTTGTGATGTCTGCTGATTTTTGCTTTTGGTTTAGAGTACATTTTGTGCTTCAGTGGTTACAGCCCACTTCAGGGGGCCGGTCTTATACTTATCTAGTGAACTAACATAGTGGTAGTAAAAAAACAAACTGTTTTAGGAATGTAAGTAAAAGATTTGTGACTTCTATTAAAAAATCAATTTTGTTGAGTTTTCTGAGGTGATCTCAAGGCTACACTCAAAATAAATAAAGAAAACAGGAAACCTCACCTGTCAACATAACAAGCTGAAAAATGTTCTATGACGACTGAAGAACACGAAGGAGGCTCCCATCATCCTTCTGTTTGCACCCTGCTGGACTGTTCAACTTTCTAGTGATCTCCAGAGGTTTATCGCGTCTGGTTGTGAGCAGCATCTCTTTTTTTCTCACAACTGACATCACACCTTCAAATATACCTATAATACCATCAAAACAGAAACAGACAAACAGTAATCAAGATGTTCAGAAAACTCAAGCTTTATATAAAAAAAGCAGGTTTCACAACAGAACGGTTTTGAGAGAAGAAAAACCACAGTGAAACACGGAAATGCAAAGCATAAAGGAAACAGCTTCATGATTTAAAATTAGGACTCCTCTTCTGCAGATCTGACAGTTTGCTTTTAGACCACAGCTGTTGGTGGTCTTTTCCTGAGCTCTTCCTCCAAGTGTTCTTCAAAACCACAAGCACTGAAATCACTTAATGACAGATGACCATCCAGGGAAACCCCTTCAGGCAGCCGTTTTGTCCTCTAAAAAGTCCAAACCTTTGCATTTAAATATTGCCTCAATTAATATTAGGGTCCTATATAAATGTTAAAACACATCACACATTTCAGCCCTGGTTTAATCTGATATCAGATGAGCTTTAGGGATTTATTCAACAACTGATGGACAGCTGTCTAATGGAATGGTAACTCTGAAGGTTTTACAGATCATTTTATGTTTTGAACATCCTGTGAACTGTCCTCACATTTTTACGTATTTAAAAAAGTTTTATGTTACTATTAATTAAATTTACCAGTTTAGACCAGGCTTAAATGAAGATTTTGCAATTGACAAACTTTCTTAATTTTTTTTATTTGTTATTTTTGCAGGAATTTTTTTTAATTTTTTTTTTCCCAAAAAAGGGACTTTTTACTTTAAGATTCAGTTTTTGCAGTGTTCAGTATTAAAGTGGGTGATGTGGGGTTGATGGATCTGGCTTTGTGTCACAAGAACATGCAGACAGCTAGATCCAAGGACAGCAGGTTTATTAGCTCCTTTAAAAGTCATCAAAGTTAAATCAGGATCAGCAGGCAGGAGTCAATAACAGACATTAAATTAATCCGAGGACAGACTGGGTGTTCAAGATCCAGAGGGACAGCAGAACAGAGCCAAATATGGCGCTCGGTAATGAAGGCAGAGTGGCACCAACAATACTTCACATTGAGCTCAGCTCAGTGCAGAGTTTAAATATGCTGTGGTTGATTGAGTGAATGAGAGTCAGGTGTGCAGCATCCAGGAAGTGTGGTTAGAACTCTGGAGATGGTTCCTGACGGTGACCAGAGGGGGAGACAGTTCTGATTTCTGACACTTTGCATGTTCCTGTGATAAAAGTTTTCATGTTCAATACTAACAGATAAAAAAGCTGACCGACTTGACATTACATCCAGATATCTCAGAGTCTGACCCAGGGTTAGTTTAAAGTGCACACTCTAAAGGCCCGTACACACCGGGACGAATATTCGCCTGGCGTTATTCGCCAGCGTTTTTCGCCACGTCTTTTGTGTTCACACCCAGGCGATTTTCGCTGACGATGAGCCGAGCCAACATGCAATTTCATTCCCTGACATTAGATGGCGCTTAATGTAAAGCAGAAATACTCCTGTACACAAGGTGGTCGCTTTTCACTCAGAAAAAAGAGAACCAGTATTTACGAGCTTGTCAGAATCATACAAAGAAAACAGGAATATTTCAAGCACCAGTAGTTCCAGCTCCAGTTCGAATGATGAAGAAATTATTGTTCTGTTGAATGATGAAAGACGCCGGAAAAGACGCCGATTTTGGGTACATCCCATAGTTACGAGAAGAGAAGAACATGGTGAGTTTTATCGACTGGTACAAGAGCTGAAAATGTTTCATGAGCGTTTTCGGGGATATTTTAGAATGTCCGTCATTATTTCTTTGCGGCAGTGCAGCCGCTACTTGGCGTCTGTCTTCTTCGCTGGTATGTGTGCTCAGCTATGCAGTTTTGTGTTTGAGCGCCCCCAAGTTGTGTTTTACTGTAACTTCAGAAGCTCCAGACACGTGAGCAAAAGCGCCATTCTCATTGGTCGAATAGATTTCGACGCGAGGCGTCAAAAAAAAAAAACGAACCCGAGGCGTTTTTTTTTTTTGACGCTTTGACGCGTGGCGTTTTTTCGCGTCGGTGTGCACACTGTCATTGGTGCCTTTTGTTTAGTCACGAGGCGAATTTCGTCGGCGAAAATCGCCGGCGAAATTCGTCCCGGTGTGTACGGGCCTTAAAAAGAGTATTTGGGCTGTAGTTGGAAAGATGTACTTTTTTACGTTGTTCTAACTTAATTATTTAGTTTGGTGAAAATAAATCATTTTTTTGAGTTCATTCAACTTAAAAATAACACCTAGTTGTCTGACATAGTTATTTTACTTTCAATCAACTTAATTCAATTAAGTTGGTGTAACTTTGGTGTGAACCTGTCGATGCATAATGATGTCATAACGTGAGGCAGCGCAAGGAACTATGGGATACCATTTTCTTTGCCTATCTGGGCAGATTGTGGTTTAAGTGTGAGTTTTTGTCCATGGGTTTTGTTGTCCAGCTGTTTTACTCTGTTTGAACTAGTCATTTAAACTGTTATGTTTATTTATTTCTGCACCATGAGTTAGAGTTTGGTAGAGGATGATGAGGTCCCTCCCCCCTTGTGCGGTAATATATTCTAAGTCCCAAACATTAAAGACAGAGTTCACAACATGTGAGCTCCTGCCTTGTAATGCGAGACATTGCTGGGTCATTCTTGTCTTTGATAAGACAATTACCACCCCCAGTAGTGAAAACTTTGGAATAACGTGTCAATTAAAATTGTATAAACAAAATTGAAAAAGATTTTCTATAATGTAGATCAACATTTCAAATTAAGTTGGATAGTCATAAAAAATTAAGTTGAATAAACTTAATTCAATTAGGTGTTACCAATTGAAGTAATTCATTTAAGTTAGATCAACTTATCAATTTAAGTTGGATAAACATAAAAATTTTAGTTGTATAAACTTAATTCAATTAGGTGTTACCAATTGAAGTAATTCAATTAAGTTGGATCAACATATCACATTGAGTTGGATAGACATAAAAATTTAGGTTGAATAAACTTAATACGATTAGGTGTTACCAATTGAAGTGATTCAATTAGGTTGGATCAACTTTTTTCTTTTTAGAGTGCAGGAGCCCACGCAGCTCTGGTTGCCTGACTCCCTAAAACTGTGTATATGGGTGTAGCAGGTGGCGTGTGTTCAGAATTTGAACAAAAAAGCAAAAATAAACAAACCAAAAGCATGCAAATGAAGATACATTGTCTTAGAATGTCAAACCACTGTCATTAGTGGTGGAAGTTTTACAGAACATGAGTTGGGTGTTAAATGCGTCTCTGAAACTTTAAGTTTTAACCCTAAATTCAACTTTTTTCCTTTGTCACAGAACATCCTTCCAAAGGGCCCAGAATCAGACTGAAAGGTTAAATGACCAAACATGTTTGAACATAAAGCAAGACATGTTTTGTTTTAACTTCTTTTATTTTCTTTTATTTAAAAAAATATAATATTTGGGAGTGTCAAATTATTGCGTTAACTGTGATTAATTATTTATAGACAAATTATTGCGTTTTTGTTTTTAATCACGTTAAACTAGTTGATCTATAACTATTGTTGTGTTCTCAAATATACAATTCAACAGTTTACTTTAATGAACATATTATCTGAAATCGCGTCTAGCATTGCATGCAGCACCTACCCATCACTGCTATGACATCAACAATGTGCAGCTTTGTAGTTCTTTACACAATTAACCCAAAACAATGCCACACCTGTTTCTTATTATGTAAGGTATAAAGCCCAAAATCAAGTCTCATCTCTTTCCTAGACTCTTTTTCTCTTATGCTTCATCGCAGGAAACAAGAAAATCCCTCATGTCTTTTCTACTGTCTTACTATGATCAACTATGGACGAAGCTATTATATTAATGAGAAGTTTATAGTCAATATTTTTGGATAACAGAAAAAAGTGTTCCTACTATTTTGATAAGTTAAATTAGATCACTCTGATGTTTTATTTATTTTTTCTAAAGACTGAAAAAAAATCCCCCTTGGTGGTGTTTGGAAGTTGGAAGTCTGTTATAATAAAAAACTTCACAAAGCTACTTTTTTAAATTGTATTTTGCCAGTCAGAATTACGACAGCAGGAAGTGTTGTTCCATCACTGAGTTTCCACTGGAGACATTTAACAAAACCCCCACCCCCACCATCTTCATGAACATTTCTATTTGACCAAATTACAAAAAATAACAAAACAATCCAAAAATGGTGAATACTATACATAAAAATAATATATCAATCAATCAAGACATATACCTAAAAAATGGGATTATTACAATCTAGAACATAAAAATATATATCATCGTTGATCTTCTATCAGATGCAATAATAAACAGCGATTAGTTTATTACAGCATTATATTTCTTTTTTTTTACAGAAAATAGAAAAAAAATGGAAAGATGAGTGCTGGGCTAAAGTCTCTTATTCAGTGCACTTCTACCAGCTCACAAATATGGAAGGAACTTTCATGGAAGAACTTTATACTAGTATTTTTTTTTTATTGTCCGTCATTCTTCTTTACTTATTTTTTTACTCTTGGTGTATATGTTGAATTTAAGATTTTTGTCATAGTAAAAATAAAGTTAAAAAAATCATAAAAACGAAGAAGGATGATTGTAAATTCCAGATTCCAAAAAAAACACATTCTTGTCAGTGAAAATGAAGGCAGTTCATCAAGTTTCTATTGCTATTATGATGAGCAGCTCAGAGGAATATGCAGAGGAGGGAAATCTCCACCCTGACATTGACAGTCTTGTCATCTTTCAGACCATACAATGTGAACATTTACAGTGACTAAGATTACTATAACTTCAGCTTTGATGTCAAAAAAGAGATCTCTATAACTTCTTCCACTGTCAGAGAAAGATGTGATCAAGAGCTCTCTAACCAAATAAATCCCAGTAGATTTCATGTTTTTTCTATAACATTTTTTTTTTTCAGAGCGAGGAGAGTGCAGAACACAATCTCCCAACCTACCTCTCTCAATTTGATGCAGGTTTGGATGTACTAACTGTTACAATTTCCCAAAAGACCACTGGAGGTTGGTTTCAAAAGTAATACATTTCTTGTAAAACCTCGCATTAAAATGTCACATTTATCACCAAACATTAAAGTACTTATGGGTGGACTCAACAATGTCACTTTACTTTGACCTGCCTGATTGGCTGTTGGGGCAGGCGAAGCAAACAATCTTAACCTGTCTCAATTCAACTTTAATTTTTTTGATTAAGATTCCAACAGATGACAATAGAGATCACCTGGATTTCTGTCTATGCTTGACAACAGGAAACTGAGTGTTGTCCACTAAGTGTAGCTGCTAAACTCTGAGGGTTCAAAGGTTGGTGAGGCTGCAGCACTAAAGAGGAGCAAAGTTAAACATGCAGAAGACTTTAGAAAAAAAAAAAAAACATTATGGGTATAAAGATGTGTCTTTTTTATATTGTGTATAATTTCTTACATTAACCTGTACCAATGTCATAAATGTTCTACAAATGATCATGTTCTTCTACAACCTGCTGTCCTAATTTAACTTTTGTTTTGTTGGACAGTGATTAAGGAATTTAAAAAGGATCCATAATTTTGCAGAAATGTGATAACTAGGGATTCAGATTTCCTTGTTTTGCTGTAGAGATAGAAATATGGGAAAAGTTTTCCGGTGAACTCCACCCCCAAAAATGAATGAATGTGCCGCTTCTCTCCCACGTCATAGAAGGACACCCTCCCTTCTTCATAGTCCAAATACACGCCTATGTTTCTAGGCCTGGGGCACAGATGGAGAACCTTGTAGGGTGTATCATGAACCCGGTAGTCAAACCCCCGCTTTCCAATGGCAAAGAAGCCATTTTCTTTTCTTAGAGCTGCCCGTCCAGATCTGTCAGCTGTCTCTGCAGCAACACCTACGTCCCAGTTGTTCCTCATGCCCACTTGGACCTCCCAATAGTGCCGGCCAAATGAGAAGCCCTTTGTCCCCAAAATCATAGGAAGGTGGAACTTCTCTGTGTCGTCAGATGATGATGAGTTGATTATTTTAGGATGCTTCAAACGTTTTCCAAAGTCGGACACCACAAGGTTTCCACCAGCAGTAGACGGGTCAAACGTCACCAATTCTAAATGGAAAAAGCAAAATATGTATAAAAATAATGTAATTCATATTATTTTATATTATTCTCAGGTTGAACACTCGATTCTGATTGGCTGCTGGGTTTGGAATTTAAAAGTGACAATTCACATTGAGAATGCACACCTAAAAAAGAAGTTATGGTCATATAGCTTAACTGTTTCATATGACTGCACCGGCTTCTTTAAAACAAATTTTTGCTTTATCATCTGGACAAAAACAAGCAGCAAGAGACTAACTTTCTCTTTGAACTGATGCTTTATTTATCGTCAAACTATCGTGACGATCATCACATTTATCCCTTTCCTTTGCTGCTGCAGTCGAAGCGGTGTATTCTCATGTTACTGTGACAACGTGCCACAGGTTTTCTTTTGTGAAAAAAGAATCTAAACCGAAAATATAATTAGGATTAAGTACATAAAACTGGTTGAATATCTATTTCTTTTGTAAATGAACATTAGCAGAAATTAACGCACTTCCTGGAAAGCAACCATCCAACGCCTTTGGAGCCTAAATTATCTCCAGAGTTAAGTAGATTAGGAATAGAAAGGCACTGGGAGTGTGAGTTGATGCTCACACCCAAAAACGAATGCGGAATCACTGGAGCTGCAGGACAAGCTGAGGCCCGTCTGCTGTCAACACGTCCTGCTCTAGGCAAAACTGCAGAATTAGCATTGAGGGTGGAGAATGCCAGCATATTGTTAATTGTCAACATCTTAACAACAGGAAATGAAACTTCTGAAGCTAAAATCTTTTTCAGATCAGTGAATTAACTGCCATCTTTATTATATAACTTCAGAGATGAAACCTGTTGACTATTTCAGAAAGACAACATCTAGCTCTTTGAGTCAGGTTTTGAAAGGTTTGGGGAAACTTAAACATTTCCTTTCTGGCAGAAGCAGGTGTTGGATGGAAAGTTCTTGTTTTATTAGATCTTGTATTATTTCTTGAGTTAAAGATCTCACCTTTGTATTGGCTCATTCTACTCAGCTCTGCAAAAAATGAAAACAGCCGTTATCGCACAGTCGTGACGGAGACAGAAGAAATGCAGATGCAGATGTTTACCAGTGATGGTCAGAGATCTCAGTACAGCTCCAAAAGCATCTATGATGTGACTCACAGCTCTCCTCACTGTCTGCACGCACAGGTCAGAGTAAACTCGAATCTGGGAGCAGTTGGTCTGGTCAGAGATGGTCTGCAGAGACTGTAGGGTCTGCAATGATTGACATGATGGTGAGAAAGTTTCCTCTGTGCTGAACAGACAAGGGCAGGTTTCATGTTTAATACACTGTTTGAATTTAAAACTGATTTCATTTTCATTTGTGCGACTCAACCCTTTTTAGTTCAACCTCATGTTCTAGAGTTTCCTCTCATATCTGGTGGGTTTAGGAACCACCAGGTAGTATCATAAATATTTGGGTCCCACAACATTGGGTGGTTAATAAATCAGCAACTTTTAATTAGTTCTATTGAGTGGAAAGAGGTGAGCACACAAGTCATTTGGTAATTTCTCCTGAATCTGGTCCAAACTGGCAGCAGTTTTCTGAATGAGCTGCAGCTTTTCTCAAGACTGTTCCAGTCATTTACCCTGCAGGAAATGAAGGCATGAATCAGCCTAAACCTGGACATCAAAAGTCTGAGTCTCTGTTTGAAATAAAATTAAAAAAATAGATTTCATTTGAGGCTGAAACTCAGCTTTGAGTTTATCACCAGTCAGAGATGTCTGACTCATTCTTGATCTAAATAAAGCTGTGTGTGTTTTTCCTGGGTAAACCTGTCCCTGTCTGTGAATATGTACAAATTGTTTGTGTTCCTTTTTCTGCCTTTCCACTGTAGTTTCATTTAACAGAAATCAAGTCAAATACTGAAATGATGATGTGAAATGATGATAAAATACTGTAATGTAAGCTGATGGTTCAGTGGCAGAGCTCATCAGTTTGTGCTCTTGAGGAAGAACTGACCTGTAACATCCGTAGGGAGTCTTGGTTTTGTGAGAGCTCCTGCAGCTGCGTGCCTTTCCTCTGCAGCTCTGTGATTTCCTCCTGCAGTTTTCCAACAATGGCCTGCATCTTCTCCTGAGATTTGCTCAACTTTCTTTCTATGTTGGAATTGAGCTTACTTTGCACATTCTGAACATTTTCCAACAAAGTGGTAAAACGTTTCTCAATGTCTTCCAAATCTTTTTTTGCTTGTACCTGTTGTTAAAGAAAATGTTTACATTAAAAAAACTATTCCCAGTGAGAAACATGTTTGTCTGCACACTCACTTTGCTCATTTCTGAGATTTCAGTGACTTCTTTTATCTTTTCCTTTCTCTCATTAATCATTTGTACGATCTTTGCTTCTGTGGACTCAATATTCTCCTGAAACATATGTCAAAAGCAGCAAATATTTGATTAAATCTGGGATTTTATTTACATAAGGCTCAGTGCTTCAGAGGAGAATAAGCAGTGTCTCACTCTCTGCTGAGCTGCCTCTTCTGCAACAGGCACCAACTGGTGGTCTTTGTGCTCTGCCTCGCTGCACAGCAGGCAGATGCAGACTCGCTCCTGCCTGCAGAAGAGCTCCAGCACCCTGTTGTGCTTCTCACACACCCTCTCCTCCAGGTTCTCCACTGGCTCGATTAGTCCGTGCCTCCTAAGGGTGGGGACTCTGTGGTGGGGCTCCAGGTGTGCCTCACAGTAAGACGTCAAGCACACCAGGCAGGATTTTGAGGCCTTGAGCTTGAACTGCGTGCAGATGTCACACATCACCCGCCATGGCTTGCCCTCATCTTCCATCACCTCCAGTTTTCTCCTCTTCACCTGGACTGAAATCTCTGAGATGATGGTGTTTGTGCAGAAATCTGGCTTGCTGAGGAATCTTTTATTGCACCTGGGGCAGTGGCATAGCTGGCTGTCGTCCCAGTGTTGACTCAGGCAGGTTCTGCAGAAGTTGTGACCACACGGGGTGGTGACTGGGTCGGTGAAGATGTCCAGACAGATGGAACAGAGGAACTGATCCTCCGGCAAAGAAGCAAAAACGTTGAAAGCCGACATTGCAAAAGCTCTGCAGGAAAAGACATTTTTATTCTCTTTCCAGCAGGAAAAAGAAATAAATTTGTTACTTTATGCAAGGATGCATAAAGTGACTCCCGCCCCCCCCTCACACACACACACACAGATTAATTTATGGTTAATATTTGCTCAATTCCATTGAAATACAAAGTTTTTATTCTGTTCCAAGAGGATTGATTACTTTCAAAGTATGGAAGCATTTTAGTTGCATAACTAAAAATAAAAGTCAATACCAGAAAAATCAATCAGCCAAAAGTTTTTTTTTTTTTTCTTTTTCTGTCACTTAATTAAATGCTAAAGAAAATTGTATTTGACATGTCATTTTCAAAAAGTTCTCTAGTAATTACGTAGCAAAATTCAATTAGAAATGTCTAATTTGAAAATCAAACTGGATTAACAGAAATGCTTTTTTATTTTTTACAAAGTAACTGCATTAACTCGAAACCAAAATAAAAATTAATCCTCCAAAAGGTCTTTTCATTTTCTTCTTAAACATTGCTCATTCTGTGACATAATTAAGGCGAAAATTCAAAGACTGTTACAAACATTTGAAGTTGGGCATTAAATACACGATAACGTTAACAGCTGTAACATTTTATCATGAATTTTAAATGAATTTTATCATGAAAAAAGCAAAAACAGCAGCAAGGCATGACTTGGCTGAAAAAAATGCAGACCTGCCCGATGACTCATTTTCACATGAAGCCGGATGAGAATCCATATATAGTTTCACTCTTGAAAATAAAAATGTGAAAAATCAAATTATGGTAGAACTCACCGTGCCGACACTTGTTGGTCCTGCAGCCGAACTCAGATGACCGCCCTCTGCATAAGTAATGATATGAATGTCCTCTGAGGAAGTTCTTGCAGGAGGGTGTGGTAAAGTTATATAATTTTACTGAAATGAAACTTAAGTGTTTTGTTCCTGAAGCAGAAAGGAGTTCTGTCCAGGTATTTTGTCTGAAATTCTTTATTGATGTCCTTTTGTTTTTGCAGGAAAAAGTATCCGACATCCAACAAAAACATGTCTAAATTATTATATACCATGCATGGAGGCTCCTGTCATTGCTGTTAGAAGAAAAATCCATAAAACTAGAACTGCACTAAATGGGAAGAAATGTCCAGTAACCAGGTAACCTCATAGTTACATTAGAACTACAAAACAGCAACTCAAAAACTTTAAAGAAATACTTTTATGGGAACAAAAAATAAAATATTTATTTAGTCGACAAATAAGCAAATAAAAGAAAGTGTTTTTAAAGCTAAACAGCAAACACATTTCATTTTGTCTAAAATTTGTCTAAAACAACAAAATTTAAAATAAAATTTAGCATCTTACCCTGACTAATCAGCTAAATTTACCCAAAATGCTCAAACATCCCATTCATTGTTAAGGCTGTGTGCTTTTTTTTCTATCAAAACATTCCTGCAGAACTGTGCTGCTTTCGTGTGCTCTGCACCCAGAGATTGCAATTAAAGAGCAACAGCCCAATGTGTAGCTGCTCTGTATGTGTTCTTGGTTCCAGGGTCTGCAGGAAAAAGACACGAGAAGAATGGGCATGCGGGTGTCACACTTATCCATCCAGTCTGTCCTTTTTCATCTCCTTAGCTCTGCTTGATCAGACTTTTCTCACTTACAGGACTGATCACCATGGTCTCAGAGGCTTTGTCGCAGCAGTAAAGGTAGAAGAAGGGCCGAATCCTCTCAGTAAAAGAAGCTTCAAACGTGTAAATGTGGGTCCGAGCCTTCACGTCATAAAAAGACACTTGACCTTCCTCATAGTCCACATACACCCCCACCCTCTTGGGCTTAGACTCAAGCGACAGCTGCAGCGGTGGGGCTGTGGACACACGGTAGCCCTGGCCTTTTTTCAGAGCCAGAGCCCAATAGCCCTGGGTTGTACTGACAGAGATCCTTCCTTTCCTGTTCACCGAAGACCTAGCCACGCCGATGTACCAGTCGTCTTTGTCCCCCACCTGGACCTCCCAGTAATGTCTGCCGGAAGTGAAGCCCTCGCGTCCCAGCACTATCACCACAGTGTCAAAGCGGTCAGGGTGGTCGGGGAGGTCCTGCCAGGCCCCCAGGTGCCTCACCTGACGCCGATCTTGAGACAGCTGCAGCCATGGGTTGGCCGTGTCGGGGTCCAGAGTCACGTCCACTGTGGAAGCAAAATCAGGGCTTTGTTCTGTTAGGAACGACTACAACGTATAAATCTGTAGATAAAAACAATCACCTGAATATTTCTGAGCCTTTGTGATCTCTGTGGAAATCAGAAAAAAAGAATCAGTTTCAACACAGAGTTCACTTCATTATTGACAAACTTTCACATTTTTAAACGGAACATTTTCCCACCATTTTCTAGCAGTTTGTCAATCATTTCGGTCAGGGTAGCCTCCAGGTGGCAGACGGTTCTCCGGATCATTCCCACACAGGTGTCAGTGGGAACGCTGGTCTCAGACCAGTCCTTCACGGATGGGGGAGTGCTGAGGGCAGGGAAGCTCTAAGGACCACACAAAAACATCTCAGACCACATTATTAACAATTCTGAACAACACAGGAGCAGGAAAAACTTGTGAGGTGGAACACATATAAGGCGGAAGTTCAGGACACAGATATTCAAGAGAAAAGTCAGGCTCACATTTCATACAGTAGCTACAATAAGATGTTGCTCAATGAAACAATTCATAGTTTGTAAACAGCACCATCTAGTGGCTAGAAGTTTTTTACATCATTAGTGGTATTGGCTGAAGTGATCTTATCTGTTCTGACTGTTCTGGTCTTATGATTGGGTGGCTGCATCCTCACATGTCCATGTTATTTCTTCATAAAACCAGCTCTCAAAACCTTATTCAGTCTCCATTGGTTCAACATTGTGGCTTTTCAGTAATGTTAATGAAAAGATCTTTCTAGTGTCTTACACTATAATCGAATCTGATTGGCTGCAGGGTGTCCATTGAAAAATGACGTACAGTGATAATGGAATTGGTGAATTGGGTGAACCGGAATCTTCTCTATTATTGTGCTGGCCTAAGCGCCAGTTGGTAACAGGAACAACAGAAATTTGAAAAATATTCCACATTTATCACAACAACAAGACAGTAGAAAAGATCTCTGTCCTTCAAATGGTCCTATGATAGATATGTCAAGATATTACATTTCACCATCAGCTGCAATGTTGCCATTAATATCAAATAGGTTTGTTGTCTGTCTTTCAGTTCCACTTACCTTATTTATTGCTACTGTAGCCCCGAGAAGAAAAAAGGGGAGGATTAAATAAATTAATCCCATAAATGATCAATATTATTATTAATATTGATATTACAAAGTTACTAAAAGGAATATGTTTGAATAAGTCTAGGAGATGTAACAGATTTAACCAGAAGGAAATGGGTTAAGTGTAAATAACAAGGTTATTGTTGTTTATTGATTTGTTTTGGATTATGTAACCTCAACAGCGTCAGTTCACAGGACTATATTTTATTTTGAAGAAATACGGAGTGTTCTGTGGAGTGTTCTTTGGTTTTGATTGGACTAAGCTGATTGGCTGAGGAGAGGATCAAAGAAAAAAAGGGGGGAAAAAGGAAAGAGGTCTGGAGGTGGAAGCACGCGGGGAGGTGGAGAAGAAGACGGGAAAAAATAAACTTTCTGCAGGCCAAAGTCAGGAGGAAAACTTGAGAGTGGTTTCCTGTGACAGAAAAGGTGACTGAAAGCTTCCCGTTTTGGAGTTTCTCGCTTGAGCGTGACCCTGAGCCCACGGAGCGGAGCTGCAGCGCTGAGCACGTTGGATTTTCCCCGCGACGGACGACAGGTGCTGTGGAAGGGCGGAGCAACGGCTAAAGCTGCACGGAGAACGCAGGACGGCTTTGCACTGAAGGTTAAGGAAGTCGGTGATTTTTTTTTCAGGCCTGCAACGAGGTTTTTCCCCCGGGGGTAATAACTGACTGTGTGAATGAGTGAGTGAGTATGGGCCCAGTTTGTTATTTTTCATGACATGGTGAAGTATTGCAATATCTGTTTTTGAAACGAACTTTTAAAACCAGTTTATGAATGTTCAGTTAAGTTTTGAAATTTGCATTTTTCTCAAGGTTTATATTTTTTCATTTAAGAGGAAGAGTATAAAAACAAGATATATTGACCGATATTTTTGTTTGTTTTGAGGGTCAACTCTTCATTGTATTAAACTTGAAACAGTGTTCCATTTAAAAGGTTGTCTGGTGTCATACTTTTTAGGAAGACGTACTTGTCTACCTTAAGTTCTGTGACGCTGTAACTTTGTAGACTTCGATAGGTAACCCGATTGGGAGCTACCATAGCTCAACGAACCCAATCCCCCCATCACGACTCCGTAGGTTAGCATTTTTTAAAGTTATGCTGAGTGATGGGGCTACAGTACAGAATGAATACATGTTTATAAATAAAGTTATTATTAATTAATGAAACAAATTGTTTGTTTGTTGATACACATTTAATGATCAGAGTTAATTATAGATATATTTCAATGAAAGCGATAGTATTTTTCGTAAGTGGTCATGGTATAAACGGGTTCATGCCCTTTGAGGTGTCCATTGTCAGAAATTGCTGGACTTTGCGGTAGCAACCGTCCTCCCCTTCAACTGGGACTGTTTACGCCTCAGCCTAAGAAGATCACAAAGATCATTTTGTTTTTAATGTGAAGCCTTCTGAATGACTGCTTCAGTGTTCTGGCATTGTTTTAGCTCAAAAGCTTCAGAAAGATGTACTAAGTGTAGTTCAATTGCAAAGAATGTAAACAACAGCAGAATCTATGTTTCACTGCAATCTAAATGTTCAACTTAACTCACCAATTCAAACTACAAAATCTGAACTTTGAAGTTCATAATACAGTGATGATGAGAGGTTTTAGGCCACTCTCCAACAACCAAGCTTTACCGCGAAGGAGTGTCTAAGGGCAGGAATGCCCAGTTTAGTTTTTTCTGTTTAGTTAGCATTTTGCTATTGAATTCTTTGTATTCATGATCCTTTTGATTTTTTGTTTTTCTTTACAATTACCGGTACAAAGTCCATTGAGATGACTGTTGTTGTGATTTTGGGCAATACAAATACAATTGAATTGAACGGAATTGAACTGGAGGGTCAAAACTGCAACTTTGTTCTCCTCAAACCTTTAAGAAGTGAATGTGATCGGTCCGAGCCACGTTTTCCAGGTCTGCGTTCCTCCTCTTCAGCGCAGAGATTTCCTGTTCCAGCTCTGAGATGAGGCCCTGGGCACGGCGCTCCGTCTGCCTCTGCTTCTCCCCAATGGCCAGAACCAGCTCGGCCTGCGTCCTCTGGATGGAGCGCACCAGCTCCGAGAAGACCTGCATGCTCTCGTCCATCTCTTTCTTTGCACTGGTCTGAAAGTTCAAACACAAGTGTTGGAAACCAAGCGTGGTGCGAGTCTTCCATGCACGCTTAGGAAAACTGACTTTGTTCAGCTCCAGGGAGAGTTTGATCTCTTCCACCTTGGTCACTCGGTCCTGGATCATCTGCTGCACATCAATCCCCGTTCTTTTCAGCTGTGCCTGCTCAGGAAGGGGAGAGAACAGGTTCAAGCTGATCTGTTTGATGTTATGTAGTTGTTCATTACTACATTGAGTGGTTTTGTCTGCAGTTTGCAGCTTTAATTGCTCTGAGTTATGAAAGAACAACCAAACAAAGATATGAAAAATAAACGGGTTTAGAGCTAAATATGTCGGTATGTCACTTGCCTGTCACTTTATAAAACTTTATAAACGCTTTTTAAACTGCACCAACTCACTTTTTGTCTGTAAGATTGTGAAAGGGAAAATGTGAGCAACAGTTTCATCCAGGAAGCAAATCAACTGACTACAACCTGTTCAGGTGTTTAACCTTTTTTTAAATGTTATCTTAAAAAGTGGAATTTTTAAACTAATGATGCACAGACACCTCCCCTCAGTCCAGACCTCCTAAGCTACAGTATTTCTCTCCGTATGGAGGAGCAGATGATCCTGGGCTTCACCTCCTATTTCTAAGGACATCCCAGCACCCTGGAAGGAAACTCTTTTCTTTTATCTCAACCGCTTGTTCACATCTACAGGTAACTGTAGGGGTCATGGATATTTGTCTTTAAACTCCTCTCTCTGGAGGGACATTCCCCCTTTTTTCAGTGGAGAACCATGACCTCACATCCCAGCTGCTGACCTTCAGCGCGACCTGGATGTCTGACAAAGCCAAGAGGTTTTTTTATTTATTCAGATGCACTCTAAAGTCACATTTACATCGCCTTCGGCAGTTCAGAATGTTCCTACAAATATGCGTCATTAAATTAATTCTACCATTTCCGTTGAATTCTGGGTAATCTTACAGTAACTTTATCTCACATCTGACCAGGAGTCAAGTCATGGTGGGACCTACACAAAATCTACCCTATACACGTGTCTCAGTGTTTCTTTATGTTTGCAGTTCTGCAGAAATGTTGACACTGTTTTGCTGAACCAGCAAATATTACTTTTAACTAAAGAATAGTGTTCAGTTTTTTGCCCAAATTAGTTCTCTTCTTTCATAGATGTTTTTGGTATCAGACCTCATCAGTTCTGAAATAGGAGTCGTGGTCTTTATTTAGTCTGCTCTGACTGACGCTGCCGTCTCAGCAGAACTCTGCAGACACACTTAGTTTATCTGAACCTTGGAACCGCGGAGCAGAGTGTGTGGGTGGTGTGATGGCTCCCCACCTTCTTCTCTATCCACTCCCTCTCCACGGGTACGGTATAGTGTGCCCTGTGGTCAGTCTCCGTGCACAGCACACATACGCACGTCTGGTCCTTCTTGCAGAAGAGCTCCAGCAGCCGCTCGTGCTTTGGACACATTCTGTCCTGCATGTTGGCCACGGGCTCCATCAGCTTGTGCTTGGTGAAGCGGGCGGCGTGGGATTTCAGGTGCTCCTCGCAGTATGAGCTCAGGCACACCAGGCAGGACTTGACTGCTTTGGGCCGCCCTTCTCCCAAGCAGACATCACAGAGGACCTCCTCCCAGAGAAGAGGGGATGGGGAAGGAGGTGAAGGTAAGGACAAAGGGGGTGAAGGGGGAGGGGACGTTTCTGGTAGAGGTGGTGCAGGACCCTCAACTGCAGTTTGGGGTGAGGTTGAAGGAGATGCTTTGGAGCCCACCTCCGGAGGAATTAAAGGGGGTAAGTCATCTTGCTTCTTTTTCAACTCTTCCTCCTGTTTTTGCTTCAGTTCCTCTACAAGCTGCTGCTTCTTATCCTCCTCCAAAAGCCTCTCCTCATCCTCTTTTTTCCTTCTCTCCATTGTCCACTTCTTTGGTTTCCCCTCTGCTGGTTTGGTGCTGGCCTTCTCCTCCGTGCTCTTGACCCGGATCTGCTTGAACTGCTCGGCGATTTCCCTCAGGACCGTGTTGACGCTGATGTCTGGCCTCTTGTAGAAGGACTTCTTGCACATGGGACACTGATACAGAGGGCTGGTCTTCCAGTATCCCAGAATGCAGTTCTGGCAAAAGTTGTGTCCACAGGGGATAGAGACAGGGTTGGTGAAGACGTCCAGACAAATGGAGCAGTGCACCTGCTCTTCAGACAGATTCCCAGTGGCGGCCATTCCTGCACGGCGGAGAGGCGGGTCAGAGTCAGCGCAAGCAAGCAGCTTTAACACCAAACCTGCTGTGATGTTGAGGGAACAGTCAGTGCATTAGATTTCATTCAGAAACATTCTTTTTGTTTACTGTAAATCATCAAATCAAGCCCCCACATTCCATCCCAAACATTGGGGCAAACCCAAAAATGATGTTGCTCCTTCAATGACCACTAGAGGCAGGCTTCAGCAGTAAGCAGTGTTAAAATGTTGTTTCTTTATTTTCTAGCTGTGGAAATTTTAAGGCTGGAGGTTTTCTTAAATACTGTGATTGTTGTTTGAGCATTTGGATTCAGATTTGTGTATAGTCAGGGACGTGTTGTTTTTGATTGACATTTCCATCACTGTAACCTGCAGGCTGAAGGATTTTATATTTCTGCGGTCCTTATTTTTATCATTATTGGCATTAATTTTACTTTTCACATTGTTTTACTGATGAAGTGTGTGCTCCTGAATCTGGACTCTGGAAGATGCATCTTGACCTCACATTCCTGAGATGTGACCTATGGACTGCAGCTGTGGCCCTTCCTCTACAGAGGAGGGGGGATGTTGACCTTTTAGGTGCTGGTTAACAGGAGTCGGCAGTAGTGAAGACAACATCCTTATCCAAACCACATGAGGAATAGATTATATCTGTGAGAACTTCTCTAGAAGTCCGGTTCCAGGGAAGAACAAAAAGGTTGACCTTTAACCTAGGAGCTCCATGGATTTCTTGCCGTCAATCTGATTTGTTACGGACAGGAAGAGTCTGGGTTTATCACAGCACCAGGCGCCACTTTGAAGTCATGCCCTGGGGAGATGGATGGGTCCTGAGAGTGACCGTCGACTATTGGCTGATGGACGCAGGAGGATCTTCGGCCAGCCAATGCGAGTGTTCCGGGGCAGAGATTCGACGGAGGAGACCGCCCAGAATTCATCTTTAAAAGTTTCAGCAGAGCACAATCTTATTGTCTTCTCTCTTGTGGCCTTTCATGTAAAACGCCTGTAACTTCTTGCGTTTTGTAGGCCTTCTAAAAATGAGGACCCAGATCTGTTTTAATTCTGACTTAGAACTTTTGTTAGGGAATAAACCTTCTGTAACTTTATCCGGCTGAATCTTGGTCTTTTATCTCTCCCGACTATCAGAACACGCATGGAAAAATCTCAGAGCGAAAGATTTTTTCCTACAAGGCCAAGAACAAGCTAGCTTCTTTGACTTTAGCAATGTAGCTGTCCTCTGTGGCTTGAGGATACAACTGTTTCCAAGGCAACCCATGATCATTAGGGAAGATTGAGATTAACCCTTTTCTACCAGAGCTTTAGCTCAGGTGTTGACATTCTTTCAACTATTATAACTCTTCAATCATTTACACAATTAACATAATTACTGTGGATTTAGAAGCAGAGCAATGCAGCTTTGCGCCGTTATTCAATACTTTACATTAGTAATGTGTTGCTCTACTGTGCACAGCCGATATGAACCCTTGATATCTCCACATCTCCACGTGTAAGTGATCGTGTAAGTGGTCGAAGAGTAACAGTATGTCAAAGAGTGTGTGCTATGTAGGTGTTGCAATAACAGTACCAGTGTTAAAGGGTTAAAGTGTAAATAAAACATTAAAGAGAGATCAAGTCAAACATCTATAATAGCAACTTAAAAAATGTTGGTCTGACCTAGACTATAATCATTACAAAAAGGTTTAAGATTCAAATAAAACGTTTAAATTCTTTGTAAAAAAAAAAAAAAACTAGGAACCGGATATTGATAAATCCTGTAATAAAATAGTTATAGTATAACGGGGTGGGATTATATAAGTTTGCTTCCTTCCACTCCCTTTCAAGCAATATTTATTAATATGTCTAATTATCCTAAGTTTGATTAGTTACTGTATGAATATACAACTGAAGATTATATTGCTTTTGTGTATTATTTCTACTTAATTGCTTGAAATAAACCATTTCGAATCACAAATCACAAATTTGTTGTGGTTCTGCTGCATCACAGTGTTTCCTGAGTGGTTCCACTAAAGACTACGATTAGTCTGTATTTCAAATGTCCCTTTGAAGAAAAAAAAGATATGTTAGTGATTCATTTTATGTTTCTAAATTATTTTTCTGTTTGTGAAGTATTAAACCAATTTTAAAATAATGTGTCTCAAGAAAACAGAGGAAGATTAGAGCCTTTGAGAGAATAAAATGAAAGGGTAAATAATTCAAGCTATTATTTTCTGACTTTATTTTATGAATTTCAGAATTAACCATAACATAATACAATTCTGAGATTTAAATTAGAAATATAAAATAAAGTCAGAATTTTGGATTTTAAATCAGGGTTTTGAGATTGAATACAGAATTCTGTGATTAAAGTCAGAATTCTGAAATTAAAGACTGTTCTGTAAGATTGTAGTCATAATTCCTGGATTCAAGCAAACGTTCTGAGATCAATGATAGAATTCTAGAATTAAAGACAGAGTTCTGTGAGATTAAATTCAGAATTCTGAGATTAATGTCAAAATATTCAGATTAAAATTGGAATTCTTTAAAGAAGAATTCTCAGACTTCTTTTTTCTTATTGACATATCTTTTTTTATCTTAATGGTTGTATTCCTGCAATATCCCTGCAGAGGTTCTACTGCATTTTTCTGGATTCCTGGAACTGTTTCTGCTGTTGGCAGTCTTTGCTGCTCTCTGGTGGTCAAGAGTTTACCACACAGTTGACCTTTCTACGATTTATTAATTCAGTCGCACGGTTTCTTCACATAAACCCAAGAGGACATTAAAAAGTCTTCAGTGTATATTTCAAACACAGGAAGCTGGATTTTAGGGTTAGAAAAGTTTCTCGTGAAACTGTCCGATCTGTGTTTGAGCTCCAGCAGATCCCTAAGGCCTCGGGTTCATGACACACAGAGTTATGAGTCTTCCAAAAATAAGCTTCAATCTGCTCTGACCTGCTTTCTCTAAACCTTCTTTAAAAGCTTCAACAAGTCGTCTCAAAACGACATCAAACTGATTTGAAGTTGAAGGTTCTCAGAGTGGTTTCGGCTTCTCTGAAGCCAAACTTGGTGGCACAGAAGAGAAGAGCTGCAGCCTCTGAGAGAATCTTCATCTTCAGTTGTCACAGAAAAACAATAGAAACAATAAACCACAAAAAGAGGTAAAGAAAAACACGAGACGCAGAAAAAACACTCACCAGAGAGCAGCTGCCTCCAGGCCCTTCGGTGCACTGACACATGAGACCTGCTTCTGCTCCCCCAGACCCAAAATACAACCCCCCTCCCACCTCTGTTTGCGCCGGACAGAAATGTATCCTCTCTGGGCTGAAGGACGGTGAGCTGAGCAGAGTTTGGATTTAGGGAAAGCTGCAGTGTGGATCCTGACCTCATTCATAATTTTACCTATTATATTGCAATATTATTTTCAATCAAAGGATCGTCATCAAAGCTAAAGGAAAGGCCTATAAAGTTCTAGTACATGAAGAGAGGGATGTCCTATGGTCACCTGTACATCAGGCTTCTTGTCTCTATTGATAAATCGTTCTTTCCTCTTTTACTACCTATGGTTTAATAGAAATGTAATTATCCAATAAAAAAATATGTTTTTTTAACCTATTTTATGAATAGGCATCTTTATGGTGTCAAAATAGCGCCTAAAGAATTGTGCATCAAATCAGTAAAACCGCACATCAAAACCCCAACCATATATCTTCTTCTGACTGATATCCAGAAGCAGATAGAGAAAAATAAAACTTGAACTGAAGGAAGGAGGGAAAATCTTTTTTTTTTTTATATATATATATATATAGCATTGAAAAATGAAGCCCATCGAGACAACTGTTGTTGTGATTTTGGGCTATACCAATAAAATTGAATTGAATTCAAATTGAAAATCTTTCAATTCATCCTCATGGGCAGGGCTGGGGGGCCCCTGCCTTGCTCTCTTCAGGAGGGTGGTTGCCTGAAGCATGGGGCGGGTCTCCCTTGGGGTCCCTGGCTTGTGCCTTGGGTTGGGGAGGGGGGTTGCCCGGAACACCCGGGTGGTGGTGGGCGTCTGGTCTGGGGCTTGGGGGGCCGTTGCGAGGAAGGGGTCTCGTGCTGGGACCTATGGAGAGCTATCCTTCTGGCTGGGCTGGGGGCTTTCACTCTTCGTGCTCCTATGCCTCCCTGCTCTTTGGCGTTGGGGGCCATGGGGCAGTCTTGCTCGCCCTGGTCTGGGTGTCTGGCTGTAATTGAGTAAAAGTAACTTGTAACAACAGCCTATCTGTGGACTTTGCTTGTTGAGTGGATGCAGAGCAACGTCCTGCAGCAAAACACAGCCAGACTGAGTTGATCTTTGATCCAGAGAAAAACAGAGAAAGTGTTTACTGTCACCTTCAGTCTCTATTCCTACAACCTACAAGTCAGGTTAATAATCGAGTATCCTAGAGAGTCTTATCCTTGCTGCCAGGGTCTGTACTCTGGACTCAGTAAAGGTTCTGTAAAGCCGCTCATGGTTCTTCTAGAACGCTCCTGCTTAGGTTCTGACTAAGACCAGGAAGTAGGACCACATCAGTGCTGTCTTCAGGTCTTTGCTTTGTGGTTTAAAGGCTTTAAAACAGCTCTGTTTCTGTTCAAGTTTCTCTGCGGTTTAGAATTAAAGGTTATCTCTGCCATACGGGTCCAACATGAACCAGCAGGAAATCCAAGCCCAGAGACAGACCTGCTATGGAGTCCAGAATCAGAACCAAACATGATAAATTCAGCTTCATGCAACTTAAATCTGAAACTTTCTGACTGATAATATTTAAAAAAAACATCCACTCTGGCGACGTCCAAGTTCAGATTAAAAATCATCTTTTTAGATCAGACTGTTTGGTTTTAAAGGCATTTTTTACTATTGATTTTTTACTGTTGTGATTGTGAGTTTTATCAGTGTGCTTTTATGTATTCATTTTCTGTAACGTTCTTTGAATTACAGTTTTTTATTAAATACTTTTTCATTGTGTTTTGCTTATTGCATTACTTTCGCGAAACATTTTGAATTTTCTGTAGAATTGTCTTCTATCATGTGTTATTGTGTGCAGCTTTTTTCATGCAGTTTAAGACCGAATATAAGCCTTTTTTTCTACATCTGTTTTTAGTAGCCTATTTTCTGAAAGTTGGAGGCAGGGGTGATGGAGCTGATGAAGACTGGAACTCAGGGACAAATGCAGCTTTATGTTGGGAGTTTAAAGAATCTGAACTACTATTTTTTTTTTTTTTTTGGTCAAGTTGAAGAACCTAACTGGATAAAAGTCCAAGATGAGGACGTTCATCAATTAATGAATAGCCTTCCATTCATCTCTGCAAGGTGTTTTTGTCTGTTTCACTGTCAGAGATCATGAAGTCCAGGACAGACAGATGCAGAACAGCAGCTCCCAGGATGAAAACACTTCATGTCAGCAAAAACCTCAGCCAACCCGGCAGCCTGTGGTCCTAGAGGCAGCTGCCAGCTGGAGCAGCCAGTGGAGAACAGCTGCAGCCCTGACCCTCACTGACTGCAGCCATCTTGCTCTGGTAAAGCATGACTTCATGTGGCATTGTGGACTCTGCAGCACCTTCAAAGCTGCACCCAGGTGCAGCTCTAGGAAAGCCTGAAGGAACTCCATGACCCTCTGGTTCAAAGATTTAGGAGCTTCACAGGCTGATTACAGTGTTGTGGCCAAAGTTCAAAGTGTTTGATGTCTGACACTTAACTTTATGAGGCTGACACCATGAAACGACAGAGCTAAAAAGCAAAGTCCAGCTTCGCTGTTACATCATGTATCACCACACTAATCTGTGTTATGACAACAAGCTGCGGCCTCATGCATTTTATTTCATCTTTATAACCAAACATATTCAAAGATTTCACTACGCCTCCTTTGGGGCTTTGAGAACTGTGCTGGTCTCATGTGGACCAAAGCAGATGCTGGTTGACCACCCACCAGCAGACACCTGAGTTACACACACAACAATAACACAAGTACGGAATTACAAGTCACTCTATCTGTTAATATTTGTTACAACTTTCATTCTACAGTGTACATTTGTATATTTATATTGCTAAAGCACTGGATTTATTTGCTGTATACTCATGATGGGTTGTAAACTAGCAGGAAAGCGTGTAAACAGATGGATGATGGGAAATGGGGTGGGGCTTACTCTGGTCAACAGTTCCACCCACAACTCAGAGGCAATTTTCCAATCAACTCCTGCCGCTCTGCAGAAACTATGTCCTAGAAGATGACACATTTGTTTCATTTTGGCTAAAAGCAGCAACATCGTAATAAAAAGACCATTTGGAACACTTTTGTAATATATCAAGGGACTTTAAACAACCACACACCATCTGCTCTATTAGCATAAGTATTTGTTTGTTACAGGTGATAAATTACTGAGCATAATAAGCAACTTCAAAAGAAACCTATTTTTCTTACTAAAATCCAACCTGTTGGGTATTTTTGCCTTCAATATTATAAATGTTTGAATAACAGTTTATGTTTTTTTGCGGTGCAGAGGATTGCAATAATTCATCATGATACATTTAGTTACATCTTTGTTTGATGACAAAGTCATGTTTAGAGTAACTGCCTGCTACCAAAAAAAGACATTAAACCAAAGGAGGGTGGTGTACACACATGCACTAACATGAAGAATTGCTTGGGTCTGAATGGCTTGAGTGTATTTACACCAGGTTGGCTTCTCAAGTGCAGTTAAATTCCTGAAAATCCTTCTAATTGTTAGAGCACCTGTTTTTTAGTTTACACGTTTTCTCATCATAACAGCATGACCTGATGGAGCCTGGTCGGCAGAGCTGCTGGTCTCCTCTGTGTTCACGGGACAAACAGCTGACCTCAAAGGATCTTATCAGCTGCAACTGCTGCTTAAAGCCTCTCCTTTCTCTATGTGGGTTTAATGAAGTTGTTATTGCATTAACCTGAAACTGTTAAGGAGCTCTAAGCCCCACCCCTTCAACCTTCTCACTAAATATAGAAAATACCTGTTGGTGCTTTCTTTATCATCTGTTTTAAGTGTGCTTTTATCTAAATATCAAGGAGGAACTGTATCTGCTCATTGCTCCAGGTTTGCCCACAGCTCATGACTTTTAGCCTCTTTTCTACAGTTCAGCTTTGGCAGCTTGTTTGTTCCAAAAAAGACTGAAGGCCAGATTGGGACCAATTCCTATTTTACACCATACAGGCAAACTGAACCATTTGGAAGCATAGCAGACCTCTCATCAAACCTGTCTGTTCAGTCTGGACCAGAGTTCACAAGTCTATTCACACATGCACACTTCGTCTGGACTAACGTAGGAACAGAACTGAAGTCTGCTGTAACACTTGTGCTATCCTAGATACTGTAACATTGGGAGTTGGGTCATCTAGACCCACAAGACAGTGCGCTGAACCTTTTTTCTTCAATGATTTGTGATCTTCACTGGTGTTCATGGATTACATGAAATCCTCTCCACTTTTATCCACCTTTGTCATGGTAGGGAGGACACGTCAGTGTAAGGGTGGAGTCATAGGATAGCACAAGTGTTAACCAAACCAAACAAATATGCCAATTCACACCTGGAATCCTTCTTTTCTCTGTGCCAAGTCAAGCAAATCATGCCTTTAGTTATAATTACAATCTGTTAGCAAATTGGCACAGTGGTTTGCAAAAATTTAAGACGCCCTCTAAATTGTAATATAAACAGGATTCAGAAAATTATTTTTTTTAAAAGGTCTTCTGATAGAATCTTGACAACAAACAAAACACTTCCACAACATGACACATCCAAACAGATCAACTTTATTGATGAATTTCAGTGAGTTTCTACAGTATTTATTTCTTCATATAAAAATATCCACGTCCATAAGTACAGAAAGAAGCCCTTTACAAAGACGAGCTGCAGCCGCTCCTCTGGTTTCTCCTGCAGAGCTCCAGACACCAGGATGGCTGTCCGCCTTGACCAAGAGCCTGAGAGCTGAAGCTAAATAAAATATTACCCAGTAGAGAAAAATGGCAAAAGTTCAGTTTTCCTCAAAATGTAGGATTATTAGAGTTAATAATGGAGTTAGTTCCTGTGTCCTTCAGGCTTCTTCACCCATTTTCTTCATCGTTCAAAAGCGCAGACGATGCATCCCTCTGACATATTACACTTTCTAAACATTCAGCTGGTCGGTTGCTGTAAGTGTTAACATGAGTCCATAGTGTGATAAGAAAGTAGAGCAAAAATCGTTTTGCTCATTCTCCAAAGTTTTTTGGCCCCTTGAGTTGAAGTCCTTTGCAAACAAGCGAGTCAAAGGGGACAGATTTCCCAGACAAGCGTACTGTTTCATCAAAAACACAGAACCCAATGGTCTCTCTGGTCTCAGCTGTGCTTCACATGCGTCAGAACAAGTGGAGCTGTGTTTTTGCCGTCCTGGGTGAGGCAGGGGCTGAAAATGGGGTACACGCTCTCGTTGAATTTGTCCATGAACGTGTACAGGTGCTGGCGTGCTTTCACGTCGTAGAAGGAAACCTGTCCGGCTTCATAATCCAGGAAGATTCCCACTTTGCTGGGATGGAACGGCAGCATGAGGGGCAGGCGGGAGGCTGCCAGGGCTTTCACCTCCCCGTCCTTCAGCCACAGGCACCAGTACCCTCCCTCAGGACACAGCTTGATCTCGCCCTTTCGACGCGCTGAGCTCCGGGCCACTCCGAGTGTCCAGGCGGTCTTGCGTGCCACGTCCACCTCCCAGTAGTGGCGCCCCGAGCTGAAGCCCTCTCGAGCCAGGATGAAGAGAGCCGGGCTGAAGCGATTGGGACCATCGGAGTGGGGAACCTTGCGCTCATCATATTTGACCTGCTGACCGTCCTCTGACACCACCAGGTTCTTCTGGGCAGTGATGGGGTCAAGAATCACCTCACCTGGACAGAAAGCAGGAAAAGATTTGAGTCAAAATCAGTGGATTATAAAATTATTAATAGATTATTTGAAACTGCCTGCTCTCCTGAAGCTCCATCCTACTTTAAATGTGCAGATTTGTCTCCACCTAGTGGACATCCAGATAAACTGAACTTCTACTTTCCCCAAGTCTCTCTTCTTCTATCCAAGCTCCTCAGAAGGGTCCACAAGCATAGGATAAGGGAGGGGGGATGTTACTCACCTGCATAGTTCTGCACCTTCCGGAGCTCTGAAACAGAGAAGCAGAGACACAATAAGGGAGGAAAGAGACCGCAGGCATTCGGCACATACGTCTCAGCAGAAGGTTGGTGTGGGCGTTAAACACGCACATCTCATCCAGAGACCTAAAATCTCCAGACATGTGTTTCCGTGTGGCTGAGCTGCTAGCGGCATCAACACCACCTCCATCTGTGCAGCCGTCTTGGCTTGCGCGTACGTGTGACCGTGCTGCAAAAACGAGCCACTTTCTGCAGAAATGCATGTGCTGACCTACATATGTCTGTGCTGGATTCAGACTCGTGTTGGAGCGTTTTATTAGACAGACAGAGAACACTCTTAATGCAGCATGGAAAATGAGAGCAAAAGAGAATTAAATCTCTTGCTACCAAAACTCTGGAGACCTCGTTTGGTTTTATTTTGAATTTATCCGTACAATGAAAAACGCTGTGATTGACCAATAGTGATATCATTTATCACATAAAGTGCTTCCACAGCAGTTAGTTCATTTTAAAAATCTGTTTTTAGGGCTCAAAATACAAACTTCCATGAAAATTTCAATATTTTTACTGTGTACTGTCAAAATTTGCACATGCATTAATGAAGGAAATCGTGTTTTGAAATGTTTTTTATTGTAAATATTGGAAATGTTTTTTTTTTAATCGAAGTGGTTTTAAAATCTTATTCTGTGTGTTTTGCTAAACGATTGATCAGAGCTTTTTTTCAGTGGGATCTGAAACTGAGCTCTGACTAAACGTTTTAGCTGCCTTGCATGAATCACAGCATGAGGTTGTGAACTTGTTACTATGACGACTGTAAACGTGTGCAGTATAATACAGGAGAAAAGGTGGGGTTGAGCCTCACCTTTCCCGTACAGGAGCTTCAGCTCCTCCTGGAACTTGTCCACCAGGCTGCTGACGGAGGTGCGGAGGGTTCCCAGGTAGAGGTCGGTGTTGATGCTGACCGATGACCAGTCGGTGTGCTCTGGTGAAGGTGATAATGTTGTGATGTTCTGAGGAAAACAGAGAAGATTTAGATTATTTCAAATAAAACTTTATTTCAATCCATTTATGGAGCTGTCTGAGTGAATGATTGATGATGTCTTCTTCATTTGTGCACATTTACTGGTTTCTAGTTCAAAAAAAGTTCCTGAAGTTCTTCCTGTAGTGTCCACCCTTGAAAGAGACATGGCAGAGGTAGTTCATGAATGTACCTAGGTGTCTGGATTGATAACTTCCTAAAGAAATTAAAACTGAAAGATGTTTTTTCGTTTGCAATACTTATTGCTTTTATTTGAAGAAAAAAAGCAACTTGTTGCTACCATTTTGCCTGTGATGGATTATGGTGACATTCTGTAAACGATTCTGCTTTGAGGTTCATAACTAACTGTAAATCGGTGACTTGCACACAAGAGTAAAAAAAGCCTTCCTTGGCTATTTGGAGGCAGTCTCATTGTTACAGTTTTATTTACAAGGCCGAGCTTGGTTTGCTACCCCCTGACATATGCTCCTTACCGTTGACTGTGCCTTTTGCTCGTACAGAGCTGGGGAAAAAGCATTGCATTACTCTCCTCCTACTTTCTGGAGCCTCTGAAGATTCAAAGCTGACATATCTGCTCTCTTTAAATGCTTTTAAAATGCGACTGAAGAACTTTGAGACTGCTTCATTAACATGCAATTGTTATTTATAAATCTAGAATTTTTAAAGCAATGCAGTGGTATTGTTATCCGTTGTATGTACTCGTGTTTTAGAAATTGCAGCCTCATCGCCAGGACTCCCTTGGAAAAAGGGTTTTTAATCTAAACGGGACCTTCCTGGTTAAATAAATAAATCAGTTGATTTTATTTATATAAATATGGGTCTGGCCTTGTACTGCACTGACTTCAAAGGCATCTTTGGTGCTTGTGCCTCAAACAGTCCAGGATGAAGAGAAATAATGACATCCGCTGCTTCACTTCAGGGAAGCTTTGATGCTGCGTCTCCTAGCAACCACAGGTGAGGCAGCATGAAGGCCACACTGGATTAACATGATTTCATGTCTGACATGTTATCTCTTTTAACCAATCTGATGAGTATAACGGCTTGTTTGTGTGGGGGGTGTTCTGAAACTCCAGTACCTGAAGGAAAACCACTTTGTCCTTGGTGTGAGCGTGGGCCTCCAACTCCTGGCTCCTCCTCTTCAGCTGGCTCAGTTCATTTTCCAGACCTCTAGCCAGCTCCTGAGCGTGGCGCTCCGCCTCCCGCTGCCTCGTGGAAATCAGCTCCACCAGCTCCGCCTGGCTCTGCTCCACCAGCCGTTGCAGGTCGGCGTACACCTGCCAGCTGTCCTCCAGCTCCTTCTGAGCGCTGGCCTGCAGGGAGACCAGCATTGGTGGTCAGTGATAAGCCTGCTGAGAGTGTTATCTGTGTTATGATCCAAAGGCTGGAGGCTCTGCAGGGTTACATCATGAGCTCTGAAGGACAACCTTGACCTGTGGACTTTGAAAGTTTTTAAACAACCCAAAGAACCTGAACGATAATTGTGAGAACACACCTTTTTCTCCGAATTAGAAATGAAACGTTATCACCTCCTTTGTGAAAGAGTTCAACAACCCATAAAAAAAAAAATATGTAAAAAAAATCCAGTCTTCTGGAGCCATCAGTCATGTCAGTTACATAATTTTGTTCACAGGACTTAAAAATGTCCCTCCTAATGTAATAGTACATAAAAAAAGATGTGATCGCTTCCAATCGAGATGTTAGAAACAGCGACGGAGATTACTATCAAAGAATCCAGAATCTTGAAAACGTATCATTTGGAAAACGAGAAAGCTAATGGGAAAATGTACATACAATCATGACTTTGTGGCATTTTTTGGTACATTTTTTTTTGCATTTATGTGAATAAATACTATATGTTTATTAAATATAGTAGCTTTTTATACATGAAAATAAAATATAGTTAGGGTTTAGGGTGGGAACTAATACAATTGTTTTTAAAAATACTTTTAAATAGATGAATTATTTATTTTGTATCCCTTCTACACCTGACTCCATTTCATCCTTTTATTTCTAATTTTAAACCTTTAAGCTAACAGCTCTTTAGTTCAGAGGAAAAACACAAGTGTGTGTTTGGGTCACGTTCATGTCGGAAAAAGATTGAATCTCCTTCTTAGCTGTCGGGCTTAAACGTTCTTTTTAAAGGTGTTTTTGGTTTTGCTTTAATGCGTTTCTCTTTAATGTGACTGAAGCCGTTCTGCTTCACTAAAACCTCCATCAGCAGTTAAAGTTTAACAAAGCTGATGCAGTTTCATTTACTCCACGTCTGTGACTGGTCTGACAGGTTTAACCCCCTCCGGCCCTTAACTGATGTGGAAAAGTAAAAAAAACTTTCCAAGAGTCAAAATCTCAAAGTTTCTGTACAGGAAGAGTCACACTTTAAAAACTCTTTTCCCCCTCATAGGTTGTATTGACTCACAGCTGTATGTTGACTTTAACAGCGTATGGGGGGGGGGATGTTAGAGCACAGCAGTGTGTTTGCAGAGGCGTTCACCTCTGTAACCCAACACTCACTGTATTTACATGGAGATAAAACAGTTAAACAAAAGTAGCAGGTTACGCTTAAAAAAATTAATAAAAACAAAGTCTGTTTCCTCCCGGCTGTTAGGAATTCTAAAAAATGAAACAGGCCACTAGAACAGGGCGAGGTTTGATCACATGGTATGTGTGGGGTTTGGGTCTGACTGCTATGAAAAACCCTTCAGGCATGCCGTCTTCCATGCCTGCCTTTGTCCTGCACAGCGCTTGTGACCGAGCAGCTTTGTAGATCCCTGTACTGGTCTCACCGGTCCGATCGCTTCAGCTCACCTCCTTTATCAACGCCAAGCATGACAGGTATGAGGCAGAAGGAGGGCAACGTCCTCCCCAGCTTTGTTTCATAACAGATGCGGGCGCCGCTTAAGAAGCTCTGATCAACAGCTAAGTCATGCTTTACGAGTTTATGGCGCTCAATCAACATGATAAATATTTACCATGAAGGTTTGGATGTGTAACTGTCACAGGGATCAGTTATGGTTGTAACAACCTAAATCTAAATATGATTTACAGTCACAGTCATTTATTACAATTAATATAGGACAGACTGAATTACCAGGTGATATTTTAGTGAGGTCATGTTTTTAAAAAAGAGCAAACAGGTGTTGTTGAATCTTTGAGAGATTTGGACTAAATGTATTTGTCAGATTCACCAGCTGGACTTTTTGAAACTCTAAAACTGACTGACTGACTGAAAAATGACTTTAATGGTTTTCTTTCAAGAAAACCTTTTTTTTTTCCATTGAATTATAAAGGTAAACACATGGACTTCCTGTTTGAAGCTGCTTTAAAAACAACATTGGTTGGATCCTGTCCAGTTCATCATGTTGTTTTTGATACAACAACATTTCCCAGTTTTCACTGGAGACTACGGCTACATTCACACCGCCCTCAGCGACGTGCGTTCAAGCGACCACTTCAAATGAAAAGTCTATGTAAAGACATAGACATGTTTTGGGTTTTCGCGTTCAAAGCCCTCAGGTTCATGTGTACACAAGTTTCTACAGCTGTTTTCAAGCTTTACATACAAAACGCGTGGCCATTGAATGTGCATTACAAGTTAAACCAGATTCAGTAGAATGGATCATGTAGGGGAAATTAATAATTGTGGTTCGTTCCCAGCTGGAATTATACGACACCAAGTTTTTCATATATCGGAATAGAGCTCTGAAAGAAAAAGCCTGGAGCAAAATATACCAGATTTACGCCACTTTGACATTTCGCACCAAGCCTCTTTTATCTGTAGGTGGTGGACATGCAGTAGTAAACAGCTTGTCCAATATGAACACCATATGTTCCACAACCCTCATTTAGCACTTTCAGACATGTCAGTTGTGCCCGTAGCTTAAAGGTATGGTCGAATGGGGGCGTGGTCTTCTGATTAACCAATCAATCTGCAATTCAGGTCCGTTTGTACCACCCATTTGCCCATTATTAGAAAGGTCAGGGTTCAGTGATGTCATATCTTGCTAAAATGGCAATGGTGATGAAAACATTGACTTCAAATAAAAACAAGGTTGGGTATCATCACGTTTTGTGGGTTACTAGAGGATGAGGCTTCAGAGGATGAATTCAGATTATGTCTTCAGGTGAACGCCGACTCCTCCTCTGATCTAAACAAAACAACTCACCTTTATGACTTTGATAGACTGCTTGATCTCCTCCAATTTCTTGGATCTTTCTTTGATCAGATGCTTCAGCTCAGACCGCTTCTTTCCCAGATTACTCTGGAACAGAAAATCAAATCAAGTTGTAAATCTGTTTCTGCTGAAGCAAGCCGTCCATCGGACATGAAGCAGTGGAGAGCTTTGTTTCTCCCCTGAGGCAGCTCACCGTCTTCTTCTTGTACTCGTGGTCGATGGAGGTCATGTCGTGGGACTTGTGCGAGGCCTCAGCGCAGGTGCTGCAGATGCAGACGTGGTCCTGTGCGGCAGTACAGATCCAGAAGACGCTCGTGTTTCTTGCAGATCTTCTCGGCTAGGTTGAAGGTGGGCTCGATCAGACGGTGTGAGTGGAGAGTCTTGACCTGGACGAGGAACGGAGAGGAACACAAACATTCATTCTGAAGGTCACATGAAGACATGACACAAGCTGGTTCAGAGCTAACAAGGTGAAGAACTCTTTGAGGTAAGGAAATGGATCAAAGGTTAATTGGAAAGACTGTAGCTTAGACCCTGAAGAACAGAAAAAGTCATTAAGCCACAAGCTGAAAGAACAAACCTTCTTGTGATGTCTCAGGTGAGAGTCACAGTAAGATCCGGCACAGTTCACACAGGACTTCAGCGCCTTCAACTTCCTTCCAATGCAGGCATCACAGGGAACCTCTCCAGGCTGGGCAAACTCGCAGGTATCCAGGCCTGCAGTGTCACTGTGACCCACATCTGAGCCTGGATTTATGGAGCCCTTCTGTGACGGGCTCCCCCCAGAACCTCCTGCAACCGTCAGGCCCTGGAACTGGGAGCATATTTCGGCCAGAACCCGGTTGACGCTCATCTCCGGTTTCCTGTTGTAGGCTTTCTTGCACATGGGGCACAGGAACTTCTTGCTGTGGTTCCAGTAGCCCTGAAGGCAGGCCTTGCAGAAGCTGTGGCCGCAGGGTGTGGAGACGGGCTCCAAGAACACCTCCAGACAGATGGAGCAGGTGAACTGGTCCTCCGAGAGGACTCCTGCAGAGCGGATACCTGCAAGCCAAGCAAGGAAATAAGCTTTTTTCTGTGTGTTCATCTACACTTCTACACCAGTGTGTGAATGTGTGTGTGCATGGGTGAATGGGACTGTGACTGTAAAGCGCTTCGAAAGAGGGTAGAAAGTGCTATATAAGTATACGCCATTTACCATTTACTTAAGAGCTGTCTCCATTCGGCTTATACCCAAAAATCAAACTATCCAAACTTCTTTCCACTCGAAAAATATTTTTATTCCATCATCGCATCTCCAAAAGTCAACCAATAACACCTCATTTGGGTTTGCTGCAGAAAAAGCAAATGATCATCACAGAAACTACAGATCTAGTTTTCTGTGATTCTCACAAACACTGAGGTTTTTCCATCTGACATCACGGTTTGGCTCTGGCTTCAGTCGAGAGCTGAATGAGACAAACTGAAGAATGACGAAGAACCGTCTCTCATCCAAAAACAACATTTCAAAACAGTTCACACGAAGAAACAGACTTTAGAGGCAGGAGGTGTCGATCTGTCCTCTGATGACAAACAAAAAAGTTCAGGAATGTAGACGAGCAGGATTGTCTTTGCAGGCAAACATTCACCACCAAACAACAAATGTCCTCACTGACGTCTTTTCTTCTTCAGATGCTCCTTTTTTCCTCTTTAAATCTAAGCTCATCTTCATCATTTGAAAACGTTTCACCATTTCTTCTTCAACACACAGAAGCTGCTAAGCAAGATTCAGAATCAGAGCACATAATATGACAAATGTTTTTTGAATAAATGTCGTTTTTACAGTTCTTTCCTTCAATCTACGTTTATTTCTGTTTTAAGGCAGAGCTCAACAAAACACACGGAGGATTTAAAAATAAATATCTGAAAAGAGAAAGACTTACTCATGTTTGTCTGTGGTAGAAAGCTCTCTTCTTCTTCTTCCTCCTCTCTGATGTGACTCACTCCAACAGGTGCTCAGCTCTTCCTGAAACTCAGAGGGCTCCTCCCACTCTGAGAGGGACACGCCCAACGTTTGAGCAGCTCAAAGACAGCAACACCTTCACAGGCTGAAAGTGACCTGCAAAAGCATTTTTCAATGTTAAAACAATTGTTTTCTGCAGTGCAAAAGTTAAAAGCAGTATTTTACTATGAAGGTAAAACTTTTACCTTTAACTTTTAAAGTTTAAGCTGAACAAACCACAACAGATACAAATAATGTTATATGGGTCCAAAGTGTAATAAATTTTTCTCATTCCCTTTATAACTTACTATAATGTTATTTTTCACAGATTTTCTTTTAAAGTTACTGTTTGAACGTTGGCAACAGATTCATCCACAGAAAAGTAGAAATTATTAAGATCAAGAGGAAATCTGTATATAGTTTCCTTTTCTGGGGAACATTTGATAAAGTTATTTTGGAAACTTTATTGCTAGGGCCATAAGTATAAGTAATAAACCAAATGAATTTGTGAGTTTGGAGTCCAGATAAGCCTCCTGCAGGTCGGTATGCATTCTGCAGAACATGTGGTTTTCATGTTGTTTCATTCACAGTGATGTGTGGTAAAGAAAGCCACTTTGGGATTTATTTTGATGCGTTCTCTTCTCCAGACAGAGAATGCTTTTTTTTTTTTTTTTTTTTCACTGCTATGTTGACCTGCAATCCCCCCTCTCTCTTTGCGGTGACTGTGCCAGCTTTTCTATGAGGTAATAAAAAGTTCACAGTTGCATAAGCACCATTTGCTGAGGGGCACTTAAGATGCAAGCGAGATTAGCCTGCAGGACTTTTAGCCTTCCTGGCAAACCACAGAAGGAGAGGAGAGGTGAAACTTTTACACCGCCTGTGAAAGGGCGCCAGATGTTATCTCTGGGACTCCTGACAACAAAAACGTACTTTCTACACAAAAAATGCATTTACTGTGAAAGATGTTTGTCCTGTACAGGCAGAAATGCTTTTTTTTTTGTTTTTAAGTGGCACTTCCAGGTGAGACTCCCAGCAGGTGGTGGTGAGGGTAAGCTGGCTGTTCTTCCGCCTGTTCTCCAAATGCAAATACAATTTTTAAAGTTTGAAGAGTTTTCTGGCTGTAGGAAACTTTTTTGCAGCAGAGACCTTTGTGGGGCTTCTCTGAAGGTTCTGCTTCCTCAGACTGAGCTCCTCTGATCTTCAGGGACAGTTAGGCTGGTCCTGCATAACCAAATGTCTGAAGAAAAACTTTTACATGAAAATCTCACACAAATTCAGAAACACAATATTTTTTTAACCAGACCTTCCAGGAGAGTTTGGAAAAACTCCTACAGCGTTTAATAAAACAGACTAGAGGAACGATAGCATTTACAGTCTCTGTCATCTGATGGATTATCATTAGGCCATCAGAAAATATGGCAAGTACTACCCTACCTCATGCCCACCGATGCTGTGGTCTTTACATCTGTAACATCCAGAAAGAAACTGAAATATCCCATAAATTCCATAAGTCCAAGGAAGACGAGTCTTCTTCCAGAAAAGGTCGGAACGTTCCAAAGGAGGTGAACATGATGTTAGAACATCATAGTAGCCACATGGAACATTTATTATCCACCCAGAAAATTAGGTCCTTCCTTAATCTGAAAGAAACAAACAAATAAACAAAGTGCACAAACTTGACAATCCTAAAAGAAGCCTTGCAATGTCCTGTTGTCTGCAGGAGTCGATTCTGAATCCACGTCCATTCAGATATGGATGGTCAGGAAAACAAAGGGGTGTAACGATCAATTAAGTTAATCGATTTATATTCCTTTGTTTCAACCAGATGAATCTGTCTGAGGCAAGTTGTTAATGGAATCGACCTATACCATTGCAAAATTGTTTCAAAATGAAATAAATAGATTATTATCATTCTTGGAAAATGCTGTTTTCCAAATGGAAAATCGAACCGGATTGATCAAAATTAACCAACATTGACTATGAATCGTATCGTCGACGACAAATTACTATATGAATCAAACTGTTGTTGAAATAAATTGTTACAGCCCTAGAAAAATATTTAGAAAGGGACTTTTAATTTGATGATCAGCCTTTGGTAATCATTGTACTGCTCACTTTTGCTGCCATAATACATATAGTTTGAAGGAAAAGAAATTAACCATGAATCTTCTGTTTGTGCTGGGAAAAAAAATAATCAAGACCATTGACAGAAAACAGAAGAAACAAGTTGTTTATAATATCAGAATGAACTAAACTCAGAAACCTTCTTGAGAAAAGTTTGTGCGTAAACCAGACACTTTCCAAAATCCCAAGTTTTAATGAAAATCTAGATTTAGATCTAGAGGAGGTTTAGGTTTCACATTTGCTTACATCATGGGGGGGGTTGCAAATGCATGAAGAGGCTTTTGCAGGTTTGGTCAAAGATAAAGGTTTGAAGAGAAGTGTTTTATAAATTATTCATGTCTGTGTGTTTGGAGACAGAAGTGTGAGAGCAGGAGATTATGGAATTTGTTCTTTTTTCTAATATTGATGTTGAATCTTGACTGTGTGAAATATCTGCTGGTTAAAAAAACAACAACTTTGAACTGTAAAAAACGACTCAGTGTGATGCTTTAAGATGCAAGGTGTGTTTAGAGAGCCAAACTGAAGATAAAAAATGCAGACAATTAGAGAACTCTGTTTTCTTGACTGATAAAAATGTCATTAACCCCTTTTTTATTTTAATTAAATCCAAACAAAAGATATGAAGAAAAGGACTTCCTTCATTTTTTTTCCTTCAGTTTTTTGGCTTACTTTAAAAACACAAATCAAATTTAGCTCATTTCTTGACCACAAATCAATCAGGCAGTGGGACTTTTATGCCTGAAGACTAGAGTTGTCTCCCGATTTTTCAAAACATCTGTCACAATAAAGATACTTAATCTAAATCTGTCAGCTCAGCATCACAAATGTCAGATAAAGAGAACCGTTTGTGCTCGTTTTTGCTCGTCTTTTTCTGCAGAAAAGCTTTCTTTCAATCCCACAGAAAGGCGGCCTCCCGTTCAGACCTGCAGCTCACCGCTCCTCCATCATCAACAGCTGCTGAGTCTCCTCTTTTCCTTACTCTTTAATCTTTATCCTCAGCTCAGAGATCAGCTCATCAAATCTCATTTGTTCTCCTCCTCCAAGTTTTCTGCTCTGCTTCTTGGATTTAATCACAAACTTGAAAGCTGGAGAGCTTTCCTCTGCTCTCTCAAAATTCAAGCTTAAAAATAATAAGCGGGAACTGTGCATCTCCACTGGATGATCTGCTGAAGCTGAAAGCCTGAACTGTCTGCTGATTTCTTTTCTCGTTTTTGTTTACAGATCTGTGCTGGTTTGCCGGTTTAGAGTAGCTGGACTCGATCTTCTTGTTTCAAACTTCTTGTTTCAGTTGCATTTTGAAAGAATCAGAAATGTAAAAAAATGAGCTGGATTTTAGAAAACACTTTCTCAAAAATATTTAATTTATGCTCATTTCCATTTGTGCTAATCCACGAATATTAATTGTGAGTCTTTTGGCTGTGATCATGATCTCATGTCGGATCAGAACCATCTCTGGGGATGTTAAACAGAGTCCATCGCTTCTGCGCTCTGAAAATTCCCGTCAGCAGGAGGGTCAGAGGTCACAGCTGTACATCTATAACAGCAGAGCATATTTGAAGTTGAGATTGAGGCCAGCGCTTTAATCCACGTAAAAGTTAATCCTTAAAGACTAAGCTGCTGCTCAAACAACAAAACAGCACCAAATGTCCCAAACCTTTTATTTAGCTCTGATAAATGATTGAACTTTTTCCATCGTAAATTTACATGAGCAAATCCTTGATGTTTCTTTTAATTAAAGTAAATATGACACACAGATTTTTTACACATGGACAATGTTAAGATCAACCTAAAGGCATTTTTCCTTAAATTACGCTTGTGTTCTGCTTTAATTTGAATTTTTGATCCAACTGTCCCGAAATGGATGATGACAGCCTGTGATGGAGACCCTAGGCCAGGGGGGGGTGCAAGCTCAATGCAAAGAAGGCCAGATTTGGTGAGGTGAAAATGTGGGAGGGTCAGCTAATTGACCTTCATTCGTTTAACCCTTTTGATAACATTAAATGCAAATATTTAATGAAAATGTATTGCAATGGGATACTTTTCATTTCTTTGCATAGAACCGGAATATATCAAAATATTTGTTTCCTAAAATTGCTGTGAATGTCATATGTGAAGACCAAAAATCAATCTTTAAAATAAAAAGTCTGTATGTGAAAATCCCCTTTGTCCACAATAGATCTGGGTTCATATGACATGTTACCAATAATTCACCATTAAATGCTCACTGTACACTTCTAAATTTAAATTATATGAACAAGAAAACATCACATGATATTATAATATTCAGAAGTGGTTTTTATCACAGAAATAAATAAATCTGTTCTTCTCATTTGGCCTTACGGCTCGGAAGGTGAAATAGCCACAGGTTGTTGCCACAGGTTTACAACAACTTGTAACGTAATTTAGCCAAGTACAAGTTTGTAGAAAGTGCTGGGGGCAGCATTTTATCGATTTTATGACATGACTGGTAGAAATTTGAGCTCAAGCTGCATTATGCCCACAGGCCGGACTTTGGACATGTCTGCTAAAACCATACTGGAGAGCATGGGGATTTAAAATATGTAAGTTTTAAAGCTAGTAGGTAGTGTGTAAAATGTACAACCCTGCCATAGTAAGGCCCCAGAGTGTACAGATACAGAGACTAAGAACTTACCAGCTTACCTGCGACGTTTCATTTGGTGAGATTTGTATCGATATAAAATGCTGTCAGGACAATATTTATTTAATTATTTGTGGGCGTCCTTCAGCATCTGACTTGTTGTCCACTTAAAGCCCCGACCACTGAGCTCCACACCGCACAGATCTCAGTGAGACGCAGCTTGTTTTGTTGTCCCCCGAATGTTAAGGATCTGGGGTGAGTCTTCTGTTGATCTCTGGTGGCCCTGAAGTACGACTCACTCAACGCAAAAACATTTCAAAGACAACAACGCCAATTTAAAAGCAAAACACATTTTGAAAAAAAAAAAAACAGCTTTACATTTCAGAAATCAAAATAAAATTCCTAAACTAAAATATGAAAACAAGAATGGAAAAAGACGTTTCAGAAAACAAAATGAAACATTAGAAAAATGACACACAATAGAACACCAGAAAAGGTAGGTACTATGGAACATTGCTGATTTCAGGATGGTATGCATTATCACTTCATGACAAGTAACTTATTATTAATAGCTGATTATGGAGGCGGTGGAGATCCACTTCCATGTACTGGGATGAGGGGGCTTTCCTGCTCTCTCATACCTGGAGCAACATCCTCCAGCAGAAATCGGACATCAAAAGCCGGAGTCACCTGTCAAAGTTTGACTGGATTTGAAGTTTGTCACAATCAATTGTTTTTTATATGCGTCACGCACAACCATCTGATGACGACTCTGAAGAAAACGGAAGACGTCCATCGAAGGATAGGTTAAAACATAACCCATGTCTGATAACAAAAGTCCCAGGAAGTCAAGTGATAGAGTCTTTTGTGTTTCTATAAGGTGGAAGGAGAGTTAAGAAAGCCGGGGTTAAAGAGGCGTCTGTGGTACAGAAGTACTAACTGATAGAAATAATATATTTGAAAATTAGAAAAAAAAGTTATTGTGTTATCTGTGGAAAGGGTTATTTGTCAGGGAATGAAGGGAGATAAGGAACAATTCAAGGAAACACCTTGAAAATAATTCACAAGTAGATCCAAGTTCCAGTACGATGAATCAGAGGAATTCAGAAGCTCTGATTCATCTTTCCTGATCACATACATGCATGTATTGTCTCCAGATATGGTTGCAGGAAAACTGCTGTCCACTCAGGAGAAAATCCCAAAGCCAAACATGTTTGACATTTCCACATTTATTTAGGCAAAGGCAGTAGTAAAACCCAGTCTCCTCTTTGAAACAAAGACCACCTAAAGAATAAAAACAACAGACAAACAGCAAAAATTGTTTTTTCCAGCAGAATCCTCACCTGCTGCCTTAATTTGTCTGTAGATATTCCCACTTCCAAACATTTGAAATGGTGATTGTTATTTATTTATTTATTTTAAGTAGTGAGAAGTTGAATTTGAAGTGCTGTAGAACAATCATCAACACCGCATTTATGACATGCGAGAGGCTTTCAGGTCCCAAAGCAAGCACGGTTTATTTTCCTTGATATTACACTGGAGAAGTATCCTGCTTCTGCTTCTAACGTTGTTAACTTGATAATCCAAGCCCTTCCATCTTCTCACCTCAACTTTATAGCTAATTCTCAAAGCAGAAGCTTTTTTTTTTTTTGGCTTGTTTAACGTTTTACTGTAACTGTTTTGAGACTTGCAATTATAGACAACTCTTCTGCCTCCTTCAGGTCCAAAGTGTTTCACAATTACAGTCCTATTCCCACACACATTCATTCATACAGACATTCATTAACACACACTCCCACAAACATTTATTGAAACACACATTCACAAACCTATACAAGGCGCTAACCAACCCATCAGCAAGGTGAGATTCAGTGACTTGGACACGTTTGGCCCAATGACACATCAACACTCACAGCGAGATCAGAACCAGTAATCATCCAAAAAGAGTACGGCCGCTCTCGCCCTGTGCAACGGCACACCAAACACTGGTTATAACTGCATTAAATAATATATTACATTAATTGAATGCTTGAGCTATTCAAAGCCAGACAATTTGAAAAAATGCATTTTGTATATATATGTGTCTCTTCACATTTGCACCTGGGGTTCTGCATATATTTTACCATTATGAGTGTTAAAATCTGTATCTCAAAAACAAAACACACTGATATGAAACAACAGTAAACGTTTTTGCATATTGCACACATTTGTATAAAAAGGCTTTTAGACACATTGTCAGTTGTTAATATTTTGGAGTAAACACCTGCTATATATTGCTGAATGAGATTAAGTTTATCCACATTCAGGAGAAATGTTTGGTTTACAAATATTACTTACTTTAGATCCAAAATCAACATTTCTATTAACTGCTCTCTAAATGTTTAAAGCTTTTTGGCATGTACATCTGCAGATACTGCAAATACAGGAGGATGTCAGTGCAATAACAAAACTCCACCCAGACGCTGTCTTGTTGCTTCAGCATGACGATGCAGAACCAAAGCCTACAGCTTTTATAGCAGCATCCTTCAAGAGCAGGAACTGACAGCTGCAGTCAATAATATTCACCTGCAAAGAACATCTGGAGCGTCAGCTTGAGTTTTAAAGAAGAGGAGAGGGTGCACTATAGTAAACACGTCACTGATCACCCAGAGACAAGCTGCAGCATCACATTTGAAATGAGCTCTCTCAGTCGATCCAAGCGCAAATTTCTGTTATTTATATTGTCCTTGCTCTTGAATATTGTTCTTTGTTTTAAAGTAAAACAAATTAACGCGTTTCCTTAAAGTCCCATTCCAATCATCTTTTAATCTATTGTAAAAGCGTTCCCGGAGGTCTTTTAATTATGATTATGCCGTTTTTAGCCTAGATGAAAAACTGTCCTTTTACAGGAAATAGTTCTGCAGAGCGGCAGGAGCTCATAAGAAGTTTGCCTCTGAGATGTGGGTGGGTCTGTTGGTGCAGAGTAAGCCCACACCCACTTACCGTCAACCATCTGTTTACACACGCTTCTGCTAGCTTACTGCCCTATACACCGCTAACCTATCACCAGCGGCACCAAAAAAATGGGCAATATTAGAGCTATCCAGCTGTACAGTTTAGATTCAGATGCCAGCTCAGACGAGGAAAACAAAGACATACATTGATCTATTTGTCTATTTGTGGATGAATCAGAATAAAGCGGAGCCGGAAGCTTGTGGGCTATCGATCATAGATTTTACATCCCTGCAAACTTTTCAACGGTGTTTTTTTGTCTGCTCCTGATTCACAACAATTTGAATAAAGAAAAACTAAGAGATGCAATTTTAAGATTAATTTTCTTAAGATATATTCTCCATTTAAAAAAATGTCACAAGAACATGTTAAAAAGATCATTTTCATTAGAGTGGATCTTAAAAGGTTTTGTGCCCTGACAAACACTCGTGGACGAGCATCAGTCAACCACCAACTAACAGTTAAATCACGTTGTTCCTTAAATGAAAAACAAAACCTGGTCAACCTGTAGAAACTTGGCCCTTTATAACATTAAAAGAATACCAAAGAGTAGTCCAGCAAATTGAATAACATCCTCTAATCCACAGACTGTTAGTATAATCCCCTAATAGAGCTCAGAAGCACTAAAAACTGTTTTATTCAAATCATTGTTGCTTTTTCTCTCAGATTGCTACAAGAAGCGTCTTTCTTTGATGCAGATTACCGCATTAAAGCAGCAGAATTGAAGATTCTACAGTTCCACCACTAGTGGGCAGCCACGTGCCTCAGTGAGCCCATCTGCTGCCATCACATATTTGCATTCAGCATGCATTTTCACGCTGCATGACAGCTGATGTCAGCCACGGCAATATTAATGCAGCGCAGAAACTGCACGAAGGGGAGGATGCAAACCAAAACTCTGGATTCTGCTGAACTCCTCGCATGTGTGTCAGGAGGGCTGTTCGCCATGTTGCACTGCAGTCACTGACAACAGTGCTTAAATGGGGAGGGGGGGGGGGGGGGGGGTCTGTCTTAGACATAGATCCTACCAAACATTTTTTATGTTTATGTTCTGCTGATGTTTTATTGCCTCACTGCAGCAGATCATCTGCAAGAAAGTTTTCCTATCTGGATGGCGTGCACACACACACACACACACACACACACCTGAACACGTGTGACATTTGCTTTGTGAGTCTGCATCACATTTACCGTGGACCCCCCAGCACACTCACTGCAGAGATTATGTCGCATGATGTTACAGAGCCACAGTTTCTTGGAGTCTGGGATTCTGCTTTCCCTCCCTGTCGCAGTGTCAGTCAAGGTAAATGTGTTTCTCCCTCCCTCCACCCCCCCCCCCCCCATTCTCCTCCTCCACTCTTTTTTCTTCTGTTGCACCCGCCAATCTTTTCATCTCTGTGAGCCGCCTGTTTTTTTATTCTGTTTTATTTTTTCAAAGCCCTAACGTTCTTTGGGGTATAAAAATAGAAACTGCATCCTTCTTTCTTTCTCCGCCGCTTCCTCCTGCTTCCTGCATTTTTCTCTCCTTTTCCTTCCCTGCAATCCGGCACTTAGTAGAAGCTTCTGCTTAGAGCTATATTGTGTTTCCCCCCTCCCTCCCTTATCTCCTCTCTACACCCCTCAGCCTCATGTTGCACCTCCCTCTCGCCGTTCTTGATTTGAGGAGCTCTGAAAGAACTGTCTGCACAGAGCTACAGCTCATCTGTGGGGCTCTTGCATCCCCCCTCCTTTAAACACACAAGAAAAACCATCAAGCATACTCTTCTTTCTAACCCTCCAGTTCTCATCTCCTGTGTTTCCTTGGCCTTCGTCCTGCTCATCTCCTCAGTACTTTCACGCAGTATCACTGATAGTGAGGATAGAGTCACTCTGTCTGTGTTACTGATAACCTCACTGCAGGCCCCCTCCCCCTGTGAGGGGTTTTCAGATCTTCATCATCCAAAAGCAGCCCCATCTGTGCATTTTACAAATTCGATTCAACCACTTTTTGACAAAGATGAGGCTTATTCTAACTTCAGCTGCTAAACGGTTCGGTTCACACCTCTGACAGACATTTTATTGATCCTCAGAGGACATGATGTTCTCCACATAAGCTCGGAGCAACAAATTATAGATTACAGGTGTCTTCCCCAAAACCAAACAGCTTTTGCTGTAAAATACGCTCACTGGTCGCTTTGTTAGGTACATCTGTCACACTGCTCATTAAAACAAATTTTGAGTTAACCAATCACATGGCAGCAACTCAATGCATTTAGACATGTAGACATGGTCAAGATTATCTGCTCAGTTCAAACCGAGCATCAGAATGGGGAAGAAAGGTGATTGAAGTGACTTTGAATGTGGCACGGTTGTTGTTCAAAAATTGCTGATCTACTGAGATATTCTCGCACAACCATCACAGAGCATGGTCAGAAAAAGAAAAAATATCCAGTGAGTGGCAGCTCTGTGGGCGGAAATGCCTTGTTGTTGTCAGAGGTCAAAGGAAAATGGCGAGACTGGTTCCAGCTGATAGAAAGGCATCAGTAGCTCAAATATCTACTAGTTACAACCGCAGTCTGCAGAAGAACAACACGTCCAACCTTGCGGTAGATGGTCTACGGCAGCAGAAAACTACATTGGGTGTCACTCCTGTCTGCTAAGAACATAAAACTACAATTCACAAAGGCTCACCAAAATTGGACAAAAGAAGACTGGAAAAATCTTGTCTGTTTTGATGAGACTCCATTTCCACTGCGATATGGTAGGGTCCGAATTTGCCGTCAACAACATGAAAGCATGGATCCATCCTGCCTTATATCAACGGTTCAATGGTGGTGGTATAATGGTGTGGGGGATATTTCCTTGGAATACATTGGGCCCTTTAATGCCACAGCCTACCTGAGTATTGTTGCTGACTAGGGATGGGTATCGTTAAGGTTTTAACGATACTACTACTCTTATTGATACTGCTTATCGATCCGATATTTTAACGATACTCTTATCGATACTTTTTGATGACAAAAAATAAATGAATAAATAAATAACAAATTAAGAACATAAAGTGTTTTATTTCCTCATTATGCAAAAACATTGTTTTTTTAACAAAACATTTTACTTTATACATGAGAATGTTCCAGACAGGATATTTATGTAATTATTTAATATAATTATTTTTGTTCTTCATGAGCGTGATGTTTCCTTTGATCTTTTGTCCATTTTCCACAACCTTGAATAGACTTTTCTGTCTGTCAAACATCAGAGTCAAGTTAAGTTAAGTTAAGTTAAGTTAAGTTAAGTTAAGTTAAGTTAAGTTAAGTTAAGTTAAGTTAAGTTAAGTTAAGTTAAGTTAAGTGAGATGATGGAAACAAATTCACTTTGATGCAGACTCCTTTCTATTTATATATTTGTCTTTAAATCCAGTAAACCCAATAAATTATATTAATTTTATGGATGACAACTATCATTAGTTATTAATTATTATTAATTATTAGGAAGCAACTGTTAGTTTTTTGCTGGTCTGGAATCATAAGTGGTGAGTCTAAGCCCCGCCTCTCTACCTATTTGTTGTTTGTTCCGCGTGCAAGGGTTAATGGCCTTCGAAGTGTGCATTATTACTTTTTAACCCACTTCGCGGAAGGCGCAGGACGGTTCAGGCTTCCACGGCGTGCATTAAAAAATAATAATGCACACTTCATCGGCCATTAACCCTTATGTATCTAAAGGGCAGTGGCTCAGGAGGTTGAGCAGGTCGTCCAATGATAGAAGAGTCGGCGGTTTGATCCCCGTTCCTCCCAGTCAACTGTCGTTGTGTCCTTGGGCAAGACGCTTCACCCTCCCTGCTTCCAGTGGTGTGTGAATGTCCTGGTGATGGTCAGATGGGCCGTTCAAAGGGCACGAACTGGTAGCCACACCTCTACCAACACTAAGTATACATGAGGGGTGAATGAATAATGGACACCTTGTAAGTGCTTTGAGCATCTGGAATAGCACAGATAAATCTATTTTTCTTTTTTTTTAATTTAAAGCTGTGTTCACTCCAAACGCGATTTGGACATCGGGCAGCCAGTTTTAATGTAAACTGAATAGTACAGATGCAATCTGAGGCCCTGAGGTGTGATTTGAGTGACAGGGGCGACACGGCTATCTGGCAGCAGCGTAATTTGAGCAGCACTGGGCAATTTGGGCAGTGTAACCAGAGTTTTAAAAATTTTAACTCTGGTAGGTCAACCAATCAGGGCCTCTACCTGACTCGATAAGCAGGTAGAATACACATCCAATATGGTGGACTGATCCCATAGGCTTCCTCCCGATGTTCCATCCATCCATCCATTCATTTTTTTTTTTACCCACTGTACCCCTTTCGGGGGCACGGGGTTGCTGGAGTGTGTCTTAGCTACTGTTGGGCGAAGGCGGGGTGCACCCTTGACAGGTCGCCAGTCTGTCGCAGGGCCCCATGGAGTTGGAGTGAGCTCCCCTATGCCGGCTACCGGGAGGGTGACTGGCAGGCAGACAGCTGCTGCGACATACAGGAGGCAGCCTACTCGGGTCTCCTAAACTTTATGATATTATTCTTATTTTCATCAAAACAATAATGAAAAAAGGTCCTTTAATTTCATTCTTGTTTTTCTTTTTCCCCTCTCAGGTTGAGGCGGTAGAGCAAGCCTTCAAACTGGGTCACAGAGAGAGGGAAACACAGCTGAAGCGGCTGTCATTCAGACACATAGTGTAGGACACCCGGATATTCACAGAAACTATGCTCTGATTGTAATTTCCTAACTTCAAACAGTCAGGCTGCACACATAGGGTGCATATTTATCACGTGAACAGCACCAATGGGCCACTTGCATAGTGTGCAGGATTTAGTTCGAAAAATTAAAAATCCATACATCACGCCTTCATCTCGTCTTATTCACCCTTTCTTACCCACACGTGTTTGTAAAGATGTGTCGCAACATGCCCGTAGAAAAAGATCTGCTTGAACATCTACAAGTTCACCAAGCGGTGGATGACCTTGATGTTTTGTGCGGGCCACCTGTGTGCCCTGTACAGGTCTGCCCATTTTTCTCCCTTATCCACCTGTAAGGGAAGTCCTGACTAAGGCTTTATCTCTTAACTGTTTATCGGAGAGGAAAGTTTGAAGTCTCATAGACAGAAATAACTTTTGACACCTTTAATGAAACAAAGAGTTGCTTTCACCTAAGTGGAACCAAATAGCTTTGGCCTCTGCCTCCAGACTAGTTTAGAAAATTTAGGGAACCACCAGAAATCCTGCAAGCTGAGAGGAACCCTGTTTGGAAAAAATGGTGTTTAGATGCCATAATGTTTTCGATTTGGGCTTAAATGAGTGCAACAAACCCAGAATTTCAAATCTAGTCAAAGGAACAATGATCAAAAACGTGCCTGCACATGATGCCAAGCTCTTCTAGCAGATTAATAATTGAGGTTGTTGAGTGTCAGAGACATCAGTCTGTGGGAGATGGGGATAATAGCATCCTACACCCTGACAGAGAGAATGAAAGGTCATAATGTTGCTGTGTGAATGTCACATCCATGTCACAGGCACAGATTGCATTCTGATTAAGTCCTCACTCCACGTTTTAATGAGATCTGCACAAACATCAAGCCCAGTGGAAAAATTCCACTTTCACCTACAAGCAACAAATAGTTAGGACAATCTGAACCCAATGGATTCTTTCAGCACAAACTGAATCCCACTATTAAGTGAATGTTATGCTATTGTCTTTTTGACCAGATCAGAGTTCAAGAGGAACCATGTGCATATTCTAGTTGCTGGTTCTCTAAAACATGTTTTATGTTAAGAACAACTTATCGAGCAGTAAAATTGAAACCTTTGCAGAAATTAACAGATTTTAAAACTCAAATCTATCCATTTTCAAAAACCCACTGTATCCCTTTTGAGGTCACAGAGCTGCTAGGGCCAACTTGGTTAGTGTTGGGTGATGATGGGGTAAATGGTAAATGGCATATAAGGCCAAAGGCACTTAATGGTGATGTCCCATTCACACACACCTTCACACACTGATGGGGACTCCCCTCCCAAACATTGGCGCCAACCTTCCACCAGAGGCTAGGTGGTGTTCAGTGTCTTGCCGAAGGACACTCCGACGCATGGGCGGGCAGGTCAGGAATATCCTGAACATGTTGGCTGTCTGTTGCAGAGCCATACATGCAAATCCAAGGACGATTTAGAATCACCAATTAACCCAGCAAAATATGGTTTTAATAGTTTTTAGACAGTACCCACATGCAAACTCCACACAGAAAGGTCCCAGCTAGGATTTGAACCATGGCCCACTCGCCATGGGATGAGACTTCCATGTAGCCAAAATTTAAACTCCAACAGACAAAAGGCTTTGCTGACTAAATGGTAATTGGCATATAGTTGTATAGCGCTTTTTTACTTTCCTCAAAGCGTTCCACAGTTCCATTCACACACATTCACACTGAATGTGTGTGAATGTGTGAACTCTACAATATAAGGGATCACGCTTCATGAGAAGAATACAGCATGGTGTTAAAGGTTTGTTGATGAGATTTTATTCCCACCAGCAAAGGACAGACCTTTTCAAAAACACCCCATCCTTAACAAACAATTTTTTAAGGGTTAAAAAGCCAACGGATAAGGTCATTTTTGCTGTCTGAACTGAATGTTGTAAAAGTGAAAGTAAGAATAATGAAAACAGCATCATATTTTAAGTCAATCTTTAGGGTGTTCACCTCACCTTTAGCTACAGAGGGATAAAACCTATCTGACAAAGACTTTACATGTTTCATAAGAGTAAACAAGTTTATAAACAAAAAGGTTTTCACCTGAAACTCTATGATTCTTTTCCTATCAATTTTAAACCTAATTTCAACATTTCATCTTGTCAAAAAGGTCTTTCAAGTCCAGGAGTGTCCACATTTGCATATTGCTCCAGAGGTGAATAAGTGGTGTAAACTTTCAATACTTCACATGGATTGTGCTGTTTTTGATTTTCAAGAAGGAAAAACTGTCCAGATCCAACATCAGTAGCTCTTCTTCCAGGAGTCCGGGTTATTTTTATCTCCTTTTTTTAAACACTGATGAAAAAACTTTAAGCCTTAGATCTTACCGTCTGTTTTCTCATTTTTCTCCCCATTGTGTCTGTGTTGTGTGTGTGTTTGTGTTTTTATGCTGTCTCCAGTTCCTGGCAGAGGATTGTGGACCACATCCAGTCAGTTCTTTCACTGTAATTTCTGTATCAGACCCGTCTGAGGTAATGCCTTCTCACATCTTTGTGTTCCTTTCGTGACTCATGTCTTCTGCTCCATGTCATTGAAACACCGGAGCATGAACGTGCAGCGTGGGATCTCCTTCACAGCGTTTCACACGAACAGCCGAGCATGCAGCTGACAGGAGAAATCCTCCCCTCTGGCTTCCATGGTTGGTGCAGTTACTTGGGCTATGATATTTCCTTGGCTTGGGCATCTGCTTGCGCAGTGAGAGGTGCTGTAGCTAATTTACTAAACTGCTGCGTGAATTGAAACAAATCGAATACAACAGCACTTTAAATTCAACAGTGACTTAAAGAACCACTGCTATCATCTGATCAGTTGTAAAAGCATTCCAAGTGGTCTTTTAATTATGATTCTGTTGTCTTTAGCTACAATCAAAAAAGCCTGTGTCTTTTTCTAGGACATCGTTTCTGCAGAGCGGCAGTAGCTCATTAGAAATTCACCTCTGAGTTGTGGGCAGGACCTTTGGCCTAGCAGCGAGCTTGTGGCCTGCTATAGTTACTTGTATGTCACAATTAAGCTTTTTTTCAAGCGATGTTTTTTTCCCGTTTGCTTCTGATTCATAAAGATTCGAATAGAGAAATACTCATAAATGCAATTTTGAGATTAATTTTCTTTAAAATAAATGTCCTCCATAATCAGAAAGTCCTAGTCTGGTCCTCAATGTAAAAACTCTGATATATAATTCTGGCCATTAGCAACTCTCAATGAACAGTTTGGGAATAAACATCATAGATTAAATATTTACTCTCTATTTTCAGGTAACTACCAAAAATGTTACATAAACCATTAATGTACAAAATCTATGATTTTGGAAAATCTAAAAAACTTTATGTACACAAAATTATGAATTCATGTTTCATTTGGTTTAGTTGAAACAGACCAGTTTACCTCCCATCTTATTCCAGTACACGTGTACAGGTGTGAATATAGGCCAACTCTAGTACAGACGAAACAAGCAGATGGCATATAAGGGGGGTTTAGTGTGTTTCCAACTGGGTTCTGGTTTGGCTTGCTTAAGGTGTGAATAGCAATTGGTCCTGATCTGGTCCAACTGCTTGAACTTTCAGCGCTTTTGGAACAAACAAGTTGCTGTAGCTGAGATGTTGCAAAACTGGTTAAAAGCCATGAGTCATGTAAAAACCTGGAGCAGCAAGCTGACAAAATTTATCCTTGATATTTGGGCTAAAGTACACAAAATGTTGCTGCTAAAAAAAAGAAAGAGGTATTTTGTCTATTGGTCTATTTTAAGCGAAAATATGAAGGGGTGGGACTTAGAGCTACACCGAAAAGTTCCAGGTTAAAGTAATGAAGACTTTAGCAAACCAACATAAATATGCAAGATATGTTAAGCAACAGCTGAAGTTCTGGTGAAGACAAAGACAAAACCTTTGGTTTGAAGAGGATTTTCAGGTATTTGTAACCGTAACAAGATAAATGTTTTCAATGTTTTTAAATGGCTGCAGGTATTATACAAACCTGAGGTGACTAGAACCAAAGACCCAGAAAAACAATTATAAACAAACAAAGGGAGAATTATTGACGCACAGAACAAAATGTGCTCTAAAAGAGCAATAAACTCCCAATTTTCATTTTTTAAAAGTTTCTGTTCCCAAACTATTGATCTGATCTTTGGCTGTGTTAACTCTACAATCAGATTGCACCCTGAATTGCACTGGTTAATTTTTGATGCAATTAAGCAATGAAAAGCTAACTGTGTCAAGGGGAAAGGGAAAGTCATGATGCCCTCTTTACCTCTCAGATAATTGAGTGAAATCTGTCCCTGTTTTCTGCCGTCATTTAGGTTTGAACTGGAACAGCCCCCACAGGGGCTGGATTCAAACCAGTTCCTCTGGGTGGGTTAGTGGAGGGGGGTCCAAACACCCCTAGTAGGATCTGGTCAGGGAGAATTCTGAAAGTTTGGATTTCTGCATGCATTTGTGAATTTTAAATAACAAAAAAGAATGAATTAAAGAGAAAATGCATGAGATGAGACTTCAGTGCGTTATGCAGCACGTTTTATTTTGAGTGCGGAAAACACAATACAGGGAATGTCTTCTTGTGCATTTCCCCTCAGCCATGACCTCAAAAACTTTAACATATAGTTGATTAAAATGGCAAAACACAGAGTTGTTCATCTAAAAGAGAGAAACAAGGATTGTACATGCCGTCACTGTAAAAACACAACAGTGGGAGAAGTTTACAACAACATAATTACTCATCTAAGCATAAGGAAATGAAGAATTAACCATAAAAGAAGTCATGAAGCAGTCTGGATCGATGTGGGCGGGGCCCTGTAGAGCTTCCTGATTGGCAGATGCCTCCCTGAAAGGACAGTGGTCAGCGACCACAGGGTGAAGGGTAAGCCAACGCCTCCATGCCTCTTTTTATCTGAAAGAAACCCTTCATCTTCATCATCACAGCAGTCAAACAGTCTTCAAGTTGCTGGAGAGACAGAGTTTGTGGAACAGGCGAGACACGACTGCAGACAACAGAAAAAGGGACGGATGTGCAAGGCGAGATTATCTAAATATAGATATTTTTCCTCTGTAAAGTATGGCTTTGATGTGGTTCCCGGGCTCTAAAGCTGCGCACAAATATCCACTGTTGGTACACCGCACCAATTACTTCTCTATTAGGTACATAATATCATCATCAAGCATCATAAGGGGGGATGTGGATAAATATATGCAGGCGGAGGGGGGGCTCAAATGGCAGGATGGTTCAGGGAGACACTGCAGACGCTGCAGAGCTGTATGTACAAAAGCCTTGGCTGCTGTTTGCAGAGCTTCAGTCTGCAGCATGAGGTTCTTAAGGAGGAAGCAGGAGTTTCCCAAAAGGATCTTGGGGGTGAGAGAGGGTGGGGGTGCATGATCACAGCACACTGGACACCATTTTTCTTTACCCATTTGTCCCTCATTCATAGCCGTCAAGCTGTGCTCGTCAAACCCGCCGCAGGGGGAAGGGAAAGCAGGTCAGGCAGAAAAACAAAGCAAAAACTGCCAGGATGAAGGAAACACCAAGTCCCAGTATGCACTGAGCACATGGGGGCAGCTAAACTGAAGGGTTAGCTGCAGGTTAAAGCAAAGGGCTAACCCAACTCAACCATGGTCAGCTGAAGGGGATGTCTGGGTTTGCTTTGCAGAGGCGAGTTAGACAGCAGAGAAGATCTAGTCTGAAGGGATCACACTTTCAGATCTGACAAAAAACTGCTCATTTCATCACTTTAGCTTTTAGCTCCTGTGACTTAGACTGCCTCCCCTCAGACAGGTCATTTTTAATTGAAAGCGGTGAAGGTCAAACTGTCGGTGTGGTCGCACAGCCTCAGATCCTCCGGGTTTACCGGCCACTTTGCCCATGAAATGACCGGCTTACTGTCACCTCCTCAGCTGGTTCTGTTGCCAAGCAACCCTAAGGTGCTTCGCACTCTGACAGGTAGCTGCTTGCAGCCTGGAGACAGAGGATCAGCGGATCTGCTGCGAATCAGACACATTTCATGACTCCACTCTGCTGCCGCACACGTCTGACACCGAAGAGGAAGCCAGCAAAAATCCATTCATCCTGGCAGCAGCTGACATGCCAACCTGCCTGCATGTTTCCCATCGTTTTTCACTTCAACTGCGGTTAAACTGTGTCAATGCAGGAGTATTCATATGTCTTTCACAAGAGTTGAAGTAAATAATAAGCAAGTAAAAAAAAAAGTTTTTAAAGAAACAACAAAAAAGAACGTGTCAGTGAGTAAATATGTTTGTAGCACTGAAGACAGAAAACATGCAGACTCAATTCTAAGGTTCTTTAATGTCCTGCATCCTTTTTGATTTTCAATAAGGATAACAGGTATGTTTTCTAACTAGTTCAAACTTTTTAAACTGAGTGTCAGGCGGTTTTCCTGCTAAAGCTTGGCGATCACATGATGGAGTCTTGTTTGATCTTTTTGGGATTCTGATGGAAAACACGTCTGGAAATCGAACTCAGCTGATTTTATGAAGCTCAAAGTCTGGAAATGAGCAAGAGAAGAAAGTCTTTGTCCTCAAAATAGAAAAGAGGTTACATTCCAATAATAATTCTATTAATTAGTGAGATGATTATGAACAGGGACGGGATTGTTCAGTGTGCTACATCCAGAGAAGGATTTGTTGCTGTACGGCCTTGTATAGCTCGTGTGTGGTGGGGGGCTAGCGTGAGTCTATGAGAAAGCTGAAAATGGTTTCTGTCTCATGTCCTCCTTTCCATCTCTGTCCAGCTGATTGGAGTCAGTGGCAGGACACAGCCTCATGGTGCATCTGCTCTCCAGCATTATGTAGTCTGTATTTAGAGGCTTCCAGTTCCTGGTCAGGCTCTGGGTAACCCAACACGGTGCAGGTAATTCTGTTAAACGCTGGGAGTGGGACTGAAGAGGCAGCAGCAACATGATCTCTGCCCCATCAAAGAGCAAACCCTTCTGTCGTCCTCTGAAGAACAGCTGGCACTTTTCTAAACGCTCTTACAAACTTTCAACGAGAACCTCACAAATCTCAAAATCCCAAGTGTGTTTTTTATTTTTTTGGCTCAATTCATATTTGGATGTAGAGATTTTAGTCTGCAGCCAAAGGCCTCAGCTCAGTTACATTTAGAGGGACGTGCTGTAATGGTTTACGTCCACTAACTCCCATTAAAGGGGCGAGCAGGATGATCTGAGGAAAAATCTTCTCTAGATTCTTCAACGCCTTAAAGCTACTTAATGTCTCAGCTGTTCCAACAATTCATGTCCTGCATGATCTTCTTTTGTTCACTTTTTGAAAAATTAAAATGTTTATTTTCCTTAGAAACAAGAGCACCATGCTGCAGAGATTAATGTCCAGAACCCAGAACCAGAAGTCCCCCCGTACCGCTTTATTTTAACTGGCGACCCTAACAGTTACAATTTTTCCCAATTTTAAGCTTTAATCTAAGTTTTTTTCTAAAATTCATAACACTTTTGGGTTTGGGTCCCTCTCCTAAAAATGAAGGTGAGGGGCATTGTATCCTTTTAAGGTTTTATTCTTTTTGGAAGCAAAAAGCTGCAGCAAATTTTCAGACAAAAGTTTTCTCAAATTTCAAAAAGTTCATAATTTTTTACACTGCAGTTTAGCTTTTGCTTTAACGTGTTACTTTGATAACATTAGATTTCCAAGTCTATTTTTTGTAAATTCTTTGCAATAACACAAATTCTGAGACCCTTAATTTTGAAATGTGCAAATTTTGACGCATTTTTAAACATTTTAACTATTGAGATAATTAGCAATTAGCTAGTATTTTGTCGTTTTCCTGAGGATTTTGGATGTTTCTGGTTTGTTAAGCCTCTATAATTTTTACATGGAGGCTATGAACATTTTTTTCCATTTAGTTTTATACTATTTTTTTTATTTGTTCAACTTCTTTAGCTAATTCATCATTCAGCAGATTAGCTGGAGATCTGTGTTAATCATTTCAGATTTTTCAAACTTCCTTCACGGCTAAGCACAGGAACTGTCATGGCTTTCACAGGAAATGAGTTCTCTAATTATCATGATGGCGTTTGTGGTAAACTCAGCTTGAATCCACAGCTGAAGGCTGAACAAGCACGTCACCCGCTGGGAAACACAGGGTTAGCAACATTTTGCTTAAATCGGTTGAATTCTGCTATTACGCTGCTTAGCAACAGCACTTTGGAGAATGATTAAACTCACACAGACAGAAATCAATGCAGCAGATGACTTTACATCTCCAATTCCAAACAGCAGGAATAATTCTTGGTTTCTTTTGTCCTTCCAGTAAAAGTAGATCTGGTATCACAAAGCATGTTGGGTCATTTTTTTTTTAAGAATGAATATTTGAAAGGGTTTTCAATCAAGCCCTGCGTAATGAGTAGCATCGTGTGTCCTCGACGGAGCGCTAAAACTTGCATTAGCTCCCGACATAAAGAAATGCCGATTAATGTCAGTCAGAGTCATAATAATGGAGCATCACTTATTGAAGAAGCCCGCAGCAGTGCGCCTCTAACCAAGGGGGGTAGCTGCCAGTTTCCATGACCACCGTCTCCGTCACCTGTGAGATCAGACTGTCACGCAGCGGCTATCCAATATCTGCTCCAGACTGGAGGTGGGATTACACCTGAGACAGTTACTTGGTGTAATTTTCATCCAGGCAGAGGCAGAGAAGCAAAGGAAGCACAGAAAGGAGGCAGGAAACCAGAGAGCGTGCTTTGAACTCTGAAGGGTGTGTGTGCTTGTCACTAAAGAACTGTTTGTCTGTTGTCAAGCAGATCTTCTGTCTCCTTGTGTGCTTGTGTTGCGCGTGGATGGCAAGTCGTGAAAAGGACATGGCGGGATGAGGGGTTCATGTTTGGTTGATGTAGTGACAGAAGGTTACAGTATTTCATCATGCTTGGTTATAAATTCCAATCCTAACTCTTCCTCCATCTTTGCTCCAACTTGTTTGTCATGCAGAAAGGCGTTTCATGACACTTTGCATAATATACTAAATCCAAAAGGATCCCCACATTCCTGATTTTCCCATCCCAAAAGCACTAGCATTCTTTTAAACAGTAGTTTTTGTACATCTGCGGAAATATACATTTGTTTGGTTTTTTTTGTGTGATTTTTCTGTGTGTTTTTGATCCATCAGTCACTCTACTTCTTCTTCTTCTGGAAGCGCCTGAACTGGTTCTGGATGGCGAGCGCAGCCTTTTCCGTCTCCGGCGCCTCCAGGTCGATGTCGACCTCCTCCTCCGGCTCCTGTGGCTTCACTGCTGATGCCTTCTCTGCAGAGACGCACAAAGAAACACAACCGGCTGTAAAAACACCTGATTGGATCCAGGACAGCTGCATGTCCTGCCACAACAACAAAGGCCATCCTCTAAAGCAGTGGTCCCCAACCACCGGGCCGCGGACCGATACCGGGCCGCGGGACACTTGGCACCGGGCCGCGGAGCGGTTCCAGGCCGCGGGGAATTTTTGCATCGGGACGCACAGAAAGAAAAAATAATTTCCATTTCATTGTTTTTTTTCCGACAAAAACGTTTTATTTTGAAAAGTGACCGGATTCACTTTGTTACATCTGTCACACTTAACGCACGTCAAAGTCGCGACACCAAACATCGCGTGATACACCCCACTAAAATTAAACCCAAACAACCAAAATGAGCAAAAAACAAACTTCTTTAGAAAGTTGCTTTGACAAGGGGAAAATTATAATTATTATTGTTATTATCATTACTAAAGAGAAAATACCATCCCCGGTCCAAAAGTTAACAGGACGTTTAAGATGCTGCTGGACCAGTCAACACAGGAATACTTGTTGTCATCAGTTTGTGCCAAAGTTTTCTGACAGAAAAAAAAAAGCAAAATAAATATAACAGTTTTTGAACTATATTTGTCATAATTTTCCACATTTTCAATCAATAAAAGACTAAACTTTTATTCATAAAAGAATAAACTTTTATTGAGACAAAAAATAGAAAATTACGAGGAAGTATTAAAGCCACCAGGAAAGAAAATAAATAAATAAATAAATAGATAAATAAATAAATAAATAAATAAATAAATAAATAAATAAATAAATAAATAAATAAATTAGAATTCAGTTTTAAATTTCTGAGAAATTAGTACAAAAAATATTGAGAATTAAGTTGCAATTTTACAAGGAAAAAGCCATCCTTTTTCAAAAATGAAAACGGCACGTCCACCAGAAATGTTCTCCTTGTTGGTCAACAATCTTCTTATGAAGAGGCCCAATTTCCTGCAAGTCACTGTACCTGTAATAAATGGACTCACCTAAAGACTGGCTGTTTCCTTATTTGTGAAACCAAGGCTGAAATAATCACTTACAATGAGCTCTACATCTCTCATACTGACACAAGATATTGCTTTTTTTTTATTTGTTGTTCTTTAGTTGTTTTTTTTTTGTTTTAGCCTTTTGCCTCATGAATTTGTGATTTTAATCTTGTAAATTATTAACTTATAATGTATGAAGTTCTAACTTTATTATTAAAAAAATATTGACATGTTTACTCCTAATTAATAAAAAAGAAATTCTCATATTTTTTACTACTTTATTCTTGTAAATGTATGTTATTTTTTATTGTCGTGGTGCCTTAACACTCAGTAATAAGAAAGGAGGGAATAGTAAAGTAAAAAAAAAATGAATACAATTCAAAAACGTAGACATTTTTCTGGATATTTTGGGTTCTCACAAATAAATAAATAAACAGAGAGAAAAATGAAGTTTGAAGGAAACCCAGCAGCGGAGTTGGAAATACTGATTACAGTACAGACACGCACAGTTGGAGTTTCACAACAGGAAGTTAGCATTTGAAAACGGACTCGATTCTCTTAGCAGCAAACTTCAGGCAGCTTTATTTCTGGAAATGCAATGGAACTGCAATCAGTTCGAGAGCAAAGATTTCAAATGACTCAATTCATGATTAGGTTTATCATAGATGTATAAAAAAGAAGGAACACCTTGTCAAAGTGTTGTTTATAAACGACTTAAACCATACAGAAGAGTTTTGTCAAAAGTAACCAAAAAAATCAAAAAAGAAGAATTCTTCTGTAACTCATCGTCTCAAAATAACGTGATCATTGCATTTCTTGAAGTTCATGTAAAAACGTTTGTTGGTTTGTTTGTAATATCATACAGAATTTCCCTGATTTTATGATGTTTTAACGTGCTTTCTGGGAAAATAAATGTGATTAATACAGTTTAGAATTTTGATCAAACTTTGGATTTTAATCTAAAATGTTGAAGCTGCGTCTCCCTCTCTTCCTTTTTCCACATGTGTGGACGCTAATGCCAAAAGTTGCCCCTGTGCACCCTGTATGTGAGGGTTACACAAATTTGACACAAGACTGTACAATACAGCCTGAACTTATGTAAGCCTATAGCTTCAGCTGCAGCATGACTCAGAAGACCATGAATAGCCCCATTAGCTCCACGTTGGGCCCTGAACAGGATGGAGCTACAGCAGATGTTTTTAGCAGATGAGCTAGCTAGAAAAGCCTCATCCACAATTTATTTTAGGAGCTGAGAGTCCCATGCCTCTGTAATCTAAGGACAAACAGGAGGACCACAGGGAACCAGAAAAGGTGGATGGTGAGCCACAAAGGTTCTGGACCAGCGGCGCTGTATCTTTATAAGGGGCCACAGCTCAATGCTGAGCTGACAGATTGGAAGTTTTCCAACACTGGAATTGCTTATTGATGAGGAATGCTAAAGAAAACCAAGACGCCAGCATCTCTCGGCTGACTAAGCAGCTAATACTTCCCGGCCGCGGATGCTTAGCTCAGGAGAATGGGGGCTTCCTGCAGCAAACTGGACATCACATTTGTTGAACCACAGAAGGTCAAAAGAAAAAAAAAAAAAGATTGTTTTATAAATATAATTCTTGACAGCTGACACAGCCAAAACTGAACAAAATCAAATTAACTACATCAGAATCTTGAGAGAAAAAAAAAGATTTAAACGACAAAGTTGTTCCTCAATAAATTACAAGTTAAAGAAGAGGTGAAAGAGCCCAGTTTCTGCTGGTTTGTTAAAAGTTTGCTGAGAATTCTTACGGAGGACAAACTGCTATTAGGTTTTACACTAAATTCGTCTTTTAAAAACAATTTTTATCAGAGTGGATCTTTAAAACTTTTCTAAATCATGTTTTCAAGAAGCAGAAATGTCCGGAAGGAGACATCACACCATGACACAACTGTCCGGTTTAAACATGCAGAAGAAGTCTTGAGGAGAACCTGCAAACCCACGGATCCATTCCAAACTCCAGTCGTACCTTTGTTATCAGCTGCAGTCATCTGGCTGCTGTTGTCGGAGTTTGTGGATGCCAGCTGTGGAGACAGAGGAACAGCACTTTAACCATCACTGACTTGTGCTGCCAGCTCCTTTCAGAGTGTGTGTGCTCTACAGGAGGAGAGATAAGGCTCGTGTTTCAGGGATGCCCAAATCTAGGCCTTGATCCGAACATTTGAGTTTCAAAACTGATAGAACATCTCCATTTCCTTCAGGGTCAGTGTCACAGTTTGACAGTTTGCAGGAGACCAGACTTCGGTAAACTTCATGTAATCAATGTCCAAAAAATGTAATCAACACTGGAAATAGCTGAGTAAAAGTGATCTCAGCCAGATGTCATCATGACTTTGGACAGGACTGAAAGTCAAACTTCAAAGGAAAGTACGACTAAACTAGAATCAAAGAAACAGAACTGAAACCCAGCATCCTAAAAAACCTGAAAGGTGGCAACTCCTCATCTTCCTGTGAGGTTATAATGAAAAAGAAAGGGGACATGACAGAGATGGATGGGGGGAAATGCATTCAGACATTTGATGATAGGAGATTTGACAGCGAGCATAAAAAGAAATGTCTTCAAATGTGCTGGAGTTTATGAAATGATCGCTTGTATCTGCATAATTCTGTCCTTATTGCCCTTTAAGATCCACATAGTGCATATCCCGTGCATAAATTCTCCAGCAGGGCGTGAATGAGTTCACTTAGAGAGACTTGTCACTGCAGCTGTGCCAATAATTCAGTCTTCACGAGCTTCTGCATGTGTGCATTTGTGCTGAACGCATGAGTGCATGTGTGCGCTCGAGCTTTGATCTGTGTGGGAGTCTTTCTGCCTTCATGCGGCGCAGCGTGGCATGGCACATGCGCACACACACAAACAGGAGAAAGGCCATGAAGGCGCCACCAAAGTAAGGTCAACGTTCAAAGGAGAGGGAAACCGATGTTCAGTGTTTGTGCTTGAAGGCATCAAAGACGTGAACAGAGCAAAGGAGGAGAGACGGACTAAGTGTTGGAAGAGGAGAATTCAAGTGACAGGCGAGCCCGGGCAGACACGCAGGAAACTCTGAACACAAAAAATAACCCAGAAAAACATGAATGCAAAACAAGGCAGGACAAATATCTAACACGAAGCTACTGAACCAGGTCAAGTGAGGAGACTAACAGTGGTTTTAGCTCAAAATGGGGACAAACAAATAATATAGATGATAATTTAAGTTGGTTTTACAAACTTGAGCTTATATTTCAGATTTATGTAACCCTTGTGCTATCCTATGACTCCACCCTTACATGTTCCCCCTACCATGACAAAGGTGGATAAAGGTGGAGAGGATTTCATGTAATCCATGGACACCAGTGAAGATCACAAATCATTGAAGAAAAAAGGTTCAGCGCACTGTCTAGTGGGTCTAGATGACCCAACTCCCAATGTTAAAGTGCCTAAGATAGCACAAGGGTTAAAAAAACTGGAGCCAGGTCAGTTCACCAGCTAACCACAAGATGGCTTGTTACGCAATCAAGTCTGTTCTCTTTAACTTATGTGAACAAAACCTTTAATTTCATGGAACTAAATTTTGCATCAACTTCAACTTTTGTTCGCTTCAAATTGTGCAGGAATGGGGGTGTGGCCTTTTTGATTGACAAAAAGAACTGGGCGTAATTAAAAGGGGCGCCATCCATACGTCACAACCAAATCTTAGTCTCTGATTAATCAAAGTTCAACCTTTGCCCGTTAAATGGCAGTTTTGTACGAAGAGCCCGAAAACAAACGAGCGAAGGAACTTGTTGTGATGCTTAAACGAAAGACTTCTAAACGTACAAGCCTGAAACACACATTTACATCCGTTTACATACATTTTTTCAAAGGAAAGAGGTTGCTTGAAGGTGTGGTGCCAAGGGTGGTGTGAAAAAAACCAAAATAAATTGCTGTTTCATGTTTTTTAAAGATGGATAACCACAGTAAAGGGGGTCAAAATATATTTCAATGCTAAAAACGAAACACCGGTTTAAAGGGAGACACGTTTGGATGACGCATGTAGATTATATACAGAAATCTGAAATGTCAGGGCCTGGGGGGGGTCGTCACTTCATTGCTGCAGAATGGGATTGGATGTCAGATAAGAGGCTGAGGAGTGGAGCGGATTACAGATCAGATAAGACACACTGATCTTAACTGAGGATGGACACCGACCTGGGGCCACAGTCTGCATATATGCATTCAGAGCATGTCCAAGTTGGAGGGATGGTTTGAAGGTAGCATCAGTAGAAGTCACCAAAGGCCTGGATTAAGAGGATAACTTAAGGTTCCAGTCTGGATTCATTTATATTTATATTTATATTTCATCTGTCTCCCTGCAACAATGATTGGAATGCTGATCCATTTGAAGGTAGAACAGAAATGAATGAGGGCAGGAAAGACTTTGGTGCATGGACTCTGAAACACTGATCTGATGTGAAGTGCTCAAACAAACAAAAAATCTTTTATGGATGACGTTTCATCTTAGAAAACCAAAAACAGATGCAACAATGATGGATAAAAAATCTAAATAAATGAAACTAAATAACAGTAACAGAAACTACACCAAAGCAGAATCTGTGCTCAAGTGCAAAAAACAAGCCCATCTTCCCCTACCTCTGTGTCAATCAATTATTTTTGTTTATTTAAACAGCACTTTCCACAGACGATTTAACCCCTTGAGACATTAATTTATTTCCAGCTATAAAAATGTTTATCTCGATCCGTTAAGGGGAGGGGAGGTGTCAGAGGGGTTAGAGGGTTGTGTATGGGTAGGTTGTGCTGGTTTTTTATTTTATATTTGTAAAAAGCACTGTGTTTTATGTTATATATGAAAGGTGCTATATAAATAAAGTTTTTATTTCATTTTATTTTATTTTTTTAAATTATGTATGATTTTCCTTTCAAGTAGATATTAAATTAATGTAATTTTGGAGCCGAAGTTGTTTGATGTATTTGCATCACTAGGCATCAAAGGGTTAAGAGTCTTGCAAAAATTCTTAGAACTTGAGCCCAAATACAACCTTAAAAACATCCAATCTAAGATAAAACACAATTGAATCCAAAAGAATCCAAAAGATGGAAAAATAAAGGGAGGAAAATGAAAAGTTGAATGTCTTTTTCCACATTGTTATCAGGGAGTAAATACTCGAGATGAAATATAATGGTCAATGGCGCATACTTATATAGCACTTTCGACCCTCTTTCGAAGGCCCAAAGCGCTATACAGTCACAGTTCCATTCACCCAGTCACACACACATTCACACACACATTCACGCACACATTCACGCACACATTCACGCACACATTCACGCACACATTCACACACTGATGGCGGCTCCACTGCCGAACACAGGTGCCAACCTCCCACCAGGGGTAAGGTGGGGTTCAGTGTCTTGCCCAAGGACACTTCGACGTGTAAGGCGGGAATCGAACCTGCACTCTTACAATAATGGGTCGACCGCCCATCCACTGCACCACGGCTGCCCAATAATGAGCAATGAAATGTAGTTAACAAATGCAGACATCTCTGCTTCACTCCGTTCTATTTGCTTTTGTTTGTTCAGATGAAACTCTGAAAGCCCACTCCCCCTCACACACACACCACCAAACAGGCCTTATGCTGACAGTCCTTTTTTTCATATGCATCGCTTCAGACTTTAACATTTCATAACCAAACTAAGCCCTGGGAGGACGGAGTTGTAGCTACTGCATTTTTTCTGGGTGGCGTAGCATCTGCTAAACTTTCAGGGACGTCCTTTTCCAGAAAAGCCGAACGCTCCGCCATCTCCTCAAATCATTTTTAGATCTAGATCAGACTGAGACTTTCACATTGCGTGTGTCTAGGGGACAACGGAAACCTGGATGGAGTCAACAAAAACGCCTTGAAAGACTCCGCCATCTCCCCCTCCACCACCACTCTATGAGGCTGCAATGAAATTAATGCTGCCTGAAGATCCTCAAAAATTCATGATGGGCGCCTTAAAACCATCTCAAGGCATCTTCAGCCTGGTTTAAAAAAGACGCTTTGAAAAAAGCTGCTTTGGCCAGAATATTATGTGTTAGCAGCTGTTTGTGGGGATAAATCACCCCCCCCAACAAAAAATATATATATATATATAAAAATATGAAAGTCTTTATCGCAGAGAAGTCTAATTCCATCACATGTCCATTTTAGCCTAACAAACTGCATTAATGGATGGGGGAGCGGGAGTTTCTCTTGAAACTGGAGTTGTTGTCACTGTTCTGTAATGGCTATAACCCAACGGTCCCCCGGATGCTGCAACATTATGTCACTGCCTCTCTGGCCAACAGTTAAGCAATTGGATTTAAATTTGCTCCAGTAATTCTTACATTTTTTATACGTTTGTTAATCCAAGGTAATAAAACTTGTAGTTCATTAATTAAAATTAAAAAAAAAGAAATAATTCACTTTTGGTAACATTTCTCGACAGTTCTGCCTCCTTTACAACTGTCCAAGCCATTTGAAGAGAGGTTACCTCCGTGTTCACACGGGTTTATGTTTTCCTCAACAACTGAAAGCTTCCCCCAACTGAGTTACGGCGGCATCAAATAAAAGAAGGTCACCTAAAAGCAACATTGTATGATCATATATTGTTGTCATTACAGACAATAAAAACATGCGATATCATAAAAGCTGCAGCTTAGAGTCATTCTTTCAGTTTGATTATTCCTATTTTTTCTATTTTGGCAATATATAAGGGGAGAACTGAGGGCAATTAACTTTAAGGAGAAGTCATGGACTACTGCAGTCACTTTTGCCGTTAATAACGTGTCTGTGTTAACTGAGTTAGTAATGAGTCCTCAAACACTGGGTAGTGAACTGCTGTCAAATGAAACAGAAAGAAATCATTTGCACATGTGCAGTACAGGTCGGGTAGACCAGTGTTTTTCAACCAGTTTGCCGTGGGAGATGGTCAAGTGCGCCGTGGGAAATTGCCCTCATTAACTGAAACAGTTATGATCTCAAGGATTTCACCTCTTTGTTCATCCAAACAAGCCCTAAAAAACACTAAGAAATAAGGAATATGACAGATCATAAAATACTTTTTTCTTTGTGTTTATTTGATTCTATTAAAGACATTTTGATAAAAATGACGGTACTGATTTAGCTGCAGCTTAATCTCCGTTTTAGCAAAAGTCACGCCCCTTTAACTGTCTCCACCAATCATTCTTGGATTCTTAATCACGTGTCATCAGTCTGACCAATCAGAAGTGGTTAAAGTCTTCACTTCCTTGTTTAGATTCTGCTAATAAAGTCGCTCAGTTTCAAATAAAATACCAGCTAAAGCTCGTCTTTAGCGGTGTAGCTTTCCATAGAATCCGGTGTCAGACCGTGGAACAAGAGAACAAAACAATAAAGCTCAGAGACGTGAGTCTTTTTGCATTCGGCGGATTATTGAACTACATCTCCCATGATGCGTTGGGTTAAAAGTAACAGCGTGGATCTCGGCCCGCAACTCGTCTCTCCTCTTAACGTCTTGAAACCACAACGAACACAAATCAAACAGTTTTTAAATCTTTTAACTTAACTTTTATTACATCTTTTAGAGAAAAAAAACAGCTGCAGCTTCCAGCGTTTTCTGCCACAATTCTAAAAAAAAAAAATGTGAGATTGTGGAGGAACAGACTGAGTCTCCCGTTTTTTTTTCGTTTTTTTTTTTTTTTTTGAATGCTGGTGTGCCGCGAGATTTTTGTCAAGGTTTAAGTGTGCCGCGGCTCAAAAAAGGTTGAAAAACACTGGGGTAGACCAACCATCGGGCACATTATGTTCTAGAGCTTCAGTCCTGATCTGTAACATTTCCTTTAAAATGAACATTAAAATAAACTTTTTTGTTATTTTTAACATTTTTAGAAATTATTATTATGAAGATAGAAGAGATACTCTGACCGCTAAGTGCCGTAAAATGCTTTAGTGGTAGACGCATTTTCGTGCATACAGGGACCGATCTGGTAGCCGTTACAGATCAGGTAGCGACAGTGTTGTTGGAGAAGAGGAGTTGTGACGTTAACACAGGCTGTAATACCCTCATTATTAAGACATAAAACTACATGACATCTTCTCCTCTGTGATCTATGAAAAGCCAGCACAAGCCATGTTTTTTTAAGCTTTTGGGGAAATTGTTTTCCTTGTTTTGCTCTCATCTTCACTTGCTTTTCTTTGAGACCACATCCCTTTTGACCCGATCACATCTATATGCTACAGCTGTAAACAGCAACATTTATGGGCATCAGCAAAGGTTATGTGCAAATATCTTTAAAGACGTTTGGAGAAGAGATCTACTTTTGTGACAGAATGACAGAAAATAATATAAAGTGTGACTTCTGATCTCTTCTAACTGAAGGACGTTTAGCTTCAAAGAAACACATTTTCCTTTCACTTCCTTCACCTTCCTTCCTTGACTTCCTCTGACCCAAAGGAAGATATGCCGTTCACTTGTTACCAGATAAATCTTGTCTTTCCTGCTTTCAGTTTGTGAGTAAACAAAAGTACAAGACCTTTTTTTTATCATAGGGATAAAAATTCATTAAAATATATTTTTTAAATCCTCTTTCGTGCACTGACTGAAAGACCACCGGTTGTTAAAAACATTTGTCCATATTTTACCCATTTTTGGAGCGTGAATTAATTCATTTTATAGAAAACAGCATTTTTTTTCTGCATCTTATAAATTTGCTTCTCAGAGAAACTTCAGTGTTTGGGGCCACACTGGGAACATGTCCAGGGGGGAATTGAACGTCATACTCGTTGCATGGATGAACACTTTGTGAGTGTTCTGTTTGGTCATTTCCAGATGAAAGCTCCATGAAGAGCTGTACTGAGCATGCTCAGATTAAATCGCACTCTTCATGCTATATCCAGATTATCCCTTTACTCAATCCCAGCACTCTGATTTGATGAGTGGATCACTGCTGTTTAAAACACAGTTCCTGAGCATATGTTCCATATAATTACAGTGTGATGCTGCATTCACACCAAACGCGATTCGTGCATCACAATCGCGTCCGCTGCCTCTTTTACAACTCGCGTCAAATTTGATGCTCGATGCCCAAAATGTGTTCATAAAATAGACACTCCTGTCGCGCATGGGAGAGGCTACCGTCAAGTTTTTTGCCTCATTGCTACATGGAAGCATTATGGAAGACACAGATGATGTTGAGAGATCAGATTGATTTATTTTAAAGAGCTCTATAAAAGCATCAGTAAATATGTCTCGATGTCTGAGATCAGGAGATTATTAAGACTTTTTTTTTAAGACAATCTTTACCATCTACTGCAGAACCTGTGCCTGAAGAACTGCGCTTTCAGTGGTACTTCCTTGTCTTAACATGGTTTGGGGGTTTTTCCCGTATTTGTTTCCACCAATTTTGTTTCTGTTATGATTTGAGTTCTGCTTCTTATTTTATTTTGAAAGTTTCCTGTATGTCATGGTTTTGAGTTTTACTTCCCTGGTCCTAATCTCTCCTGATTGATTTCACCTGTGTCTCGTCTGTCCTATTTGTATATATGCCTTATCTCTGCCTTCTACTTGTCCTGCTGTTCCATAATGTCATTATCCTGACTGGCTTCTGCCAAAAAACAAAAACAATAATGTTAATGTCTTGATCCATATCATAAGGTTCAGGAGAACAATCAGATCCTCCTATATATGCTACACTATCAAAAGTATTTGGTCACCCATCGAAATAATCTGAATGCAGTGTCCTATTCATTTGGACTGGCCACAGGTGCATAAAATCAATCACTCGTGCATGCAGACTGTTTTTACAAACATTTGTAAAAGAATGGGCCGCTCTCAGGACTCAGTGAATTCCAGTGGAAATGTCATAGGAATCCAGTGGTGAAATTTACTAGCTTGTAAACATTTCATAGTCAACTGATAGCTCTATCATAACCATATGGAAGAATTTGGGAACAACAGCAACTCAGCAACTGACGGAGAGAGGTCAGCGGATGCTGAAGTGCGTAGAGCAAAGAGGTCGGCGACTTACTGCACAGTCAATTGCTACAGAACATTGTGGGAACAGTGTGGAGCAGGCCCCTTCGTCATCCAACATAAACTGTATACCAGAGCACAAAGCAATCAATGTACATAACGACATGGATGACAGAGTCTGGTGTGGACGAACTTGACTGGCCCAATAGAACACCTTTGGGATGAATTAGAGCGGAGACTGAGCGCCAGGTCTTCTCCACCAACATCAGTGTGTGACCTCACAAATGCCCTTTTGGAAGAATGGTCCAAAATTCCTATAAACACACTCCTCAACCTTGTGGACAGCCTTCCCAGAAGAGCTGAAGCTGTAATAGCTACAAAAGGTGGACCCACATCATATTGAACTCTATGGGTTAGGAATGGAATGGCACAGTTGTGTGTCAAGGCAGGTGAGCCAATACTTTTGGTAATATAGAGTATCTAACATTTTTGGGATGGTGGTGCTTCTTCTTCTGCATTACTGTCAATAGCAAATACTGATACACACGCCTACAGTGCCTTCTAACGGTTGGTAGTGGGAATATAATTAATATTTAATCTAATGTTTATTTATTAAAAAATCATGTATAAGTCACACCCCTGGTCTAACTTTACAAATAACTTACACTCCATAAAATGCAGAACTGATAATATCTCTAAGTATTGAAATGAAGGGAAACTTCTCTGCTTTAAATTCAATCTGACATCCTGACTCGATAAATTATTCCAGTTATGAGGATATTGTGCTGCTCATCTGCTGAACAAGAGTTTATAAAAAACTTGTGCTTTTGCTATTTTTTTCTCCAAGAGGTTACTGAAGACATATTTGCGTCTTGGTTTAATTTGGTTCTTAATGTGTGGAGGTTGTTGGGGGCCAGACCCTGTGAGGCACTTTTCCATCAGCTGTAAAGGGCAGACGCTTCACTCTGGCTGGAGTCGCCCTGTGATCGATGGAGGATTCATGTGAGCTCCAGAGCAGCTTCCTGTGCGAGCTGGAGGCCTTCGCTTTGCTTTGCTTCTGCTCAGCACAGACGCTTCTGCCTGAAACGCCGTCACAGAGCCCCTCCCACCATGAGCTGACATGAAATTAAAAATTAACCTCCGCCATGCAAATCTCCAGACCGTAATTCTCCTGCCCATCCCTCAATCCCTCCAACTCTCCATCCCGCTCTTTCTTACTCTCATCTGCCTCACCCCCCCATCTCTCTGAAGCACAAATGACTAAGTAGCTTTAACACCCCCCTGAGGTATATCCTTATCAGTGCCCCCCCTCCCTGCACTCTCTACTTCAAGTCGGGGATTTCCCTCCTTTACATGTAGTAGTTAGTGCAGTGATTTATGAGCCTGCAGGAAGGCTCAGACACAGAGAAGCTGAGGACGGCAGGCAGAGACAGATTGCTGCGTTTAGCAGGCGGCCCTGGGGGGTCGCTGGGAGGGGGAAGACACATATGGAGGGAAGATAAAGAGACATGTATGATGGCATGGATGGAGGGGGACAGAAAAAAAGAAAAACACATACAAAAACCAACACACACCAGTCTAACACACACCCTAAAACAAGTATACAAACCTAAACACACCAAAACAAATAGACAAACCTACAAACAGACACTCCAAAACACACAACCTGACACGCACCTCAAAACACAAACCTAAAAAAAAAAACCCAAAGCGCACATATAAACCTACATCCAACTCAAAACACACAAACAACCCTATACACTCATAACCCAAACACACCACAGACCTGCATACACATAATAAAACACACACAACCCTACACACACATACCCAAACACACCACAGACCTGCATACACATGATAAAACACACACAACCCTACACACACATACCCAAACACACCACAGACCTGCATACACATGATAAAACACACACAACCCTATACACTCATACCCCAAAACACACCACAGACCTGCATACACATAATAAAACACACACAACCCTACACACACATACCCAAACACACCACAGACCTGCATACACATGATAAAACACACACAACCCTACACACACATACCCAAACACACCACAGACCTGCATACACATGATAAAACACACACAACCCTACACACACATACCCAAACACACCACAGACCTGCATACACATCATAAAAAACACATACAACCATACAAGTACCTCAGATACAGATGCACAACAGATACACACACCTACAGACAGACACAACAGATACACAAACCACAACACAAGTACACAAACTTACATGCACACGCTCCAAAACAAACACAAAATCTTACACAAACCCTAAACTACATACATAAACCAACAAACACACACATGTGACATGTACAACATGTAAACCTACATGTAAACCTACACACCCCAAAACTCTGAAACATGCATGCACACACACATATCCCCAAAATACACAAACACTACAGAACACACACACACACAGAAACACACACACACTTGCCTGATCCTTGTCAAAGCCCGTCCTGCATGAGCTCCAACCATCTCACACACATGCGTAAGTCTAACACAACTACACGCATACTAACACAAACACACACACCCAAGACAAACACATGCGCCTTAGCCTAACATGGGCTATCCTCCACCAGCTCCACCCTCCACCACACACTTCATTTACAAGCTTTTCTCTAGGGGGGGGACACCTCTGGAAATCGCTGCCTCACTCTTCTATCACATTTCTTCACACACACACCCTCAGCTGCCCCGTCTCCATCCTTCCCTCATCCCAGAGCCAGGTCTTCATGGAACAAGCACAATAAATATTTAACAACTTATATAAGGAGCGACAGAGCCTCCTGCAGCTGTCAGGGGCCATTACATTCTGGAGCAGCCCACTTTTCTGTTTGATGTGGAATCCTAATGTGATCCTGAGGGGGTTCAGCATCATCAACATGAGACATCATCCGCGGGTTTGCTTCATCAGCTTTAAATCAAAAGAGTTGGAATATATTTGCTAATCAAACCAGTTTTGACAAAAAAGATGCAACATAAATAATTTTACAGAGAAATAAAAACCAACCAACGTTTGTAAACTTTAAGTATTAATTATTGTTTAAACATCAAACTTCATCTTACTCAGCTTTTAATGTTGTTTTATGCTTTTAATAAAAATCACAGTTTAAGTTTTACTTTAGATCATTTTTGGAGTTTGTGATGAGTTTCTAAACATGCAGGCTTTGGGAGTTTGGAGCTGATGACATCACAGTTTTAGAATCAGTATTCTGCCCAGCAACTAGATGCCTAATAGACTTGGCAGCATTTTTTACCTTTGCCTTTTTATTTTAATGTTCATTCTTTCTTTGCAGCGGCCCTACACTTTTTGCTGCTCAGCATGCTGCTTGTATTGTTCAACTATTTATCTGCTGTTACCGGCCCTTTATAAAATGTGCTTTGGAGCCTTTCAAGTTCTTTTTTTATTTTTTAGATTAAGTAAGGCTTGGTGCTCAGGTGATGTTCCGTTAGGTTCAGTCACAGCCACATGGCGCTTTAGTTTCCATCCCAACACAAACCTTTTCTTTGTCTGGCTGCAGATAAACTGTCAATTTGAGGTCACATCTGACATTTCAAAAACCACCGGATTTTTATCAACTTCACTTTTAAGTTTATAAGAAGCTCATGATAATAAACTGGAAGGGTCAGTGCTTTATTTGCTCAAATTACTTGCATTTCTTGTTCGTCTAAATCTGTTCGGCTGTTGCAGGGGCCACGAGAGAAGCTACGTCCCTTTTTTAAACAGCTTTTGTTAATTCTTGTCATTCTAAGGTAAATCTTTTGGAGAAAACTTTATAAACATCATCCGCAGAAAAGGCGGGAGCTCCTGGATGTCCTCATGATTGCGATACTCAGTCAGAGACACAAAAAACAAGAGCCTTAATGATGTTTGACAACATTAAAAGAAGAATCCCAGCTGCAAGTCTGACAAGACAATGTTTCCCGCAAAAATGAAAATGTAGCTGGAAAAAAGTCTGTAAGATAAACGAGCTCCATAAACATGGCGGCTGGCCCAGGGGGGATGCAATAATTACGTGTCAGGATAAGTTGACACTCTAGATTCATTACTGCTCTCTCCACAGGGAGGATGCAACATTTGTGAGGAGACATAAATTAATATTTTTTAATGCCAGGGAAAGGGGGTGGGGGGGGGGTTGCAAAGCTGGTTTCCTCTTACATAACAAAAGCTTCTGGCTGGCCTTTTTTTTTCCACTTTATAGTTTTACGTGGAGCCTGCATACTCATGCTCCTCTCTGCTTTTATCTCCGCTTCTGTCCTATACCCCTCAATTTTCCACCCACTCTGTGGTTTCTATCTCATCTCTGCTGCGTTTACCCCCCCCCCCCCCCAGTTCCCCCTCCTGCTCCATCCCTGCTCTGAGCGCGCTCAGAACGCCGTCTGTATTTGCAGCCAGATGTGGGCTCAACACCTGCTCAGCGCTGCTCTCATTGCACCTTAATGGGATCAAACTGCTCCAGTTGAAAAGCCCTGTTTTTGGAGCTTCGGGACATACTGTAAATATCTGTTTATCTGTTTACGGAAAATGGTGCAGCATTCAAAAAGTCACGCTCTCCATGTGATTCTGCAGATTCTTTGTGCATAAAAATATGTTCAGTGCATTAGCCGGGGATGAGTTGATGCACAGGAAGAGAGGAATTTGTGTCCCTCCTGAAATGAACCATGGCACCAGTCTTCTTTGACCACTCTTTCATTCAAGTCCCATTTCAATCATCTTTTGATCTATTTTCAAAGCGTTCTCAGTGGGGTTTTTTTTATCATGATTATATTGTTTTTTAACCAAAATCTAAATAAAAAAACAGTTGTTTTCTAGAACATCGTTTCTGCAGAGCAGCAGTAGTAAATTATTAAGTCACCTCTAAAGGCAGGACTGTTGGTGCAGAGTAAGCCTGTCTCCATTTCCCATCATCCATTTGTTTAGACACTCTCCCGCTAGCTTACAGCCCCTAACATCGCCACCCTTAAGGCCCGTACACACCGGGACGAATTTTGCGCGCGATATTCGTTTAACGCCTCATGACTAAACAAAGGGCACCAATGTGAGTGTGCACACCAACGCGAAAAATTGGCACGCGTCAAAGCGTCACTTTTTAAAAAACGCCTCGGGTTCGTTTTTTTGGTTTGACGCGCCGCGTCAAAAACTATACGATCAATGAGAATGGCACTTTTGCTCACGTGTCTGGAGCTTCTGAAGTTACAGTAAAACACAACTTGGGGGCGCTCAAACACAAAACTGCCTTTCTGAGCACACCTACCAGCAAAGAAGATAGACGCCAAGTAGCGTCTACACTGCCTCAAAGAAATAATGACAGACATTCTAAAATATCCCCGAAAACGCTCATGATACATTTTCAGCTCTTGTACCAGTCGATAAAACTCACCATGTTCTTCTCTTCTCGTAACTATGGGATGTACCCAAAATCGGCGTCTTTTCCGGCGCCTTTCATCATTCAACAGAACAATAATTTCTTCATCATTGGAACTGGAGCTGGAGCTACTGGTGCTTGAAATATTCATGATTTCTTTGTATGATTCTGACAAGCGCGTAAATACTGGCTCTCTTCTTCTGAGTGAAAAGCGACCACCTTGTGTACAGGAGTATTTCTGTTTTACATTAAGCACCATCTAATGTCAGGGACTGAAATTGCATGTTGGCTCGGCTCATCGTCAGCGAAAATCGCCTGGGTGTGAACACAAAAGACGTGGCGAAAAACGCTGGCGAATAACGCCAGGCGAATATTCGTCCCGGTGTGTACGGGCCTTTACAGTGGCGAGACATATTGGAGCTAGACAGTTTGGAGCCAGATTCTAGCTCAGAAGAGGAAAATAAAAGACTTATATGGATGTAGTCATCTGCAAGTGAATGCACCCGAATGCAGCGGAGCAGGAAGCTTGTGGCCCGCCCTATATATTTTCTATATCACAAGTAAGCTCTTTTTCTTGATTAACAAAAATTTGAATAAAAAAATACTCAGAGAGGAAAACCCAAGCTTAATTTCCCTTAAATATATGTACCCTCCATCTTTATAATAACACCTCAAGAAATTGTTAAAAACACCAAAAACATGATTTTTTTATTTTTAAAACAGAATCCATTAAACCCTGCTGCTTGCCCCAACCCCTCGTTTTTGAGCCGTAACGATCTCATCTGTGGCTCAGGCACATCATACCTGCTCACTAAAAATAGCTTGGTTAATGGCTTTATGTAAGTGGAGGGGATGGGGGGGTGCACTGATAGATGTAACTCCAAACTGGCAGAAGGACTCAATACCATGGAGGTAAATCTGAGTGGACTTCAGTAATTATGATCCACTGGAAAAGAAAACAGAAGCTGTAGAGTTCTGACAATGGAAACAGAGTGCTGCAGTCCAACCAGTCAAACCCGTCCATCTGTGGGACAACCATAACTTCCTGTATGAAGCTCCGGGTGAGGAGGATCCTAACTGTTGGCACAGTATCTTCACCTGAGGGTGAAGGTATTTGGCTTTCACTTAGCGTAGCGAAACCATTTTTTTTTTCATTTAAAACAGCTCTTCACTCCCAGACTCGAAGTAGATGAAGAGGTTTTCAAAACAAAACTTTTAAGAGTTTTTGGAAGATTATTTAGGGGAAGGAGGACTGCTGTTGGAGTCAGATCTTCAAGATCCTCCACAGACTAAGGATCCAGAACTTCTAGTGCCATGTTCAAATATCAGTCCGTTATTGAGGCAGAACATCAGAATTTTTGTTCAGTCCAAAATCCTCCTAATCAAAAGGAAGAAAATTGACATTTACTGGAGTCTGGAGGAGGAGAGAAGTCCAGGCAATCCTGGTTTGGATGGGTTTTGTCATCTGCTAGTGTGGGTTTTATCAGATTCCATGTCACCACTGCATCCATCAGGGACATTATGTTTCTTTTTGCTGATCATGTTCATGAAGATACTGGTTCCATTTTCCAAAAAAAAACTTGGCTCCTGTCCACACTGAGAAAAGATCCAGCACATTAGGGACCACCATATCACTGTGATTGATTTCACCTGACCTGAACCCCACAAAGAATCAATGGAGGTGAGGATGAAGACACCAAGGCAACACAAAAAGAAGAGATGAAGGGCTGCTTTCAGAACCACAAGCCAATGTGTATCAGAACAAGTCTTTGTGAAAAACCAAACCAAAAACAATTCTACGTTTCTATGGTCTCACAGTTCTTCTGTTATTTTTTTGGTTCTAAATAAAAAAAGGGTTTCTGAAATATGGACGTTTGGATTTGTATGAGCTAAAACTTAAATGCATCAAAGATAAACACAAAAAAGTATTAATAAAATTCAAGAAATACATAATTCAGGTATTTTTTTGATCATCCATTTTCTTCCTAAGGTACCGGTGTTTATAAATCATTTCAAAACCATAAATAAATTGTTGATGGTTTAATAGCAATGTAGGAGGTTCAAGAAAGTGAACATGCTTGATCAGCTGGCATCCAACAATCTCCCCCCGGATAATGGAGACATTCCCATGGAGCCACCAGAGCAGCAGCAACGCAGGACGTAAGGAAGAAAGTCAGCGCTGCTGTTTGCTGCAGCAGCCATGCAGCATTCCTTTTCAGAGCCCGTCCTTGAGTCTGCTCAGCCCTCAGTGCTGTTTCCTTGGCGCTCACACATTCAGCCGCTACATTTCTTAAGCCAGTCGCACAGTGGAGGCTTAGTGCCGCAGCTCCTGTCAGGAAGGGGAGGCAAAAAAAGAGGCAGTAAAAGCCTCTAAAAGCTCATCGCAAATGTATTTATAGGCAGAATAAAAAGGATTATGCCTCCATGAAGGAGTGTGGGGAAAGCCGGTGATTTTCAGACGTGCCAGATGCTGTACAGATGAGGGGGGGGGACAGATGGAGTGAGGCAGACTGACAGAGAGGAACAAGCATGGCAAATTCTCTGGTTTATTTCACTGGTTTCAGATTGAGCTGCATCAGGCCTTAATAATTCTCCCCCATCCACCAGCCCACAATGACCAAACTGACTTCTACTGGGGGGCTGATACTTTGAAGTACATCCACCCTTTCTTTTTTTTTCTTTTCTTTAGACTTTCTGCCCCCCCACCCATGTTAAAGTATTAACATAACTTCTAAATTTTGTGTTCTGCCTTAAAGAGCGAGCAGCTGTCACATTACAATTACATAACACCCCCCACCCCCACCCCCAATCAATTTGCTTCATACTGCATTCATGTCTGTACAGCATAAGAGGGTCGGCTCCTCCTCCGCCCCCCCTCTGCGTTCGACTCCCTCATACTGTGCAGATGTCGACTCCCGGATGTGCACATGCGAGCATTAATGCCCTGCCTTGAGTCCTGATGCTGTTGCTAAGGAGAATACAGTCAGCCTTTAAGGGGGGGGGGGGGGGGGGTATAGCGGAGGGTAGAACAGGAGCTCATGAAAAGAAAGATGAGGAAATGAGGCAGTGGATGACAGGGTTTCAGCTGGGGGAGACAGTTTGTCAAAGCTGCATGAAGGTGCAGCGAGATAGCTCATCGCCGTCACTTCGGAGCCCCCCCACCCCCACCCGTCTACGGACAGTGGGGACGCACTGAGGGGATGTGACACATGCCCTCATCTTTTGATGCAAATTAAAAGAAGAGAGAGAGCATGAGCAGATAACCTCCTAGGAGATGGTACACTGGTCTTTAACTGGTCAAATGTTTTCATCGGCGCTGAATGCACGTAGGTCTCAAACAGCTACACTTTTTTTACTTTTCTCTGTGAATGTCAGAGGTTTCAAACTCAAGTTGGTGCCGAGTCCAGGGGATTTCGGCGCCGCTGCAGCCTAATGCACCAGGTCACTGGGCCGGCTTGTGTCTGCCTAAAAGGATGTGGAGCTGAGCCAGCCCCCAGAGAATGACTGCAAGCTGGTTAGAAAGCTCACTCGAGGGTTGGAGAGCAGAAAAACCCAAAGGTTCAAGTTCTGCTCAACGTAAAAATGTTTACTTCAAAGAACATTTTTTACCAGATTGTTGAATTATCCAGTTGTTTGTTTGGTCAGAGCAGATTTAAGCTCAGAACGATGGAGTTACATAAGTAAAATGATAAATGCATACATTTTTTTTCTGGATCACAGTCATCAGACTGGCTGAGCAGGAGTCCAAACTGAAAAAGCCCCTCTTCCTCATTATTTTTCTCTCACACCGCGTCCATCTGAATCCTCTCTGCCCCCCCTCCTCCCCCGCCACCACAGAGCTGTTTACCTAAAAGTTGTTTGACTTGATGTAAGGTAAGTTTGGAGGTGTGACAGTGGAACAACTGTACACTGACGAAGGTACTCTGGCAGAGCCAATGAGATGCTCTCTCACACACGTCTATGAAATCTGTCCTGATTTCATGATTGGATGGAATCCAGTCCGTCTTGGAAATACCAGGCTTGATGAGCCAATAAAGCTGGGAGGGAGTCAGAACAGCAAAAATTGAGTCAATTATGTTGTCGTTCTTTAAAATTTCTAAACACGTCAGATTCACTGCTTAGCAGTTTCCTTATCACTGTCAAGATTCCCAAGTCTTTGACCGTAAAGTCAAAGAACTTTTCCACACTGCAGTGGATGCAGTTTATTTTAGAGAAACCTTGATACTAGTTTTTTTTTTTTTTGGTTGCATATTGTTGCTGTGGGTGAGCGAGGGAGTCAGTCTGTTGTCAAACAGCAGTTTACTTCTTGCTTTTGTTTTCACAAACTCAAAGTTGACAGGTAAAACAAGTTTTCTACCATAAGTGAGCAGAGGTAGAACACAGACAGGAATCAGACATATCACTGCACTTCGCCTAACAAAGGAACAAGTAAAGCAGTGACTTTTTTTGAGTAATAAAACCTCATAGATTAATTTGCTTGCATGGTTCACACAGCAATTAGATACTTTGTTTGTTCATGAGCACGAAAAAATTGTAATTTCCACCTCTGAATTGTAGGTCAATTGAACAACAGTCAGCTTCCTATGCCCTGCACCAACATGAGGGGGGCTAAAGATTTGATTATAAGTCAACTTTAAACCATTTGAACCAGCAAATGTAAAATTAAAACATGCTAATGGAATCACATGACACAACATCCAAAGAAAATTCCACGTTCCATCCTTGCTACCAGTTTTAAAGACCCACTCCGATCATCTATGAACATTCTCAGTGGTCTTTAATTTATGATTATGACGTTTTTAGCCAAAATCTAAAAACCTGTCATTTACTAGGACAGAGTTTTCTGCAGAGTGGCAGTTGTTCATTAAAAAATGTGCCTTTGAGTTGTAGAAAGGACTCAGAGTAAGCCTGCCCCATTACCCATCATCCTTTTGTGTACATGCTCCTCCACTAGCTCCGGGACGAATATTCGCCTGGCGTTATTCGCCAGCGTTTTTCGCCACGTCTTTTGTGTTCACACCCAGGCGATTTTCGTTGACGATGAGCCGAGCCAACATGCAATTTCATTCCCTGACATTAGATGGCGCTCAATTTAAAACAGAAATACTCCTGTACACAAGGTGGTTTTCACTCAGAAGAAGAGAGCCAGTATTTACGCGCTTGTCAGAATCATACAAAGAAAACATTAATATTTCAAGCACCAGTAGCTCCAGCTCCAGTTCCAATGATGAAGAAATTATTGTTCTGTTGAATGATGAAAGACGCCGGAAAAGACGCCGATTTCGGGTACATCCCATAGTTACGAGAAGAGAAGAACATGGTGAGTTTTATCGACTGGTACAAGAGCTGAAAATGTATCATGAGAATTTTTGGGGATATTTTAGAATGTCCGTCATTATTTCTTTGCGGCAGTGTAGCCGCTACTTGGCGTCTATCTTCTTTGCTGGTATGTGTGCTCAGAAAGGCAGTTTTGTGTTTGAGCGCCCCCAAGTTGTGTTTTACTGTAACTTCAGAAGCTCCAGACACGTGTGCAAAAGTGCCATTCTCATTGGTCGTATAGTTTTTGACGCGGCGCGTCAAACCAAAAAAACGAACCCGAGGCGTTTTTTAAAAAGTGACGCTTTGACGCATGGCGTTTTTTAAAAAGTGACGCTTTGACGCGTGGTGTTTTTTCGCGTCGGTGAGCACACTCACATTGGTGCCCTTTGTTTAGTCACGAGGCGCTAAACGTCGGCGAATATCGCACGCGAAATTCGTCCCAGGGTGTACGGGCCTTTACAATGCAACAAAAATGGCGAGCCATCCAGCCGTACAGTTTGGAGCCAGATGTCAGAGAGGGCGAGGAAAATGAAGCAGTACATGGATCTCTTTGTCTACAAGTAAATTCATCTGAATGAAGCAGAGCAGGTTCTGTTCTGCTGATTGTAGCTTCTAGGTCACTGCTAAAATCTTTTTAAAGTGCTTTTTCTTTCTTCTGCTCCTGATTCAAAACAATTTAAATAAAGAAAATGCTCAGAAATGCAATTTTAAGCTTAATTTTCTTTAAATATGTAAAAAAAAATGCTACAAGAACATGTTAAAGAAGGTAAAAACACAATTATCATTGTAATGGGTCTTTAAAGGATGCATTCACTTCCATTCAGTTTTTTACGGCTTGTGTCAATGACAGTATGTAGAGGAGCAAGGTACAAGATTTAGTCATTTTACTTTGAAATGACAGAAAATTGTCTTTTTTGTGTGTCACTGAAGTCTTAAATCCTTCTGTCCTTCCAAACTTCAGCTTTTAATCATCTACATTTTTAACAGTCAGAACCTTCTGCAGACTGAAGGAAACTTTCTTTTCTGAGCACTTTAAAACTGCGGACATTAAACTGTCAGCACGCCTGACTTATCCCCAGGCTGCGGCACGAGGCAGGAAGCAGGCCCCCAAAACACGCACGCGCCCCTCCGTGAGCTGCAGGGGTCACCAGCACGTGCACGATCTGTCACCCCGCGTCTGCGTTTCAAATGCACCTCCAGCAAGCATTTATGGCATCATCTGCTGCGCATCACAGCTGACACATCCACGCGCAGAGACCCCGCGTGCACAGCAGGAGCGGTCCCAGAGGAGCAAGGCTCTGTTTGTGTCACGAGGGAGGAAATAATCTCACACAGGGACACTATTTTTATCGGAGTGGAATTGATCGATTCTTCATCTCCGCATCTCCTGACATGATGACACGCTCCATGACTTCTGGGTTGCGTAACAGGCCGGGCTCTTTAATCTGCTCCATTATCACCGTCATCCTCTGTCCCGTGAGATCAATTCACGCCAGATGAACGTGAGATCGCAATGTTACTCCGTAACTACTCTGTGATTAAGTTAGTAACAAATAAAAGTCGGTCAAATGCGCGCTCAGACGAACCAACAAAATGTGGAACTCCAACGGCACGCGCGCGCATTGCGTAACCAAAAGTTGCCATACTTTTGGTGCTCGCAGTCGTGCATGCTTCATTAGGCGCTTTATTATGCAGGGATAAAGAAGTGGTGAGGGAGCGCGCTTTGGAGGATTTTGCGGCGCTGCTGCGGGAAAATGAAAATGCACAAAAGTGCAATGTTCACGCACGCCAAACGCACGCGTCGGGGAATGAGCTGAGTTTCTTTTTCACACTTTGGTGACACAGATGCCCGCAGGTCTTCTAACACCCGCTGTGGGAGAAGTGACACGTCGAACAGATGTCCGCGGGGCCCGCGGGCGCCGTGAGCCGGTGTCACTGCAGAGCTCCTGTCAGACCCGGGACCCGAGCCAAGCGCGTCCAGGCAGCGCGCTGCGCCAAAGTGGCTCGTCCCGGGTCTTTGGCCGCACCTGCAGTTTGCGCCCCGGGCGGGCCAAACCATCGGTGCCATGCTCTGCGTAAGCGTTCACGCCGCTAGAAATGACCCGGTTACAATACATCCTGCAGGTGCAGAGGTTGGATGTGGGGTGATGAGTTCGGAGGCGCGCAAACTCAAAGAGATCTGCTTCTACATAAACTGAAAAGCGGAGAGCCAGAACTCACCTCACTCATGATGGAAGCGTGTGCGCGTGGACAGGTGCGGCAGAAGTCAGTCTTCTTCCCTGGTCGGACTTTCAGAGAGCGGTGCGGTGCGCGCGGCACAAAGTGCTCAAACAGACGAAGTGATGCGAACGCTCCGAGCCAAGCTGCGCGCGCTTACAGAGGGGCACGGAGCGGGCGGGGGGAGGAGGGTTTCTCTCTCTCTCGCTCTCTGTCTCTCTCTTTCCGTCAGAGGCATACTGCGCGCGCAGAGCGGATGCGCTGATGATGAAGGTGCATCCGTGTTAGCTGATGGTTTATTTAAGATGACTCTGAAAGTGATGGATCTCCTCTTCAGCACAGAGCAGATGCATTCAAGAATAATCAGTTTGGGAAGGTCAGGCGTGACTGTTTGGGGGGCAAATGCTGTTTAGATATTATCCATTATTTGTGGGTTGTTGGGGTTCACCCTAAACATGTTTTTAGGGTTTGAGAGAAACTGGTTTCTGTTGTCTTAAACACAAATTATGTTTATGGCCTCTGATTTGTTCACATTGACCTGGGAGTTTCCAGTCTTGTAACTGAATATAGTTTAGATCAGAAGTCTGCAGGAGTGGGTCGGATTTGGCCAACACATTCCAAACAAATCCTATGAAAATCAAGAATTTACTCCAAAGAATTTCATAGTAAATCACTTTAAAAAGGAATTTAGGAGAAAATCTCTAAGTATCTAATCTAATGTCAGATGCAGCTGTTAGTTTGAAGGCAATCCCTCCTGTGTGTCTAAACTGCTACCAAACTTTCAGATAGGTTTCCATTAAAAAATCAATACAATTTACAGAAGAAGTTTAATTTAATTTCAGCCAAACACATGTGAGCACAAAGCTTTGATCAATGCTTTTATTTTTTTAAATATAAATTAGGTTTTAAAATGACAAATGACAAAAAATTATAACCCTGAACTTTTGCTTTTATAAACAAAATCTGATTTTACTTTAGTGATAAACGTGACTTTTCATGATAGTGCTTACAAGAAAAAAATCAAGCAAAATAACTGGCAGACACATTTGAAATGTTCATGCGCTAAATTATCGGCTAACCAGTCTGCATTCTGACTTAAACCAGACTGTCTATGAAGATGAGGAAAAACAAATCAGAGCTCCTACTGCTCATAGATTCTTCTTTTATCCAGTGACATTCATAAAATTGTGCCGAAATATAAAAAGAAAAACACACAGAAGTAGGTCTACTCTTACAAATGACTCACATTTTCCAAATGTTCCGGTGATGCAGTATTTCAAAAAACAACAAGACAGTTCTTCCATTTTAAAACTGCGGTTTATCCCACATAAATATAATTGAATGAGATGTTAAGAACAGTAAAGTCAGGTTGGAGCAAACAGCAGCAAATGTTCCACTTAGTACACCTTCAAGAGTATTTTGTAAAAAGAGCCATGTGCTCATTTTTGCCAAACCTTCTTTTGTGCTCTTTGATTTGTGTTTGTTTTCATTGCATATTATAGCTTACTCACAATCTGTGTAAATGTATAGGATTGTTTAAAAATTGGCAAAACAACTCTTCTAAATGCTACTTTATCAATCTGTCCACAAGAGGGTGCTGTTGTATCAGAAGAGATCACGTCTCCAGCTGCTGTTTGAGGTGCTTCCACTAAAAAAGAAAATTGTGTTTTTAACATGTTTTTGGGGCATTTTTCTCATGATGGAGGACAAATTTAAAGAAAATTAAGATTAAAATAACTAAGTACTTCTTTTCTCAAATTGTGGTAAATCAACAGCAGACTTAAAAAAAAATGCTGTCAGAAAAAGCTTGTAGTTGTGATGTAAAAACTACAATTGGCACGACGAAAGCTCCCAGCTCGTCTTCATTTTGATCTATGAATGATCTATGATCCCTTCATAGATCCATGTATTTCTTCTGTTTACTGTTTAATCATCTGAGCTGGCATCTGCCTCCAAAACTGTCCGAGTGAGGGGCTGTAAGCTAGCAGGAGAGTGTCAACAGATGTGGGGGCAGGTTTACTCCACGCCAACTGTTCTGCCCACAAGTTTTTTTTAATTGCAGCTCTACAAAGCTATGTCTTAGAAAATGACACAGCACACAATTTTTGATTTTGGCTAAAAATGGCATAATCATAATTAAAAGACCACTGGGAATGCTTTTACTATAGATCAAAAAATGACTGGAGTGTGACTTTAACCCTTGTGCTACCCGAGGCACTTTAACATTGGGAATTGGGTCATCTGGACCCCACTAGACAGTGCGCTGAACCTTTTTTCTTCAATGATTTGTGATCTTCACTGGTGTCCATGGATTACATGAAATCCTCTTCACCTTTATCCACCTTTGTCATGGTAGGGAGAACACGTCAATGTAAGGGTGGGGTCATAGGATAGCACAAGGGTTAAAGATGGTGAGAAAAAGAACAGTTTAAATAATGTCTATGGAGATCTGACCCTTCAAATTTTTTTCATCATTCTGCCAAAAAAGAAAAAAAATCTGAACATTATTTTAAAAAGAGAGAGATGAAAAAAGGAAATTCAGTCATATTTTAGATTATGATCTAAAATCTAAAATCTGGCAACCTGTTCAGGGCATCCCCTGCCTTCGCCCACAAGTGGCCGGGATATTCTCAGGCAGCCCTGTGAACCCGAAAGGGAAAAACGGAATAGAAAATGAATGAATGGATGAATCTAAAATCTAAAATATTTTCTTCCTAACAAAAACCGTGTGTGTCAGTGTAACAAAGCCATGAGGATATCACTATTTCTGGTGAAACATTGGGGCAGAAAGTTTTGAAAACCGAAAAAGATCCTCCTTCCTGCATTTCTGCTTTAGTCCACCAGAGGCCTCTCTTCCGCAAGCTGTAGTTTCTTTGAGGAAAAGTCAGCAAAACAAGGGAAACAAAACACAACTTTGATTCTGACGATACTCTATCACAAGAGAGTGGTGTTGCAAAAGAAGTGATCATATCTTAAGTCTAAACATTGATATTCTATTTTTTTAATTAAAGCTCAAAAATGATTGATGAGGAACATTCAGATTTGAGAAAAAAGAAAGACAAAACGCTCATCTTCTTTATATTTATTTATAATGTGATTTATTTTTCTTTTTTCCATTTGCCCACAGAGTTATATTAGTCACTACTATGTTAGGTGGGTTTTCCCTCACTGCAATGGCAGTCATCTACATGAGAGCCCAAACCCAACATGGTCCCGTCACCTCCGCGCGAATCATTCAAAACCAAAGCCCCAAAATGAGCCACAGGTTCCTCTGACCTTAATTGTCTTTTTAATCTAAACTCTTCCAATACAATGTAAAAAAAATTGGAAAAAAAAAATTGCTGATCAATTCAAAAGCAAGTGCAAATATCAAGTGATACGCTGCAGTCATAGTTTAGACGTAGGGTTTGGTTTGTGGAACAAACCAGGGTCAAATTGTTTTTCGCTTTCTAGAAAACCAAAAGTGTCTTCCACCAGTTTTCAGACTTGATCTACAGCTGAAAAATTCCAGATTTTACAGACTGGCTGCACCAGCGATGCCTCGAGAGGGCGGGAATCACTTTTCAGCAGGGGAAGGGACCATCGCTCAAGTTTGTGCTCTCTTAAAAAACAAAATAGAAAAGCATAACAAACAAACAAAAAAACGAAAAAGAACACAGATTTTCTAGCACTATCTGTACAACATTCAACAACATGTTTCTGTTTTTGTAACCAGAATGCCAAAAACAATAATACTTATCATTATAAGAGCATTTTCCATCTCAACGGCATGTAACGAACACCACACAAACAAACAAACAGAAACTAAAGTCTAATAAAGGCCTCAATACCAGATAGCACACGTCACCTTCAAGTGGTGCTGCAGATTGACAGTTCACGGACGAGAGAGGGACATGATGGGGGACAGAGAAACAGTCTGATTGGAATTTCTTTTTTCTTAGTGTCCAGCTGGACATGTTTTGGCACCTTATGACAAAAAAAACATCCAATAATCGTAGATTTGGGCTTTGGCTTTCCAAGGGTTAAACTCATCCTGAAGCCAAACCTAATTCGATTTTTCAGGCAGCCCTTCATTTGAAGCGACGCTGACGTTTAAGGCCCGACAGGCCGGGGGGTGGGGGGGTGGGTCCCATCATGAGTCAGACTGCAGAAGTCAGACGAACAGTCAGGAAAATGAGCAGATGTGATGAAGAAGAGAAAAGGGTGTTGATTTCGGCTAAGTGCTTTCGGTGAGTTTTACAAAATACACCAGGAAGTGCTTGAAACAGAAGGCACGGTGGCATTGATAGTAGCTGTTAAGGAGACACCACTGAGGGACGTTCACAACAAAACTCATAAGGTGCTCTAAAAAGGACTTCAAAACATTAATGCACAATAAAGTATGGTCGCAGTGATAAACTACCCCATCAAATGTTGATGAACAGAGGGTCTGGGGAAACTAATGCCTCACATTTACCTTTTTTTTATATATAAATATACCTTCAAATCACAAAATTTCATGCTGAAAGTGTTTTTTTTTAATAGTTTGTAACAGTAGTTTGTCTTCACAAAAATCACACTTTGATTTTGAGGCCACTTTGGAACTACCTTAGGACTTCAAAACTCAGTACACTCACAACCTAGTCATAAAGCCAATGAATCGTACACGTTTAGGATGACAACAAACAAAAAAAAAAAAGTGACAACTGCCATTGGAAAAACAAAACGTTTGGTCTATCCAGAAGAGTCAACGATAATCATAAAAATAAAAATAAAACTACTTTGGGAACTCAAACCTTGCACAGTGCTCTGTTTTGACATTCCAACTAGTCTTAGCTCACAAACATTATAATCAATATTACCTGTATTGATAAGTTTTTCCGTAAGCATCTTGAAATGAAAACGAACAGGAGTCAGCTTTTTTTTCTCCACTTTTTAAAAGCTACACTTATTCTACTGGGATGCCTATGCATGGGTTAGTGTTTTAATCAATAAACCTACCACTGTCTTTTCTTATCCAAAAAGAAGAAAAGAGAGAATCTACACATCTAAAAAAAAAAAAAAAAAAAAAAATGACACCATGAGCCAATAGTACAGCTTTTTTCTTCAATTATGTCTTTCAGGAAACAGGTTCATTTTCTACTTTCTATTATAAATGAAGAAAACACCAAAAAAAATCTCATTTTTGACACAATTTCTAAAATCTCCATAGAAAATGTCAACTGATTGTGTCCAGGAGTTCAACACCCCCCAAACAGACTCACACTTAGTGGGTTTTTCACTGTGACAAATGTAAACACAGAAATCTGCCCCCTCTATCATCTGTAACCCTTTTGTCACATTATATCATCTGCTTTTTCTTTTTTTTTTTTCTTTCACGCGAGCAGCCGCAGGCCGCCTCGACGTCCCATTTCTTTTACAACTATTCACAACACCCTAAAGCACTCTTCAACAAATATACGGAAGTTGTTTGAAACTGTATATTCGGGTTACAAACAAGCGACCTGTCGGAGTCTCCGGAAGACTCTCCCGACAGCAAACAGGAACAGGCTGAAAACAACAATCACAGCGAGAGGAAAAAAAAAGACAACGCCTTCTTTCGGTTGCTCTGCGGGACGGGCGCTGAGGACAGGTCAAGGCAGTGGTACAGATCGGGGGGAGCAGTTTCTCCCACCTTGCATGAAACCCGCGAAGCTTTCCCCCCGCACGCGTGCACAACGAGCAGCGCTTTTCGGTCCGGAGCAGAACTTCCTCGGTGTGGATCCTTGACTCTGGAAGGATGCAGGATTCTGCTCTGAATCTCACATGGACGTCTCTGTCAGTCTCCAAATTTGAAAGCGTTTTAAAAACTGTTTGGAGTTGGAAGGAAGAAATGGAAAAAAAAATCCACCTTCAAATCCTGAAGAGATGCATTCATGCTTCGTCCTTAGTGGGATTCTACCTGTGATTTTTTTGGTAGATGTCACAGTCACAGCTCCAGCAGACGAACGAGATGATTTTCCCTCACATTTAATACAAAGCAACATCTGTAACTTTCAGGAAACACACCTGTGCCAAATGTTTCTGAAAGCCTACGTTTTAGCCCCACTGCTACACAGTTTTTCTAATCTGTTAGGGCTTTTTCCTCTTCTTCCACCATGTGGATGGAGCTCACAGCTGGTGACAGATCTGGAGAAATCCTCAGATCCTGCTCTTGGAAGTCTTCCACACTGCCGTTCTCCAAACTCGCCTCAAACTCCTCCTCTTCGTCATTTCTTTGCTCCCCTATCTTGTCAATCTTTGAAACGGCAGCCATGGAGTCTGGATGCTGAGGAGCATCATCTAGATGTTCACAAAGACCATTTTGGGTCTGGGAGTGAGCTGAGGGCCACTCTCCCAGGTGGCTTAGGGGCTGCGCCTCCCTCATGTGCCTCCACACTGCGTCAAGGCTGGAGATGCCCTTCTTGGTGGGTTTTGGGACTCCATCTTCATCTAAGAGAGTGGAGGAGCCCCGTTTGCGTCTGGACTTACTGGTGTGGTTGACCTGCAGATGCATGGCCATCAGCTCTGCAGACGATGTGTGGAAAGGGCAGAACAAACACTGACTCAGTTTGACCCCCGCTGAGCCTTCAGGTCCACCGCCCCCCCACAAACCTCCTGCTTCGTCCCCTCCCATGCTTTCATTCTCCTCCACCCCTCCGAGGCCTGGTGAGGTGCGGCGGGACAAATCCAAAGGCTCAAACCTGCCTTCCTGGGTCAATGACACAGACCCATCCTTCTCAGTTGGTGGTTGAACCATCCGGCTTGTAGTGAGGGGCTTCCGCCGAGACACTTTGGGGACCTTTGGTGGTGTGGATTCTCTGATCCAGCCTCCTTCCATCCCGCCTTGGTAAAGGGCCCCCATCACCCCAGAGAGGTACCTGTACTGGGTCTCCAAGTCCACATCCCTCAGAGCGGCAAGAGCTTTCCGATGCTCCTGAGGGTCAGGGACTCCGAGGAGCCAGGACTGCTGGCTGGGCCGGGAGGCGGGGGTGTCAGCTGACCCTCGCTTAGCCAGGTGCTGACTGAGCTGCGATCGGCGCTGCTTTCCCATTCCAGATGTTCCAGATGCCAAACTGTTGATGGTGGAGGTGACGCCAGAGGACGATGAGTTGGATGAGGTTGATAAGGCGTTTCGTTGCTCCCTGTGGTGCCGCTGAAGGTGGTACTTCAGCGACCCAGACTGAGTACCCGCATAGTCACAGTGGGGGCATTTGTAGGGTCTCTCCCCTGCAGAGAAAGAAATCAATGTCAGGCTTTAGTTCCACCCAAGAATGGAAAACAAATTGTTTCCCCTTTTTGGAAAATGTGATGTTCTAACAAATTACATTATTTGAAAATTAACATTGGGAGCTGATAAAATGTGTAATCTTGTGTCTGTCACATCGCATTAACCTACAGAAAAGTCTCATCCACTGTTCATCTGTTCTATTTTAAATATTTGAAATCGGTCTTTTCTTTGGAAATCCTCAAAGCTTAGACAAGGCCCCTATGACTACGACACCACCACCTTCCACCAGTCCCCTTTTTTATCAAACCAGGTGAACTTCCATGTGCTCTTAAAAGAAAATGTGTGATTTCAAAAAAGTGAACGGACACATTTCAAAGATTTGCTCTAGCTTGGGTCTCGCTGAAGGAGGAGGCAGATGTTGGTGCATCTGACGGGAAGTGGAAACAGAGTTCCTTCCAGCACAGCCTCAAACTGCTTTATGTGCCTTGATACTTGTAGGAATCAGTGGATAAGGAATCCTTACCTCTAACGTCTAGAGAGGATCCTTTTTATAGACTTAAAAGGTTTGATAAATCTGTGACAGGGAATGTTTGCAGAGCTGAAGAAGTTAAGATTTTTTGAAAGAATCAATCAGAAACATTTTTAACAGAAACTTTAGTGCAGCTGTGGATACAAATGACCTGCAGACACTGACAACAACGAAGATGCTCTACTTTTGGCTCAGGGGAACTAAGGTTATCTGGGATCTTGTTTACATGTTTTCTTCAGATGTCTGTTTAACATTTCACTTTGTAATTGTAACTAAAGAAGAATTAAAAGTTAAATTTAAACTGAGTCATAAAAACATTATTGCTGTGATCAGAATCGTGCTAAGATCAATGTTAGATCAGCGAGATTGGAGTACCTACAAATTCTTTTATTTTGAATTTTGACGTGAAGGGAAAGTTATGCTTTAACGCTTCAGAGGTTTTTATCACAAATCTAAATTCATTTTAGTACATTTTAGGTCATGTCCAATTGTCCAGTTTTTCAATATTATACTAAAGATGAAAATTGGTTTGTTTTATGTTGTTGTTTTGTTTGTTCTCAATAAATTGAATCTCTTATTCGTGAAAAGAAAACATTAATTGTTATATTATTTACCAGTTCCTCTGTTTTCTTAACTGATTTCAAATTAAAAACTATGTTTTTTCACTGTTTTGCTTGCTTTTTTTTCCCTTTGGTGTCAGAAAACCTGGAAGTGTTGAGAGAAAGGTTGAAAAACTGGGCGGAGTTAAACAAAACAACGATTTGGGCTAACCGACCAATCAGACTTTTTCATCAGATACACTTTAACTCAGTTTGACACTAGACGGATAGATTCCTCCAGGAGAAGATTCAGAAAACAGGTGAGTCACTCATCCAGGCTTGCTTAAAACTCAGAAGTTAACCTTTGCGATCAAAAGATTTTGGGGAGGGGGCATCCATAACTGGTGATTTTTGTTTCAAAAATTAATTGGCAAAACTTGAGAAAAAGTTGGTTGACGACATTTTACGTTTTCAAAGGTCTGCAAGAGTCTGAACGTCGCTGCAAGAGTCTCTGCTGCAGAAAAAATACTTCACACAGTTTTTCACGCATAGCCTTTTTTCACAACAAACTATAACTCTAAATACAAGTTTTTTTGATAATCACAGCTAATCCATCTTCCCCCCGCTAATCCGAGTGGTTCGCGGGGGCAGCAGTCTTTGTAAAGATGCCCCAGCTTCCCTCGCCCCGGCCACTTCCTCCAGCTCCTCTGGGGGGACCCTGAGGCATTCCCAGGCCAGCCGAGAGACCTAGTCTCTCCAGCGTGTCCTGGGTCTTCCCCGGAACTCCGCCCCGGTTTTCCTTCGAGCTCTCCGCGGGTGACCGAGCTCCTCCTACAGAGGAAGCTCATTTCAGCCGCTTCTATTCAAGACCTTGTTCTGTCGGTCATGTCCTAGAGTTCAAGACCATAGGTGAGTATTGGAACGAAGATGGACCGGTAGATTGAGAGCTTTGCTTTCTGGCTCAGCTCTCTCTTCACCATAACGGAGTGATACAGCGACCGCATAACTACAGACGCTGCTCCCATCCGCCTGTCAATCTCACGCTCCGGTCCTCCCTCACTCATGAACAAGACCCCAAGATATTCAGACTCCTCCACTTTGGGCAGGAGCGCTCAACCCACAGAGAGATGGCAAACTACCTTTCTCCATTAGCTTGTAAAACAGCTTATGGTTTACAAAAGTAAGTAAAGTTACTTTATATCTTTCAGCTTGACTTCTGCAGATGTATTGGTGTTTGTACGAAAAAAAAAAATTATTTGATTTTAAATTTGAAACAATTTATCACGGCAAACAAAAATTCTTCCAAAAGACTCAGTTCAACTTATTTTGATGAAACTTTTAGCAGCATACCAGCTAGAATTCAGTGTTGTTGGTAAATAAATGTAGTGGAAAAAAGCCTAAGTATGATGTAAATATTCTATTTCTTCCCTTCCGACACACTTGTGGATCAAATCAAATCTTTAACAAAGATACCTAATATTCCTAAAATTTTGAAAAAGCAAATGCTAACCTGCAGCAGTCAGCCAATGCCTGTGGGGTTTAAGTCAATGCCAGTTCAACAATGTCAGACAAAGGGATGTGGCTTTTTGTAATCAGTGAATGGCATCTGTACTTCCATTTTCCACAAGTAGATGGCAGCATGTGATCTCTGACAAAATCACAGCTGGATGAAAAAGTAAGAGGATAATTCAGCACGTCACCAGCTGGAAGCATAAATGATTTAATTTGCACCAACAAAGAAGCTGAAACACAAAAAAACAAGTCTGATTTTTTAAAACCTAAGAGGAAAGGACAGGATTAAACTGCCTGAATTCTGAGTTTAGATGCTTCCTTCATCACTTTTTTGATAACTGACAACAACAAAAAAAAGAAAAGCTTTATTTTTTCAAACACTGCAAATAAAGGCCGAGCATCAATGAGCAGTTTGATGCTTTTGTTTTAAATCAAAATCCCTCTTTTGGCGTTCTGACTGTCTCAAAGCTTCATGTGAGACTTTTTAAATTCAACAAAATGACATTTATATTTGCTGGTTTATAGAGGACGGAATTAATGTGCCTTAAAAACAGGCGTAAGAACAAAGAAAAGTTTGACTCTTTCATGCTCGTCCTTATGTTTTTAAAAATTGTTCCTTGTTATTGTTGTTCTTTGTTTGTTCAGCGTAGGGCATTTGGGAAATCTGTGGTCCTGTGGAAGGTCCTGCAGGTCCTCACCTGTGTGAACTCTCAGGTGCACTTTGAGATGGTGTGAGGAACGGAAGGCCTTGCCACAGTAGGGGCAGTCTTTTATCCCCCTGCCACGAATTCGCTCTCTGGTGGGAGCTGAGGGCACGGATGCCGCTGCTGCCAGGCCGTTTTCCCCTGGAAAAGCAGGGAAAGAGCAGGAAAATTAAAGCATCGAATCTTAAGTTCCGCTGACACTGAGGTCAACCGTCCAGAGGAGAACGTACCTTTGAGGTTGGAGATGACAGAGTGGAAGTCCGTGGCTGCTCCTGGTTGATGCGATCCTCTGCTGAGTTTGGATTCCTGTCCCACGTCTGCCATCTGCTGAGACGTGCCGCTGTGCGGCGGAGGTTCCTGCCTCACCTCACCAACACTTCCTCTTCCCGACCCCGCTCTTGTACGACTCCCATCTTCTTCCCGGACTCCTTTCTGAGGCCTCTGAGTGTGAACGCGAGCGTGTACCACAACCTGCTGGAGGCTGCGGAACAGCTTTCCACAGTCGGGGCATTCCCACGACCCCCCAGCTCCACCTGTCTCTTCTCTGGGTTCCAGGCCTCCCAGGAAGGCTCTGACCCGGTCTGCCTCTGTAGTCATCGGGCTTCGGCTTGAAGTGCGGCGTCCCTGCTGCTGTTGAGGGGGCCTCTGCTGCTGGTGGGAAACCGCCAGGCTGCGAGCCACCAGCTGCCACCAGGCTGCCTGGTCCCCCCCGTCTGCAATAGATGGGGCAGTTTCACTCCCTCCTCTCGTTGTTCCTCCTCCTCTTCCTGGTTCTCCTCTGCCTGAACTGCCAGCGATGCCACCACCACCACCACCGTTTCCCATCTCTGCCACTTGAGCCACTGCTTGGAGTCTCTCCATACAGCTAGCTCCACCCCCGTCACTGGGCAGGCCCAGGTATCCCAGGATCGCCGACTTGCTCAGACCCATCTCAGCCCGGGCTTCAGTCTCCCTGTCAGATCTCCCCTGTCCTCCTCTGGCCCCACCTCCCCTCTGAGCCATAAGAAGACTCGAGTACAGAGCATTGAGAGACTGACTGTTAGCAGAACCTTTTGGCGGCAGGTCGCCACCACCTCCAGGAGATCCCAGTCCAGCCCTCAGGCCAAGCTTGTTGAGATGAACTTTCATGTGGTTTTTGAGGAACCAGGGCTCCTTAAAACCTCGACCACAAACCTGGCACTTGTGGTCCAAGGAGTCCTTGTGCTTTCTCATGTGTCCCTTCAGGAACCAGGACTGTGTGAATCTTTGTCCACAGGTATCACAGCGAAAGGCAGGCATGGTTGTGGATCCAGAGCCTGCAGCAGCTGTCATTTGAGGATTATTAGTGGTTGGACCTGGGGTGTGGGTCGGGGTGGGCAGTGGAGTGTCGATGGGGTTCCTGGAATTAAAGGAGGGTGCCTGAGCAGGGGTGTCAGGGGAAGGATGGCAGTCCTGCAGGTGGGATGCCAGGCTCTCCTCCTGGCTGGCGGAAAAAGGACACAGGGTGCACTTGTAGGGATTGTGGAGAATGCGGACATGGCGTGCCAACTCAGACGCTGTGCGGAATTTGCCTTTGCAGGCGTGGCAGCGAAATGTGGACACAGTGGAGAGAGATGAACCTTCCCCAGTTGTGGAGGAATGGGGGGAGGTTACAGATGTGTGCTCCTCTGTGAGAGGAGGTGTCAGGGGTGTGCTTTCCTCAAGGGAGAAGTTCGGCTTCTGGTTCAGCTGTTGGTCATCATCCGGACCTTTGAAGCTACCGTCCTCATCTTTAGTGAGGTGCTGGATGAGCGCTCCGGGAAGTAAACGCTGGTTTGAGCGACTTCTGTGGTTGGAAATGAAGTCCTGGTGGTTCTGCTGGGCTTTGAGGTGCTTCTTCAGAGGAGGGGGTGGGATTTCAGAGCGATACAGGGCTGAAGCTCGCCGATCCCGATCCAGACTGTGAGCTCGAGCATGTAGAGACAAGATGCTCTGGAACCGAAACCTCTTCCCACACACGTGACAAGGAAACCTGAGGGCCGGCCCAGATGCTGCCCCCACTCCCGGTACGGTCCTGGTGGCAGTGTCCTTCCTGAACAACTGAAGGTCTAGCTCCTCACTGCAGTTTCCACCCTGTCCTGAGGACAGGGCCAGCTCCAGCGCCCCGTACCCGAGGAATGGAGCTGACGGTGTGTCAGGGGGGGAGGAGTCCAGTCCAGGGCTACATCCTGCCTCCTGACCCCCTGGAAAGAGAGCCACTGCCGGGATGGGTGATGCAGGAATTCCTTCCAGCACCTCTTCAGCGTCAACATCAAAGTGGCGGCTCCCATCATCCTCCTGGAGGGGAGAGGAGGATAGTGAGAAACACGGGGTGGTGTCTGGGCTCGGACGGGAGGGTTCGGGGCTGTGGGTCTGCAGGATGACGGGGCTGTCAGCCGGAGGAGAGGAGGCCTGGGGGCTGTGGTCCAAGGAGGGCAGAGTCGGGGGGGACTGGGGCTGCTCACAGGAAAGAGACAGCACACATTCTGGTGGAGAATCCATCCTCTGTTGATGAAAGGAGCAAAGAGGAGGTGCAGATCAGATGAAAAGCCACAGAGACCCATAGGAGCACCTACGTCAGCCGCGTGCAACAACAAAACATCCGCATTTAAGGCAAGGCCATTGGCCTGCATGCTCTATCACTGTTTTAGCACACGCAAGAGAATTACCAGCAGTGTGTGAGATGTTATGCCATCCTTTAAGGTCTCGGCTGGGGGGGGACACTGTTCGGACGCAGCCTCCTCCTTCAACTTTCTGAGAAGGAAAGGAAATCATTTAATTACTAAATGATGTCAAAAGACAGTTTTTATAACTGCTGGCGCTCTGAAAAAATGTGGAGGGGAGGGAGGATTCTATTTTTACTCAGGAATTCATTACTTTTATTTGAGAGTTGAATTTTTCACGCTTAGACATAACTCCTCTTAAAATGTGCCTGTGAGTTCAGATTTCTGTCTCCGCTCAAAGCCTCTGTCTTTGCTGGAACGGCGACTAAATCGTCTGAGTTTGGATTTGTGGTACACGTGTGTTCTGTATTTTATCATAAATCACAGGTATTGATGTTTGAATATATTGATGCCAAAGACTGCTCAAGCATTTAGTCCTTTAATTTGACAGTTTCTCCTCCAAATGACCAAATGAAAGCCTTAAGCAGATAGCTAAACTTTTGCTACTTTTTAAAGTGAGCTTTAGAATTATTGATGCAGAATAGTATAGATTTTTTTAAATGGCTCATTAAATTAAATTAATTAGCCCATCAGCTAAAAGAAATTAGGTCTTGCAAATATAGTTTTGCTTTGGCCATACAGCAGCAATGATCCTGAACGCATCTGCGCTGCTCAGACGTCACCATTTCATTTGTTTTTTAAGTATTTTTAAACCTTAAACAACTATTGGTTGTCTTAGGTGATACCGAAAATAGTAAAATAACTTTTATTTTTTTGACAAATTTGTCATTAAAATCTCCAATCATCTTTTAAACTATTGTAAAAGCTCTCCCTGTGTTTCTATTTTCGTTTGATTATGTCGTTTTTAGCCAAAATCAAAATTACTGTGTCGTTTTCTAGGACATAGTTTCTGCAGAGTGGCAGGAGTTCATTAGAAATGCAACTATGAGATTTGGGGGGGGGGCAGGGCAGATTTGGCTGTTGGCGCAGATGTAAGCTCTCCCCGTTCCCATCATCCATCTGTTTACGTGCTAGCTTACAGCCCATCTCACCCCTAACCCAACATCAGCAGTGCAAGAAAAAATGGCAAGCAATGTCGGAGCCAGATTCCAGCTCAGACGAGGAAAACAAAGACGTGCATGGATCTAGTCGTCTGTAAGCCACCGCACTGGATTGGAAGGAAATGGAGCAGAGATTGTAGCACCTACGTCACTGCTACAAGCTTTTTCCGACATCATTTTTGCAACGGCTCCAAATTCACAAGGATTTGAATAAAGAAATATTCAGAAATGCAGTTATAACCCGTGTGTTATCTTGTGCCTTGGAGGCACTTTAACATTGGGAGTTGGGTCATCTAGACCCACTAGACAGTCCACTGAACCTTTTTTCTTCAATGATTTGTGATCTTCACTGGTGTCCATGGATTACATGAAATCCTCTCCACCTTTATCCACCTTTGTCATGGTAGGGATAACACGTCAATGTAAGGGTGGGGTCATCTGGACCCCTACAAGATAGCACAAGGGTTAAGATGAATGTTTTTTAATAAATGTCTCACAAGAGCATATTTAGAAACCCCAAAAGACACGATTATCATGGGAGTGGGTCGTTAAGCCTTGAAATGCGGGCCTACTCACAGCACATTGTCTACACTAAACTGTGCTGAGAGTTTGTTCTTCAATGCGACAAGCTTCATTGATTTTGCCATGCGTTAGAATTTGCGCCCAGGCACAGTTACTGTGTAAGCCAGTGGACTCGGTGGCGCTGTTTGCTTCTTCTGCCAGCCTCCAGACTCATCATGACTTGCCTACATCAACGACCTGTGAGTTTTTAGTCTAAGCCAAACAGATACTCATCATTACCGGAGCAGATGGAGATTTTGCTGTCATGCTTGTATGTTGTTTTTTTTTTGTCACAAATCAAATAGTCTCCTAATCCACGTTATGCCTAAATAGAACAGTTGGACTGCATGGTATTATTGCACATTTAAAATTATCCAAACAAACATTTCTAGGGTCCAGGACAAGCATTCAAGAACAAAGGAGAGATCACGGCAACTGAGTAAAGCAAATTTTGGAGTCAGATTCTGGGATGGTACATTTTTGACGGTACTTGCTTTTAATTCTTCTGTGGTAGAATAATTTAAATATTCAATGTACTGTACATCATTAGTCAATATGTCAGAAATCTGCAGAAAAACCCTTTCATCTTTCCTTCTGGGAATGATCGGATGAAAACTAAAGATTTTACCTTGATCACAGTCTGTAATTTAAGTCAAATGACATTGGGTTTTTTTTTCCTCCCAAGTATAACTTTATTGGTATAAATACAGAAACTTAGCCAAAGTACACATTTAAAAATGCTTATAAAAATTATAAACTACCAAGCAACTACGAAATAAAACCATTATACTAAATACTCAATACTAAAAACAATTCAAACTCTTCTGTAAATGACATTTCATGTTAAGAAGCTACAAAAATACTGAATACAGAAACGCATAAAAAAGGCTGTCTATCCTAATGATTAAGCAAGAGCCTAAATATCTTAGGTTTAAAGAAGTGTGCAGTTTCAATATGTCCTAAACCATTACAGCTTTGTGCTTTCTGTGGCGGTGAGGACATGAATGTACTGGCTTTACTCTGTTTCCGAAGAGAAAAATGCTTTTTTTTTAATGTTTGAGTTATTCCATGTTGACATGAGATACGCTGAATCCACAAACCAGAACGAGATGCAGGGAGAGAAAAAATGCAGCTATAAAGACGCCATGAAAAATGCAGGAGGTTTCTCTGTGAGGAGAAAAGGTTCAGACTGGAAGTTTGTTCAAGAAACAGTTTATCAGGGTGCAGAAACACAGTTTCTTTTAAGGTGAAGTAAAGGCTAACTAAAAGCCTGACTGACTGATCATTTTTTTAATTTCTAGGCCTACCGTAGATGGCCATTTTGCCCTTGGAACAATCCTTAAAGCTGCATGTGTTGCTTTGGATAAGGTGAATTCAGGTCACAGCAGCAAAATACAAAAGCCTTCACGTGACTAAAACTGCACTCCTCGCTTAAGACGGTCATTACTGCATGCAAATTCTGTCTGTAAATGTGAACAAGTACTTTATAAAAATGCTGCAGTGAAGTGGAGGTGGCGGATTTCTACCAAACAGGATTAAAAGCAATTTGCACAGAGACACTTTGAATGAGCTCCATCACGAAAGCGAGCGGCATGTGCGCGCTCATTGTAGCGCTTTTCTGATTGCGCTCTAATGTATGTACATAAAAGAAAATCTTCATTTGATCTTCATCTGCTCTGCGGCCTGTGTGGGCGTGCGCACGAGCATGCAGCAGGTGTGCACCTGCTCTGCCTCCTGCACATATGGGACGATTATCCGGCGAGTGGCGGTGTGTTTAAGCAGGGCACCACCACAGGACACACACTGTCCCAAACAGGATGGGAGCGCAGTGTGTTGACTTCCCCACACACCCTTCCTGTGCACTCACACAGTAGCAGCTTTTTGCTTAAATCAGGATTGTACACACACACACACACACGTGCATGTAAACACAGCAGGACCCCAGAGCTGTGCTGCCCGGGCGTGGCTGCCTACATTGCTAAGTCATGACAACTTCTACAAATGTAAGCATATTTGAGCGTTGTGTGCACTTTGCTGCAAACAACATGTTCAGCTGAAGTGTGTGATGCTCTGAGCACACAAACACCCTCCCTAAATGTTAGGGCGCACGGTGCTGCGACTGCAACCGCGTGCGTTCAGGTCGCTTTCCTCCATCAGTCGCTGGAGTTGAGAAGCAGGCAACAAAACAAAAGGTCATAAATCAATGTGGCACAACAATGGAACATCTGTGCTTGCAGGTGTGTCGCCCATGTTTATGCGCGCGCCGGCGTGCTCGTACGATCCCCGCGCACGTGAGCGCCGCCGAGCCTGGATGACAAAGAGATTCTCATGTAGCCAGTTGACATTTTAGCTCAGCTATGACTCACAGGGGTATCATACCACATCAATCACACGCACACACGTGCACACACACATGCACACAGTGCTTTCTTAATCCACCATTATTGTTTGCTCTCTCCGTCTTGCCTTCTGTCTGTCTTTCTTTCCTCTCCCATCCCCCTCTCATTCTCTCGCACCCTCCCGCCATCTATTATCCACTAATTTTCTTTCATTCTCTCGCTCCCCCTCTTTTCCTCTCTCCTGCAGCGCTGCCAGTTGGATGGGTGCCAGGGAATGCTGGTATCAGCTGGTAGATTGGGCCCTGCCAACATGGCGGGCAGCAGAAAACCAGAAAGGAGGCAGACAGAGAGCGAAATGTAGCACAGTTACAATCCAGGAGTTCTCCGAAAAGTCATGGGAATGGAAGTGACTTCATTCAATTGCCAACGTGGTGTCGATGGGGGGGGGCATGCTAGAGCAAAGGGATTCAGAGCATAGGGTGTCAAGCCCGGGCAGAACAGGAGCACAGAAAAACAGAGCAGAGAGAGGACAAAATCCAAAAAGACGAGCAGTCTGAATGTATCGGATGGCATTATCATATGAATATCATCATCACAATGCATCGTTCCAGCGTGACAAGGGCTGTCGCTAAGCGCCCGCCCCGTCACGCCAGCGAAGACAATTTAGATAGATGGAGAATATGAGATAAGGAGCAGCAAAAAGAAGGGAGTCAAGGACAGGAATCAAATGGAAAACAAAGGTGTGAATGAAGCAAGAACGCAGTGAAGACCTGCTCCGGCAAAGCACATCATGCCTATGAACCTTTGTCATGCAGAAACCACAAGTTTAAAAGGTTAGCTGCGGTCCAGCTACCACAATGGGTGGTCAGTAAGGACGTGTTGAGCTGTAGTCACTTGAACCTGCGCTCTTAAGCTGCAACCCTGGAGGGGGGGGTTCTGCACTCAGTACTAAGGTTCTGCAGTAAGTGACCACTTCCAATGGAAAGCCTATGGAAAAGCATGTTTTGGGCTTCGACGTTAAAAACAAAATTCACGTGTCGCTGCACAGGTTTTTTCAAGTCCACTTTTGGGCTCTACATACAAAATGCCATTGACTGCGCATTAACAGTAAAACCAGTTGACCTTTGACCAATCAGGGAGTCGGATTTAAAACTCAAGTTTGGATAGCGTCCTTTTTAAAACACGGAAGTACCAACTGTTTGAAAATTGATCGTGAAGGAAAAAGTAGCAATTGCAGTTTGTGCCCGGCTGGAATTCTATGACACAGAGTCTTTCATATATCGGAATAGAGCTTTGAACAAAAAAAAGCCTGGAGCAAAATTCACCAGACTTACACCGCTTTGACATTTTCCACCGAGCCACTTCTAACTGTGATGGACAACAGTAGAAGTAGTAGTAGTACAGTAGAAAAAGACAGTTAAAAAAAAATAGAAAAAGAAGAGGATGCTGCATGTCCAGTTTTCTTGAATGCGCGTCACATGCCTGGTGTGAACGTGGCATTAGACCTGCAGGGTTTACAAGTGGTGGGTAATGGCAGCTGCAAACTGCAGCCGCTTTAGCATCAGGTCATTACAGTAATTGCAGTGTAAGTTTGTGGGCACTGAGCTAACTGATTGTTGTGCTGAATCCCTGTCAAAGCAGGTGAAAAGCAATTTTGCATGGTGGAAAAGTTAGGTGTGAAGAGGAGAAGGATCCGTGGTAAACAGCTGCCTGAAGAGTAGGAGTGCACTATGTTCAGACAAGTTTATTATTGTGAGGGTTTTGATGTTACTGTTTAAATATCCACACCATTATTAGTGCAGGTTCGAACATGCTGCGCAGAGCGGGAGTGCCTTTCACCGCCGGCGTGTGCGGGCAGGAGCCACATGCACCCGGCTTTACATTAATGACTGCAAACGCATGTCAGTTTAGAACCACAAACGTACTCCTGCGACGGTGTGAGCCTTTCCGAAAGTCACGCAGAGGACGTCCACAGACACCTCTCTGCTTTTATCCTTCTGTGATGCTTGAGCTCCCCTGATATGGAGTGTGAGCCTGCTGGGGGCGAGTGGGTGTGATGCAGAGTGACCGCCGAGTGGCGAGGAGAGCGATGCCTTCCCTTCACCTTTCCCTGAACCTGGCCTGGTTCAGTGCAGCCTCACCTCACATGCAACTTCAATGCTTCTCCACCTGTGATAAAGATGCAGCCAAGCGGCTCCGTTTAGCCCAGAACATAGCAAAAAAACGGAATGTTGTCTGACCTTTCAAAACGATAAAAAGTGTGAAAGAAGAATACTTTTGAACTTTTGGTCAATCCTTTGGACTCTAGCTTTTCTTTTACGACTAGCATCTCTCATTTCTGTGACCGCCTTCATTCCTCCTCCTCCTCTGCCTCTCAGGCTCCTGCTTCATCTCTTTCTGAATGAATTTCTTCACCAGAGGAGAAGAGAAGCCGACGCTTGCTGCTTCAGCGCTGGGATCTGAACGTTGGAAAACATCACAGGTCCTCGGCAGAGAAACAAGAGGCTGGCTGCGAGTCAAACGGGCTGTGTCTGAGCGCCAGCCTGGAAGCACTGGCTGACTCGTCTGATTTTAGGATTACAAGACAGAAGCCTTTGGAGGAGAATTTGCTGGAGTACGCAACTAACTGGATGTCTTTTTCCTCAAAGGCTCACGCTGCACTCCTTGGATCCCCTGCTGAGTCTACAAGGAAAACACAGAAAGAGCGCGGAGGAAAACCGTGCTTCTCTCAGGTTCCCAAACACTAACCTGATGATCCTTCTAAGCATCACTCCCAATGTGTCTTAAGAACTGTCAATCACATCTCAGAAGGTTCTCAAGATTCAACCGCCTCCTTCTCTCTCTTCTGTCCTTGAACAACGCCCCCTCCAGGGACGTGCTGACCCCCCACGGTGACCTCCTTGTGGAATTTGTTTAACATCAGACACAGGAACATGCAGGGGAGTAAAAAATAGTAGCTGTGAAGTTGTAATGAGTGGAATTATTACTCACTCGAGGGAAATCTGCCGTTCTCTTGCTTAGTGACACTTAGCGTCAGCAGGCCTCATTACAGCATGTAGGCTTTCTATATGAGCTGACCTGACGTGACCCGGTGTGACACATCTGCACCCAGCATTCAGTGCACAGGGACTGTTCATTTTGGCTTTCTGTGAGCAAGAAGATGCGTTTAAGCTTCAGTTTGACTTTCAAAATGAGGAAAAGTGGGCTGGAGCGTCTCAGGTGTCCCCTGACAAAGAGGGGAGGAAGTTTGACAGCTAGACTCAGAGCCTCTGAGGGGCCACCATGGTTCTCCGAACAGCCAAAGTTCCTGAACGAGGTCTGCCCCGACTACAGCAGACATAGAGTTCAATCACTCAGCCTTTGATGAGGAAACAGCTCAGCAGTTAACACCACTGCCTCACAGAGAGAAAGTTTGTGGTTCCAATCCTGTCTAGGTGCATGTGAGATTTTCCCCCAGGCGCTCCCACCCACAGTCCTACGACATGTTCATGGAGAAACAGCGACTCAAATTTATAGAAAACCGTGTGGGTTTGGGGGTGGGGTATCCCGCTTTCGCCCAAGGGTGGGTGGGATCATACGAGGTGACATGGAGCAGATCATGGGCGAAGAGCATGACCTGGAGGTGAGCACACCTGAGCCTTACAACCAGCTCATCGACCTCTGCTCAGCCTAAACTCCCAGCAGGCCTTGCTGCAGGTCTTATGACCTGGCAGCGCACACCCTGGAGGGGGGGTTTTGAGCTGGTGTCCCGCTACAAGAATGTGTTCGACTCTGGGCCCAGCAGCCACTATTTAAGTAAGAGCCTAATGCTCTAAATACAGACTAATCTCGGGCAGCCTGCAGAAGTCTCTGCAGTTGGGAAATGTCACAATGCAGCAGATTCTTTCTAACTGAGGGCAGGCAGGTGCCTCTCCCGCGGCGCTCTAATGACCCAATTATATCAATCAGAAGCCTTGATTGGTGCTTCGCTCCTTTGCCTGCTACTCCATCTCTTTCTCCCTCGCATACAGTCTCACTCCCAAGAGCCACCTGGATGGGGTGCATGTGCCCCCTCAAGTACCGTACAGTATGTACAAAAATGGCGAGTAGGCGGCATTGATGGTGGCGGGGGAGGAGGACACTTGAAGCAGATAGAAGTTTGAATAGGAGAGGGAAAAAAAGGTCCTTTTCAGTGTTGGGCCCGTTTTTAACGTTCATTAGGACAGCTGGACCCTTGGGGGACAGCAGATAACCTGTGGAGGTGGGGGTGGGGGGCCTCAGGGCAGACCGCTGCTTCCTCACAGGTTTTAAAGACCAACTCTGAGGAAAATTGTGTTTTTGTTGCATTTTTGTGATGATGGAGGACATAAATAAAGAAAATTAAGATTCAAATTGTATTTTTGACGATTTCTTTATTCAAATTGTTGTGAATCAGGAGCAGACAGAAAGATGCAGCTTAAAAAAGGTTGTAGTTGTGATGTCGATGCTACAATCAACAGGCAACAAGATCCCTTCTCTGCTTCATTCAAATGCATTCATGTGTAGAGGACTAGATCCATGTACGTCTTTGTTTTTTTTACCTGTCTGAGCTGGTAAAGAGCTTGAGAGAAACGGAATTTCAACTTCTATGTATGTGAAAACATTATAGATATTAATGATAAAGTTTACTTTGATTTGATTAAATTGTACGGCTGGATAGCTCTAATATTGCTCTCCATTTTTGTTGCACCGGTAGTGTTAGATAGAGGGTGTGACAGGCTGAAAGCTAGCTGGAGAGCATGTAAACAGATAGATGTTGGGAAATGAGGGCGGGCTTACACTGCCCCAACACTTGACTGCAACTCAGAGGCAATTTTTTTCATGTACTCCTACTGCTTTGAAGAAATTAAATGACAAAGTTTGCTGGATTAGGCTAAAAACCGCAAAAATATGAATAAAAGACCACTGGGAATGCTTTACAAATAGATCAAAAGATGATCGGAGTGGGAATCTAAAAATATGAATTTGCAACATTTCTTTGTTGTTTTTGGTAAATATTTGTTTACAGATTTTTATGAATTTGCTTTGGTGTGTTTTGCTGCTTTGATGGGTGTTTTGGTGAATGTATTTAGCTTTTATTTTTCAGCAGGGGTTCATTCTATAAAACACTGAGCTGCAAAATGCTTCTATATAAATAAAGTTTTCATTTGTAAAAGTTTTTCTTTGCAAAGAAAATAAATGGAAACCGTTTTTCTTTCCTGATGACATAAAAGTACATTTTTCCAAGTCACCCACGTCTAAATGGGATCAAACGCGTGCGGTCTCCTCCAAAATATGAAGGATTATGGGACCTCGATGTCAACCTACTTCCACCGCGCGAGCGCACGCTCCCGGAGTGTGACATTCATGTGAAAATGGGACATTTCATGATCCCTAAACATATTCCGGAGGATCATAAAGGCGACGGGAGTGTTTGTGGTCAGCCCAGATGACACGTCTGCGCCTAATCTCACGAGGAATTTCCTCCTCGCCCTGTGATGTGCGTCAATAACGTGCAACCATTTTCAGTTCCGCTCTTTCCCCTCTCCTCTCTCGCGGCCATCTCAATTAGAAGCACATATTAATGAAATAAATAACCCTCAACAAACAATGCTCTAATAAACACCCCCGCAGAAACCAGATGAAGCCACTCCGCGCTCGCGCTCCCACAGATTAGAGAAATAAAAATCGTCATCTGCCGGGTTTGCAGTTCGCAGAAGTCGGGAGGATTGTGTGTGCGTGTCATGACCGTCTATCCATCGCGCTCTCCCTGCTCCATTTTGTTCTTAAATTTTCTATACAAAAGATTAAGGGAGGGGAAAAGACGAGAGCGAGCAGGCAGGACGGGAGGGGGCAGTGCCATCATTCCATCTTCGCTCCTCTGTCAATCTCCGTCCCCCCAAAAAGCGAAATGGTGTCCAAGACCCGCATACACAGACAGATCAAAACGCGAGCTTTAAAGCCTGCAACTTGTCTTTGCAGACTCAAACTCGGCCGCACGCCTGCTGCTCCCGCAGGCTTCACGCACACTTTCCGGGGAAGTGATGTTAGGTCTAAAACGGCTCGTAGTAAACAGTGTAGTAAGAGAAAGTAAGCGGAACCCGGATCCGCGTAAAACGCAAAGCCCAAGCCCGAGCGCTCCGCACTTCCGCGCAAAAATCCACTTTTACGCCTCGACAACATGTCTGCGGCTCCGCGAGGTCCCCTGCGTGACGCGCGGAGCCCCCCCTGCCGCCGCGAGCTACTTTTTACCGAGCAGGAGCAGTTTCTGCAGAACTTAAGAGAACTTCTTCCGTTTTTCGCCCCCGGAGCTGACTTTCCCCAAAAGTCTGTCGGCGCGGCGACCCCCGTCTGACATGTCACGGCCACGGCCGAGCTGGCGAGGCGGCCACGCGCGCCCATACGCCGGCTCACATACATGACACACACGCGGAAAGTGTTACTTACATGCTTCATGCCAATCACGCGCGCGCGCGCGCACGAGCTCGTAAAGAGAAATAATACTAATTAAAACGGAGGAAAAGACGGTCTGTCAGCTGATCCGGAGCCGCGCGCGGAGAAAAGAGCAGAAGTGTCGCAGTAAATTCACCAAATTTGGAGATGTTTCACGTCCGCGCGCACCAAAGTGCACACGCGCCATGTAAACACAGATCTGGCTAAAATGTGAAGAGGATAAATAAAGATTTGGGTTTTATGATGGTGAAAGTAAAGACTCAGTGTACTTACGGGAGAGGCGGCGAGCAGATTAATGACACCACACGTCATGATTACGTTTCACTTGAATTAAATACATTACGAGTTGGGAAAAAAATGGAAATCAGGGTTGTATACAAGCATAAGCCGTTCCCCCCTCCCTCCCTCCGTTTGGTCACCCTCTCCCTCACTCTCTCCTCCTCCTCCATCTCCCTTTCTTTTCCTTCTCCCCTTCTCTCCTTTCTTCTTGCACTTTCCCCCCCCATTTATCGTACAGGAGTGAGTGAATGGTGAGAGCAAAAGGAGAAGTGGGAGGGGAGTGATGTAGGTTGGAAATGTTAATTATAATCTCAGCACGGGCTCCATTTTACAACGCTGTCATCTCCTCACATTTGTATCCTAAATATGGCATCTGTGGTGGGGAGGGGGGAGGTGTCAGTTCAGACACATTTTTAAAGGAGAAGAAGAAAGTTTCACACCATCTGAAGTGTTGGAAGAGTGCTGAGAGGGGACGGGAGGCAGCTCCAGAGCAGCACAGACAGAGGACCCCCGGACACAAAGTGCACATGTTTGCATGTGGTCGTCCAGCAAGGAGTCTGGGGGTTTCCAGACAGGAGGAAGAGGGGCACTGAAACTGCTCCAGGGCCAAAAGCATGCAGTCACTCGGAAAAATGATCTTTTGAGACCTGAGTCTTCATTGTGAGGCGCAACATCATAAAAATGATCACAGATCCAACCTGGAGGTAAGCAGGTGGAGCTGCTTCCACGATGTCCTCTGTAAAACTGCTCACTGTTGATGTTTCTATTTTTATGTGGACAGAAGAAATCCCGGGGAAAATACGATTTTTAAACAAACATGTTGTCAAACCTGAAAATGTAAAACCAAAATTAAACATCTAAACTAGATACATTGAACAAAAAAATAAATGCAACACTTTTGTTTTTGCTCCCATTTGTCATGACATGCAATCAAAGATCTGCAATATTTTCTACAGGCACAAATCATTTATGTCAAATATTTTTCATAAATCTGTCCAAATCTGTGATAAAGAGCGCTTCTTTGCTGAGAGAATCCACCCCACCTCACAGGTGTGCCATATCAAGATGCAGCAGGGTCATGGTCACAGGTGTGCCTTAGAGTGCAAGGCCACAATAATAGGTCACTCTGAAACGTGGCATTTTTTTTATTGTGGGGGGTCTGGGGACACAGCAAACCGGTCAGTATCTGGTGTGATCACAATTCTCCTCATGCAGTGCATTGTATTTCCTTCACATTGAGTTGATCAGGTTGTCGATCGAGGCCTGTGAAATGCCGGTCCGCTCCTCTTCAATGGCTTGTGAAGTTGCTGGATATTAGCAGGAACTGGAACATGCTGTCGTATACGCCGATCCAGACTATCCCAAACATGCTCTATAGGTGACATGTCAGGTGTTTATGCTTGCTGAGCAAGAACTGAATGTTTTCAACTTCCAAGAAGTGTACAGATCCTTGCTAAACAGGGCAGTGCATCATCATGTTGCAGCATGAGGTGATGTTCTTGGATGTATGGAAAAACAATGAGCCAATCAGGATCTCAGCACAGTATCTCTGCATTCAAAATGCCATCAACAAAATGGACCTGTGTTCTTTGTCCATTATATATGCCTGCCCATATCATAACCCCACCTGCACCCTAGGCCACTACAATGACATTGGAAAAACTGCTAACCCACATGACTCTACACACGCTGTTTGCCATCTGCCCTGAAGATTGTAAACCGGGATTCATCCGTGAAAAGAACGCCTGGCCAATGGGCTAGATGTAATGTGAGCACTTGCCCACTCAAATTGGTTACAACAATGAACTAAAGTCAGGCCAAGAACCCAAGGGGATGACAAGCATGCAGATGAGTTTCCCTGAGATGGTTTTTGACAGTTAGTGCAGAATTTCTTTGGTTATGCAAATAGATTGTTTCAGCAGCTGTCGGAGTGGCTGGTCTCAGGCAATCATTGAGACGGACATGCTGGATGTGGAGGTCCTGGGCTGTTTGCACATGTCTACGGTTGTGAGGCTGGTTGGATGTTCTGCCAAATTCTCTGAAGCGCCATTGGGGATAACTTGTGGTAGAGTAATGAACATTCAATTCATGGTGGATATTGCTGCTGTGAGCATGCCAACCGCACGCTCCCTCAAATCATATGAAATCTGTGTCATTGTTCTGTGTGATACAACTGAACATTTAAGAGTTGTGGCCAGTCTAAGGCACACCCGTGCAATGGCCATGTTGCCCAAACAACATCTTGACAAGGCACACCTATAAAAGGTGGGATCATTTATCTCAGAAAAGGAGTGCTCACTATCCAGTCTAGGATTTAGCCTGCCCCACTATGGGGTGCAGGGAGAATATCAAAAGGGTAAAGTCTTGGTCTGCAAAGAGTTTGGGGGCATCACAAGTCCCTAAAATGCACAGAAAACCATGTGTCATGACAAGAACTAAACAAACCCAGATGCTGGAACCCGGAAGGAGAGACAGGTGAGTTTTGTGGTAGGTAGAAAAGGATTTAATATTCAGATCGTGGTTCAGTGGAAGGTAAGCGAAGCAGATGACTCCGAGGAGAGGAGGACCCACAACAAAGATGGCGCTTTACTGTGGCTCGTGACGTCACTGGTGGTTTCGACCGCGGCTTGTGGGGAGACTGGAGTACCGGCAGAGGCTGGTGGTGGACTGGAGGATCGGCAGAGACTTGTAGCTTGACAGGAGGTAATGACGAGGCTGAGATCCGGAAAAGCAGCTGACTCAGGCGACCACACGTGGAAATGGATTCCTGGAGACAAGACTGAGACTTAGGCAGAGGCATGAACCAATGGCCAAGACCGGGAAGCCCATGCTATGCACCATCAGGGTGCAACGAACTGGCGTTGAATGCTGGTCCAGGATCTCCTTAAGAAGGCAAGCAGGTGATGAATTGAGTGGCCAAGCAATCTTATCAGTTCATCTATCCAAATATCTACTTCCTCATCTGTTTAATATGTTTATGAAGTTTTATGTTGAATGCTCTTCCTGACACTAAACTCAAGCAGCACACTTGTTTGTGCTCTGTTGAGGCTGCTTTTATATTTATTTTCTGTCTGTCTATTAGTTCCTCTGTCTGTCCATCCATCCTTCATTTTTTTGTCTTTTGTTTTATTTGTTTTTCTATTATTTTTTCAAATTGTGTGGATTTTTATTTCTTTAGTTAATTGTAGATTTTTGCAGGCCATCACTTTTGGGAGGGCAGTTACAGCATTTAGGGGGGTGTAGCACCCAACCCCCATGCCTATATCTGGGCTTGTCATTATCACAGATTTAGACAGATTTGTAAACAATATTTAAGACAAATGGTTATTTTGTGTTGGTAGAAAATGTTTCAGATCATTGAGTTTGTCACATGACAAATGGGAGCAAAAACAAAAGTGTTGCTTTGTTATTTTTCTTCAGTGTAAGTTGTTGTGTTTCATGACAAAAGGTCTGAGCTATGACAGGTGTTCTTTAAGTCCTTCGGTGTCAAAACCTGTTATTCATTTTGAAAAGTAAAAGAAATCAAAGCAATGAAAAGTCTTTACACGATTGTTTTCTTTAATACTTTTGTTCTGTTTGTGGTTTCAGTCATGATGCATATTTCTAGGAACGACGTCCACCGCTTACTTCAGGAAGAAATCCCAGGAGCCTAAGCTTCATGTTTCCTGCCATGTTTGACAGTTCTTTCACAATTGTCTCTTTTTAAAACATTGACACGTTTTTTTAGCTTCAATAAACATTTTTTGTCGCCTTAAAAAGCATTTGATGAGGTTCAGAAAGTATTTATGGTGCACATTTTTCCTTTAGCATGATCAAAAATGTTTCACCTCAAACTTTTAGTTGTGTTAATGCATGTTATGAAGCAACATTTGCATTTACCGTCTAAGTCTTTCAGACTGGCTTGGACCTCTGAGCTGCAATAGAAGACATCAGTAACAAAGCAGAGACAGCCTCGTTCCTAGTTTGAAACACGTGTGAGGCAGTGTGAGGCTGAAATCATAGGTGTTAATGTTTGTCCTGATCACAGACTTTCAATGAGAGTAAACATAACTGAGCCTTGCTAAACAATCAGCATTCCACTGAGACTGAAAGCCAACATAAAAGTAGGACTCAGTCAGAGACCTCCCTCATGCAGTCACGTGCAGATGTTCCCCCTCCTAATTCTAGGTTTGACTGTTGTGGGTCTTAGTTTGAGGCAAGTATAAGCTTAGAAAACTCTTTATTTTTTATATTGTTAGAATAAAGTTGAAAGAAAAAAACATCCTAAAACCCCCAATGTTCTGAACTCAACAACAACAATCCATCCTTGAACATCAATCCATCCATTTCCTATCAGTTGTCGTGATGCAGATATTCTGCTGAGCTTCCACTGTCCTGCTGCTGTGAGACTGTGGTACTCAGACGAGCTGATGGTTCACTGGGTTTCTGCTGATCTGGCTGCAGTGATAGTTTGGGATCTGACTTATACCAAGTTCTTTGAATATCCACCATTTTAGTGCTGGATTCTGACCCTCAAAGCGAAATCTTAACAGGCACTAACCTCTTTGTTGATCTAAGAAGCTCTTTGTGCTGGTTATGTTATCGGGAGAGGGGGCTTACCTGGTCAATAAGGGTTGATAAAAGATTACACTTATGTTAAAAGTCAGTTTAAGTTGATACAAAGACGATACCTGATGTTTGCTGGCATTGTGTTCACCCACCAAAATTTAAAGTGGGTGGAGCCTGTCAGACAAAGCCTATTTATCAGCAGCTCAAGTGCAAACAGTTGCAGTCATCAACCAACTCAAAAACAAAATTAGATTTCAAGCTGAGATTTCAAGCTCCACCCAGAGAAAATAAACTTTTTTTTTTGTTTTGCATAAAAGAGGTCTTTAGGAAATCCAGATCCTCTATCTACAAAACCAGCCCAGATCATTTCTCCTCCACCACTGTGCACGTGAAGTGCATGTGCTGTGTTGAGCGGAGTTTTGTTCAGCAATGAACTCTTCTTGGCTCTCATGTGTTCACTGGACATTGTTCCAGAAGCCAGTCAATAATTACCCCACTCTGACATCACAGCTCTGAAGTGTAGATCCTTAGTTACTTTGTATGTTTCTCAGCATTGCATGCTATGACCTTGGAATGGCTCTATGGGACATTCTTTGCTGAGTAAACTGGCAGCTGCTTTGAATGTTATTCACTTCTGAATAATCTTCCTCGGTGTACAAAAACGAATGTTGGAAAACAAGAACTCCTGCTTTTCTGGAGTTCTGCACAGCTGTTCATGTTCAGTTGACCAGTGAGTCAGCTGCACCTCTGTCTCCTAACCCTTTATTGGTCTGGTCAGCTGTTTGGTGCATTCATGTTTATTTTTACTTTAAAATAAAATAAATTAATAGCAAATGAATCAATCTTTTTTATAGACAAATATTTATATATCCCTTAATACTTGATTGTTTTCTTTATCTTCCATAGACTGTGGAGTTTAAGTTCAGGTTGTTGCTGCAGGGCTGCACAGTTGACGCTCCCACCTCTCAAAAACAAGACCCTGGCTTTGTGGAGTTTGCATGTTCTCCCTGTGCATGCGTAGGTTTTCTCCACGTTTTCCTCCCACAGTCCAAAAACATACTTCAAAGGTTCATTGATAACTCTACATTGTCCCTAAGTGTTTATGTGTGTATTTATGACTATGTAACCATATGTTCACACTGAGCATGTGATGTGTGTTCAAGCAATAAACACACATTCTTGAATACGCATTTAGCATAGTGTTCACATTGGACTGGTGCTACCTGATACCAGTGCATGTACTTACAGTTGGAAGATGCTTGGTGTGAAATGTCAAAGCTGTGAAAATCTGGTGAAACCTGCCTCGGGCTTTTTCTTTCACAGCTCTATTCCGATATAAAAATTGGTGTCATAGAATTCTGTCTAGGCACAAACCGCAATAATTAATTTCATAATTCCTCCTCCATGATCAGTTTTCAAACTGTTATGCACTTATGTGAACTTAAAGGGGACAGCATCCACACTTCACTACTAAATCCAAGTCCCCGATTGGTCAAAGTTCAACCTGGTTCAACTTGCAATGCACGTTCAATAGGTAACGTTTTGTACTTAGAGCCCAAGAACAATCTTAAAAATGTATGTAGCGATGCATGAACGCGAGATTTTTAAACACAGAAGCCCAAAACGTCCGTGTATATGCGTGCTTACACAAAGTTTTCATTAGAAATGGTCAATTGAAATTGAACGTGTACTGCTGGAGTCGGTGTGGACGCATAGCTTCATGGACTGGATGGATGGATGGATGGATGGATGGATAGTTTGTTGTCAATAGCATTCACATAACAGAAAACAAAAGCAGCATCTCCATGAAGCAGATCAATGAAGGGAAACCTGGAGTTCTCTGGAAGTTCCTGGTTATTTCTGAATGGCAGGACACCACTGTGAGGGCTAACAAACAAGCTGTTTTTCCTGTATAATTATTTTGTTTGCGGTGCCACATACAACGGAAATGTCTGTTTCTATGTGTTCCCACCCCCACTGGTTGTTGTGAAGAAGCATAGAGTGATTTTGTAAAAAAATAAAAGGTCATATTTAACTATAAGACTTTAGAGTCAATGAGATGTCAGAACTGACAAGAAACGACCCTGGCCACCTGATTTAGAGCTTTTAAAGGCTTACAGACCTTTGAGTGTTTAGATGTCATCATCCAGATAGTGCAACACCACAACCTTCCAAAATATGGATGCTTTTACAACATTTCAGTTTAACACTGACATTTTTATTATCTGCAGATTATATGATAAGAAATAAACACTTGGTTTTACAGTATGCAATGAAGCTAAATCACTTTTAGTCTTTTAACTACATCACTGAAATTAATCAAGTTTTTATTTATATTTTACAGACTCAAATAATTTCAAACTAGAAGAAGTTGCATTTCCAGGGTTGAATGCTATATTGCTTAATGAAAATGAAACATTCAAGGATAATAATTGGAAAAAACTAAATAAAGAAATGATCAAAGTTGACCATAAATTAAGTGAAAACAGCACAATAACAATACAGATATTTTTGGGAAAAATGCCAGCGCAGGGTCTCGAACCAGCGAGCTTCTGCACCAAGGATTCCCCATGTATTTCAATAGAGGCAAATATCCTGGAAATCCTGGAATATCTTGAAAAGTTCAAGGATTGGAAAGACCAAAAGTCATAGCTGGAAAAAAGCTGAAAGAGCTGAGAATTTACCAGTTGAATGGTTAAAATAGCTGAAAAATGGTTGAAGGAGTTAAGTGACAAAAAATGGGGGAAGATACTACAATAAAGAAATAAAGACAAAAAGTGAAAACAGTGGGTTGAATGCTTTAAAGCATTCATGCTTTAAAGCATTCAACCCATTAAATTAGCCAAAAACAAATATGATCATTTAAAAACATATGTCTAAACTCCATTAATCCAGAGTTTCATACATCAACTGAGTTTTTCATAAATGTGATGCTGCTGCAAGTCTTAATGTAGTGGGACAGAAGTATTACCATAGTAACCAGTGAAGATGTCAAGGCATGGAGGTGATATGTTTCCATAGTTTTGGGATTGCATTTGGTCTCATTTTTGCCTAAAAGGCAAACCGTTAAGTGCTGAGATCATGTTGATGAGCGCTGTGGTTTCTTCTGAGGGTCTGAAGACCACTGAAGGCCCTGTCCCTGATCCACAGAATCTTTTGGTTTCTCTGATTCTTTTGATGATGCTCTGAGGATGAGGAGATGTTCAAAGACTACAGTTTGATGATGAGGCACGCAGTTTTTAAAATATTCAACAGTTTTATCAAGCACCCCTTTACAGAGCGGAGAGCTTCTGTCCATCCTTACTTCTGGGAGATCTCTGGCTTTTTGAGACATCCCTTCATAATCAAGCATGCTGGAAACAATATTATCCATCCAGTTACCCGTTTTCTAAACCCACCTAATCCCTTGCAAGTTTGGGTTGCTGGAGCCTATCCCAGCTACCATTGGGTTAAGGTGGGGTACACCCTGGACAGGTCACCAGTCTGTTGCAGGGCCACACACTCACAACTACCGACAATTTAGAGATACTAACCTATGAAGCATGTTTTTGGACTGTAGGAGAAATCCAAAGTCCCTGGAGAAAACTCACACATGCACCATGAGAACATGCAAACTCCACACACAAAGGTCCCAGCCGGGTTCTGCTGACTAGAAATCTATTACTTTAATTACAGACAAATCTCTTGAAAGAGACTTGCTTCTTCAGCCACTTGTGTTTCTGTCGAGCTATTGTGAGACCTACAGCAGCCTCACATTAAAATGAGCTCATTTAGTTTAAAGCATGATCAGCTCTGTTGTGAATACATATTATGTAATAAAAAAGTATTTTTTTTTATCTTCATTACAATCAAATAAAAACAACCACACTTTTTGCCTGGGATTTAGGTCATAGATGGTTTGGATCAGCTGTGTGTAATAATGAAGAGGACTGGACTGTAGAAAAAGTGATTCCATCGAGACAGTGTTTTCTTTGCTTTTAGGTCTAAAATTACATCTGAGTTTTCAACCCATTTTCTTTTAACATTTGTGCTTTCATGAGATATGTGTAACCTTGTCCATCAAGGGATTTTCCCACTTATCTATTAGGGAAAACACTTCCTGCTTTTAAACAGCAAGCCTGTAAGAAAAACTGAGTCAGAAAGGATCCACAGTGGTTAACAGGGTTTCACAAAGGGGACAAACCCACACATTATATATGGGCTAAAACAGTCAAAAGGTTTGAAGGCTTTTAGTTGTTTTTACAAAGCAAAATAACCTTTTCTAGAACCTCTGGAATCTGTGAGTGTGGCTCAGAGATGAGTGAGTCTGACGCTCTGGATGTGTCCTTCCTTGTGCTTTGAAGGTGCCTGTGATGAATTGACCATGTGCTCACAAAGCTCTGCTTTTTAAGCTGAATCATATACACAAGACATACAATATTGCTGATATCGCACTTTTAGAAGCAATTTTTTGATACATTTGTTTATTTAAATAAATGGGGTTGTCCATGAACAATATGACATAAAAAAGCAAAGTCAGAGGCACAAACTCTCAGTAAAGGGCTGTTCAGCTGCAAAGAATGCCACATTGTGGGAATTTTGTTTTTAGCACAAAAGTTCAGCTTTTACACGAGATGTAGATGGAGATACATGTTTGAGAATAAGACATACAGCAACATTGCAGATCATGTGGAGGGCCTTGATGCTGCAGCTGGAGATCGTGTTAGAAGATTGTTGCAGGATTCACAGTGATGATCAGAGTTAGAAGCAGGAGGACAGTAAGGCCTGATCTTCTGATGTTGGAGAGGACAGAGCTACATGCTGGGAAGTGTAAAGCCTGCTTGACGACTGCCATTATGGCTAGATACGGCCTGTCTGCCGGCTAAAAATGGGTAAACCAGTATTTATTTCTCCAATGGCATGCAGGCGGCAGGTCAGAGTGAACACTGAAACAACACATAAGATCAGGCGTGTTGTTGTACAGATTTTTCATTTGTAGTGCTGACAGAGTTGTCATCCTTAGTGCTGTTCATGTGAAAATTGTGGACTCCTTCCATGTATCCTGACTGTTAGAAGGGTATCCCACAGCCACTCACATATCACGTGCACACCCCGTGCATGCTGCATTCATGCGGGGTCAGTAAGGGGCTAGTAATCTCACCTTACTAATAACTGGAGTGTGGCAAAAGGGCACTGACAGCATCACCCCTTAGCACTGGTACGGGTCAACCCCCATACGGGTGCATGGGACTAAGGCTTAAAGATGTTCCTGTAAAGTTGAAAAAGTTTACTGATAAACCCCAAACTTCTGTGGGAAGATTGATAAGGATTCTAAGTTGATGGTAAAGTTGTGCTGGATGAAGATCTGAAGGTTAGATTAGAACTTCTGAGATGAAGATGACTGCCAGAGATGAATATAACTTATTCTGATGGGGGAGGAGTTGTATGTCATTAGCACAGAAAAGGTCATGTAAACCGTGTGAGCAAAAGATGGAGTGCAAAGATGTGGGGAAGTCTAGGAAGTGGTCAGGGTTCTGGGATGAGACTAGAACCCTGCGGAACCCCACTGGTGTGGCAGTAGAAGCCGGAGTCTTCTCCCTGTAGATACATTCATAGTTAAGCTCCAGTTAAATATGAAATAGGCCGTTCCAGAGCTGTACTGGTGACCCATGTTCATAAAGAGAAAGAAGGAGAAGGCACAGGTAATGTCATGCAGTAAAAATACATCCCTTGCTGTGAAAATGATCTTCTTCTGTTCTTTCAGCCCAGGGTCACTGAAGTCAAAAGTTGAGGGTCAAATAGCAAATTGGAGTAAATAAAGGCTCAGTCTGACACATTTACTGTGGTGTCATTTGAAGGAAAGAGGAAACAAAATGCTTCACTCAGTCCCATCTTTCATCTTTGGCCTCAAAGCAGTAAATCAGGACCACTGACAACTGCACTGAGACTTTTTTGGATGTTTTTTTTTTTAAACCTTTAGACCTTTGTGTTTTCTATGCTGTCCTTATTTTTAAGTCTGCAGGATTGAATAGAAAAGAGCAGGAATCCTCACAATCTCCTGATTTTTCTTCATGGCTTCATCACTATAATCAGCCACTTTAACCTCATCTTAGTCCTTCAATTTAAACATTTATTATCACAGACGGAGAAGTGAAGATGCTTCATTCTTGACCTGAGACATTCCCCCATTACGCTGCAAAATTGATGCTGGCACGAAGGGATCGTCTTAGTCATTGGATTCAGGATCTTTTTCCCCTTTTTGAACTCGTAGTGAAAATTTGATGAAACCTGGAAAATATTCCACTTTCAGCTGTGAGAGTCAAGCGTGGATCTTTGAGCTCAAAACTAAACAATGAGAGGAAACCTGTGAGAAACTCCTGTCTCTTCTGGAAGCATCTTCTGCTTTCTTCGCAGAAACATTTGAGTTCTCTTCCCCCTGAAAATCAGCCACAGGCCTCTACAGAGTCTGAGCGCTCACACTGGGTGTGAAGGTAAACGTTGGCTCAGAAATTCAAATGTCTTTGCTGACGCAGAGCATATCTCCTGGATCAGCCATTGTAAGCCTGCTATTGTGTGTCTGAGTGACTGACTAAGTCTGTGGCATATGTGCATGTGTGCACTAAATCAATGAGTGAGTGCAGATTCTGCGTGTCAGCAGGTTATAGATGTGTATTGGCATACATGTTTGTGTCTGTGCGTGCACAGCTGTGTGTGTAAGTGTGTGTGTTTGTCTCTTTGTGTGTGCACTTGGTACATATGTGCCACAATGGCATCGTCGCCCGCCCCTGACGCTTTGATTGTTTTCTCCGCCGCAGCAGAAATGCACCAATTAATATGCAGAGAGTGAGTGAGACAGGGGTGCACACACACACGCGTACACACACACACATGCACGCACACACACTAAACCAGAAAACAAAACAAAAAAACAAAAAAAAAAACAGCCGTGAGGGAGGGAGACGAGGAGGGAGGTGCGATGGGATGATCGTGGAGGGGAGGGCAGAAGAGATGGCACAGAGAGAGGGGAAGAATGGGAGAGATGAAATGAAAGATGAGGAAAGTGTGTTGGGGGGGGGTTGGGGGCCGGAGTGGGGGGGCTGAAATCTGATAGATGTTTGAGCAAAACAGGAGAGAAAGTGCAGAGAAGGAGGGGGTGAGGGGGGATCAATATGTACATATTCAGTGAGATATGGTGGGAAATCAATTGAAAAGAGGGGTGGAGAAATTGATTTGGTGGTGGTGGGGGTTGTTGGAGGGGGTGGAGATGGAGGGAGGAGGATGGGAGGAGGAGTGCAGAGGTGGAGTGATATGTGGCTACGGCTGCTGTCCTTTTTGTCGCAGTGTCAGAGTATTGATACTGTAATACACCCCCCCACACACACACACACACACACCCCATCACAATGCTACCGTGACAACGGCTGTCGCGGCGACGCCTACTGGCACAATGCAGCCACAATACAGAGGGCACTGAAGCATCTCACACACACACACAGGCCAAAGAGAGACAAACAAGGGAAGGAGGGAATACAAATAAAAAGGTGTGGAGGGGGTGAGGAGGTAGAGATCAGGAAAGATGGATCGAGAGAAAGGGATGGAGATGGAAAAGAAAGGAGGGGGGGTCGGATTGATGGAGAGACAGGAACAAGGGGAGGAATGAAGGAGGGAGGATGGGGGGATAATATTACATGTGTAAAATGCCGGAGGGTGTGTGCCCATAGAAACATGTTTAATGGCTTTTCTGATTGCAGGAAGGTTGGGAGAGGTGTGTTTTCCTCCACGTGTGTGTGTGAGGCGTGCACGCAGCAGCAAACATGCCACGGATGACACATTTAAGATTCAGGACACCTTTTGTGTTCACGCTGCTGTGCTGTATTTGTGTCAGGTTTTGTTTAAGTCGCGAAAAGTCTTGATAAATTTGTGGTTTTAACTCAGTCAGATTTGACTGATGACTTTTTGCTTTTAGGGACGCGGAAAAAAATCTTCCTGTTATCTAAAAACACGCAGAATTGGAGGTTTTCTTTGAGGTGCCACGCGATTTCGTGCTTGCCAAGACTGCGTGCTATCAGTTTCAAATGAAATGCTTGTGATGAAAGAAAGTGAAAACAAGGTTTTGCTGATGACTTTGATGCAGGTCTGCAGGAACCGGTCCGAGCCTGCAGCATTCACGCCTTTTTAAGGCTTCATTTTGCAGATTATTCCTGGGGGCTTTCAATCATTGGTGTCAAACTTGAATGCATGCAGAGGAAAATGGGAAATGGAAGAAGTAGCAGAAAAAAAAACTGGCTGCTTTGACCTCCCCCTGCCAAAATATCTTCCCTGGCATATTACTGTATCCCCCCCCCTCCAACGTGTGCACTCATTGGACAAAAGAAATGCTTGGCTGGCTGCCTATAAGTCAGTTTATCCGCGTGAGATGACCAACGTCCCTCTTTTTCTCACTGTCTCACAGTGTGTGTGTGTGTGTGTGTGGCAGTGTGTGTGTGTGTGTGTGTCTGATCTATAGTTCTCTGACTCCCCCCACCCTCCCTCACTCCCTCACCCTAACCCGTCTTAATATGATGTAAAAACCTAATCGCATGCAAATGTCTGTTGTCCCGGTAACCGGGCCTGAAAAATCCCTTTGATGTTTCCCCCGACTCATTCTCTTCACGTTCTCTTTGTTCGCCACAGTCTCGCTGCTTTGTCAACACCGCCCCCCCTCCCCTTTACCCCGCTCACTCTCTCCTCCATCCATTCTGCAGCTTTCCTGCTTCTCAACATCAGAAAAAAAGTTCCAACTCCACTTTGTGTCTCCCTTCGTCTTTAAAACCCCCACTTTTCCTCTTTTTGCCCCCCCCCCTCATGCTCCTGCTCTCCCCTTGACTGTGCCTCTCTGTCTGTCTGCCCCTTCGCCCTCGCTCATTTCCCATCATTCCCACCTACTGTCTCCTGTCCTTCTCCTCTGTGCTTCTCTTTCTCTCTTTTCTGCCCCTTCCTGTTGCCCCCCCCTTCCCACTTTTTACCCACCCTTTATCTCACACACACACCCCCGCCTCCCTGCATGTCCCCGCTCAGATGTACTCATGCTCATAAACTGCCCTCCCATCTTAAGAGAATTTGATCTCTAGAACTGTGGGATACAGCGGTTATCTCATCTGTTTTGGGATTGGGGGAGGGCACAGCTGGCTTTCAGAGACTCTTCTTATGGCTGCTTTGAGGTTACAAGGTTACAGGCCTCATGTTAGACCTGCTCTAGGGTTTAGGCATCCTTAAAGCCCCTTGGAGGTGTTTCAGTTTGAATTTAGCTTGATTGTCCCCAAACATCCTTCCAACTATGCACAACACAGCCCAAAATGACATGAAGGGGGTATCTGCACCCAACAATCCATACTGCAGCGGGGGTGACAGATGATCTTCATTAAAACGTCCCCAACAGCCAAAGGCGGCTAAGTCTTCAGACAAATTACACATTGATCCAGAAACGGCTCAATAAACGTTTGCAACTTCTGAAGTGAAATGCAGATCAGAAACATGAACACGCAGAAACATCAGCTGACTCATCTGTGTGCAGATGGAGGCGGAGCTGCAGCAAAGACACAGGAAACTTTCAAAATATAGATGTTTCTTCAAAGTCAAATGACCTTCTGATAGAAGATTGATCTGTGAACATTTTTCTGAGGTGATGTGTTTTGAAGAAACATCTCAAATACCTCAAACTTTTTATTTTATAGGTGACAGGAAGAAAAAAAAGCTGCTAAGGGGGGGTTTCACAAAACACATTTGCTTACTATTTGTATCATTTTTGGATCATCCAAAATAAAAATTCAATTGTTTCACTGGTTACAAAAAACTACTGTATTTTGTCTTTGTTTTTAGCCTTTAGTCCAAATAATATTTACGATAAAGACAAAACAAAAACAAAGCGTAAATTTATTCTGTGTCTCACTGTCTTTTCTACATGTATACATTTTGTTGATAATACACAGATAAGGTGGGAAAAAATTGCTTGCTGTCATCCTTTCTCTCACGTACACATTTTTGGATTTGGAAGCTCAAAGAGTTTTTAAAAATGCTGCTTATTGTTGTTTTTAAAAACATAATTTCTATTTTCATTTAATTGAAAAAAATCTGGCCCTATTGGAAGGATCTTGATTAAACTGGACAAGTACAATCTTAGAGTGTTTTGGACTTATTGTTTTCTTAATCTACATTCACACCTGGCATTCTTGAACGCGGGAATAGATTATGGCATTCAAACTGGACAAGCTGGGAGGGGCTTCTTCTTCTTCTTTTCTTTTACTGCTGTTTACTAGCTCATGTCTGCCACCTACAGTTGGAGGAGGTTTGGTGTGAAACGTCCAAGTGGTGCAAATCTCGTGAATCTTGCTCCAGACTTTTTCTTTCGCAGCTCCATTCGGATCTGAAGACGTCCAGACACAAACCGCAATTATTCGTTTAGAGACAACAGAGTCAAAAAGGATCTTAAAAATGTGCGTAGATGGAAGAACGGAAGCCTGAAACACACATCTACACACGTGTACATGTACTTTTCTGAAAGTGACCACTTGAATGCATGTTGCTGAGGGCGGTGTGAACTTACCAGTGATGTTTTATGTGTTTGATGTGTCTGGAAGGCACAGCAGCGTTTAGCAATAAGCTAAATCAAAAACTGAAGCAAATTTATTACAGGAAACCCTCAGTGAATCAGATGTGTAGATGAAAAAATGCAAAACAAAAAGTTTATTTTTAAGAGAAATTAGGAGTTTATGCTTTTAGTTACCTAAAAGAAAATGCTATATTTTTCTGATATGTTTATGACATTCATTTTTATTAATTCAGTGTGTTTGGTTTGCAAGATATGTGATGAAGTCATTCAGGGGAAACAAACCCATAAACATGAAAACAGCTTTTCCTCCGGTCAGCGTCATAAAAACGCCTTCATTTCTTATTTATGTTCAAATTGATGTTTGATATTATTTATATTTGACATTTTCTGTAAATGTTGACAAGAAATCCTTTTGCTTTCATGTTTTTGGTTAAATCAAGGCACAAGTGCAGCAAGAATGCAGACCTGGGCTGTATGATGCAGGGAAAGTGGATCATTTTCCAATCATTTATTGTTTCATGAACAGAGGAGGCCTTCATCTGCTTCCTGTCCTTCTTCACTTCATCTTCATCACTCAGAAGATTTTTTCTAAGCTGAAAGTCTTTTCTTGAAAAGGTTTACAAAAAAAAAAGAAAACTTGTTTAAGAAGCACCTTCTCCATTTTATGGAGGGAACACTCTAAAAGTCTGTTTGTACACAGATGAGCATTGCACTGACGCCCTTTCTATACCATTGGCATCAAGATTGTTGTAGTTAATACTCAGTGGAATATTATCAAATTGAGACTCAGCACTTATCTAAATATTTCTGCAACATGAGTTACTTTTGGAAACAGGATGACAGTCTTCCTTAAGCATTGAGATGTGATGCTGCTGCTGCTCTTCATCACAGCCTCCCGTCCAAACGTGAGGCTGCAGCGGTGTTTGACCGCCGCCGTGCCAGGCAGTGAGCGTTCAGGCATGTGAACAGAGCTACACTGTCTTCCAACAAAAACTCTGAATGCATGTGTGTGTGCATGCGCCCCTGCCACCTCATCTGCATACATGCACTCACACCTTACATTTGGCAAAAAAGAAGAAAAAAAAAGTGTCAGGATGAGAGATGAGACTCAGAATCTGCACAACACTTCCTGTTTTTCTGGGGTTCTGGGGCGTGTGATGTGTACAGTCAGCCCGGCAGTGGTTCAGACCAAGTCGCTTGGCCTGGTGGGGGGGCTACGGCGCACACAATGGCCGCTCTGTGTGGCTGAAGTGTCTGTCGGTGTCGATGACTGCCAGCAACTGAGACTGGCAGATCCAAAATGGCGCAGGGCAGAGTCCTGCTGGTGACTGTCATGCTCTAAGCGGGGGGATTCTTATCCCTTTTCTTTATTGGAGGGGGTAACGGAGGTTTAAAAAAAAAAAAGGGGGGGGGGGTCTGCCTAATCTGATGGCATTTTATTTACATGTTAGAGAGTGAAAGGTTGGAGGGGAGAAGGGGCAGCAGTGTAGGCATGTGGGGGCAGAATGGGGCCAGAGGGTCTCTCTTTTGTCTTCCTGCTCCTTGAAGTCCAGTTCTGTTCACCGACACCACGAGATGTTTATATCTTCACAAAAAGCCCAAAGTGCTGGAGGTGAAAGAGACATGTAGCGGATGAATTCATCTGAAGGTGGAAAGGGGCAGAAGTGCAGGAAAAGAGAGAGCAAACTCACTGTTGGGGGGGTGATGATCACACAGCTGTGGAGGGACACAGGTTCTGAGGAGGGAGGAGAACCTGTGCATTAAAACATGCGCCTCCCGACCCCTAGAAAAGCTCAGACTTGAAGTCCTGCAGTCAGGAACCAACAAAACATCTGCTCCACTCCTGATTTCAAAATAAAATACCACACACTTCTGCAAACATCACACTGCTCATGAAAACAGTAGAAAAAAAACTGCACTTCCTGTGAAAAGCATGTGTGAAGGCTGACAGCTGAAGATGGTCAATCATTAAAAATCATTGAGAAGCTGAAAACACTAAAAAAAAACTTTAATTTTTGGATTATTGATACATTTTAAATTCAACAGAGTAAACAAAGGAAGAAAGATATTCAATGCAAAAAACTTAAATCAGCTGTTTAAAGCCAACAAGTTAAGTGAGGGAGGCCCTAAGTTTAAGAAAATCTCAAATGTGATTCTAATTTACCTTTCTTCAGTTCTAAAATTAAACAACACAAATGCTTCAGAAGTTTAAATATTAGCTCATCTCTAACAGCCTGGTGGGATTTTCTTAAAAAAAACAACCTCACATTATTTCCATGCAAACTCACCCCCATTTGGAATAACCCTGATATTTTAATTAACAAAAACATGATTCATTTTGCTTCATGGAAGAACAAAGGAATCCAGCAATTCCAGCATATAATTCAGGATAGAACTTTTATGTCCCTGTCGACATTATCCTCAATTTATGGAATTAGTATAAACAAATTTCTAGAATATCAGCAACTTAAATCAGCTATAAGCACTAAATACTGCCTAACCGAAATAGACCTAGACCTTCCCCGTACAGTAACACATTTCATTGACCTTAAAAATCCCAAGCTCACCTCCAAAATTTACAAGATGTTATCTAACATAGATGAAACAATTTACCTACCCATGACAAAATGGGAGTCTGAGCTATCATTGAATCCTAGTGATCAATTTTGGCTACAGATCTGTTTGAATGCCTTTAATATGACCAAAAGTCCTAATCTGCAACTTATTCAGTACAAGATTCTCCACAGAATTCACTACACCGGACAGAGATTATTTAAAATGGGTCTTAATCAGTCTGCTATATGCACACAGTGCACAGATAACAACATAGACGACTATTTGCATGCCCTGTGGTTGTGTCCACCTGTCCAATCATTCTGGCGTAAGGTCTGTGAGGATTTATCAATCTGGTTTAATCATATGATTCCTGCATGCCCCAAACTCTGCTTACTAGGTGACCTGAATAACATCAACATAGAATCCAAAAAGGCTTATATGGTTCTCACCGCTGTATGTATCGCAAAGAAAACTGTCCTCCTAAACTGGAAATCAAAAAATAATCTCAGCATCAGCCACTACAGAAACCTCATGTCAGAGCATATTAGCTTAGAGTTAATGTCCTCCACAAAAAACCTGTCGGCTTCAGACTCTCCCTGGCTCCAGCTGGTTAGTCACATCACCTAGTAGGGGTGGGATGGTGATGGGTTGAGCTGGTCCTAGCTGGTTGGATGGGCCGGTGCGGGTGTGGGGGGTGGGCTCTGCTGGGCCTGTCGTTCCCCCGGCTCGGGGCTCTGGTTGCCCGGGGTGGGGGGTGGTGGGGGCGCGCGCTCTGCCGGCAATTTGGCAGGGGTTCCTGGGCTGGTGCCTTCTGGGCGCAGGGTAGGCAGTGCGGCTGACCAGGAACGGCGGCCGGGAGCCGTGCTGGGTAGCTGGTCGCCGTGGCGGGGGCTGGGGGGGGGGCTTTGGGTTCTGGGGCCCGGGGTCGTCTGCCCGCGGCCGGTGTTTCGCCCGTGGCCAGTGGTTGGCGCGTGGCCCGGCCCCCCTGGGGGTCGACGCCACCTTCACAGCAGGGGTTAAAGGGTTCACTTTGGTGGGTTTACATAATTTTTTTTTTTTTTTTTTTTTTTTTTTTTTTTTTTTAAATTTATGTTACTATTATTATTATTATTATTATTATTATTATTATTATTATTATTATCATTATTATTATTATTATTATTTCTACTATTATTATGACTGTTGTTATTATTATTATTATACATATATGTATATATATATGTAATTTATAATTTTATATGGTTAATATATGTATATTATATTATATTATATTCTGGGTTTATTTATTTATTTATTTATTTGTTTTTTATTTTTTTATTTTGATTCATTTATTTATTTATTTATTATTTATTTATTTTTTTTGGGGGATGGATGGGGGGCCCTGGGGGGGGGGGGTGTGCAGTCCTTGGGGAAGTCAGGGCATGGATGGTGGGGCTGGACTCCCTGCCCTTCCGTTCTGGCACCGGGACCCGTCCTTGCCGGTCGTCTCTCGGCGCAGCGGGGCTCTCGCCTTATCGGCGGCGGGCTTGCCGCCTCTTGGCCGCCTGGCCGCCCTGAGAGGGGGGGCGCCTACTGCGGCCGGCTGGGGGGCCGGTCGCTCGGGGGAGCCTCTCCCCCGGTTGTGCCCATCCGCCTGCTCCTCCCCGCCCTCACCAAAACAAATGTTGCACACAGGCACATAGGGCTCCGGGAACTGGATGGGTGGGTTATGCTGGCGGGGCTCTCTGGGGGGGTAACTCTCTGGGGCGCTCTGTTGGCGCCCGCCCTCCACCCCGCTTTTTACTTGCATATTAGACACCCTGATTCATCTAGGGCCTTGTGGGGAGGGTCTGGTGGAGGGGGGCACGGTGAAATATCCGTGCTCATCTTTCAGTGACCCCCCCACAATTTTAACTCCCACTTTAGACACACACACTGCATGTTAGCAGCACATACACAGCAAATACACTCCACCCACAGAGGATTCCCGGAGTGGGGTTTCTGCGGTTTAGCAGCGGTAGGGACCCCACACTGGAGACCTCCTTTTTTTTACCTGCAGCACACACACAGCACTGCCACACCTCCATACATGGGTGGGGTCGGGGGGGGGCGGCCGGTCTTCACCCGCCTGGTCCTCTCAGGGCGGCCGGGCATGGGGGTATCATGTCGGCTGCGGTGATGGTCGGGCGTACGGTGCTGGGGGTCGGTCGGCGGGGGGGGGTTACTGCGTGGCGGCGGGGGGTGGGGAGGTAACCAGATGATTGTATGTGTGCGTGAGTGCATGGATGGACGGACCTGGGGGCTGACTCACTGGAACCCTCTGGGGCTTTCCCTTCCCATCACAGAGGGGTAGGGCACTTTAAGGGTAAGGGAGGGGGGGGATTGTAGTGGGTAGGGTTATGGGGGTGGCTGTGGGTGCGTGGCGATCTCTGGGTTGTTCGGGTCGCGTGCCGCGGCTGGCTCGCGGACACGGGGCACTGGTCGGGTGGTGGGCGGCTCTCGGGTTCTGGGGCCCTGGCTTCGTCCTTGGCCCTTGTCTCGGCGTCCGGCGCCCGGCGGCCCCCGTGGCTGCCGCCTGGTACGGCTAAGCGCTCCTGTCCTGTGGCCTGGGGGCCGGACGCCGGGTTCGCTTATGCCTCTGGGCGTAGTGGGGGCCCCCGTAGGGGGGCCTTCTCTGCGCCTGGCTGGTCGGGTGGGCGGTCCCCGCCTCCCCCCCTCCCGGGCTGCTTGGGTCCGGTGTGGGGGGGGCGTTGGCCTTGGGGGGCCTCTCCTCCCCTTTCCGGGTCTGGCTGTTCTGGCTGGGTAGGATCTGGTTCCCCACAACACAAGGTTCACTTCGGCAGCATGCATGTATCTCCACCCCCACGTGCACGTGCACACTGCCACACTGCTCCCTGTCTGCTTCATCCCCCCTTCTAACCTACAGTGTATTGATGGACAGATATTTTCCACTCATCTTCGTGTCAGATTTTTACCCATGATGAAATATTTGTCTTTCCAGCAGATCTAGTATAATTGTTACAGCTTAAAAAAAAAAAAAAAAAAAAAAAAAAAAAAAAAAAAAAAAAATGTGATTGGAAACTGAACATAGATAAATGGAGGCATCAGTGGGAGAAACAGCCCCAAAGAAGGCCTCTGTATGCTTAAAAATGGTGAAAAGGCCACAAAGACTCCAGTTACCAGGCAGATGAGTGGATTTTTATCAGATATGTGATGTCATCATATCAAAGCTCCTGAATATTCATTCATAGAAACTCACAGTAAACATTAAACTGTCCCTAAACTTAAACTCAGTGTCTGCTGAGGTGCTGAACGTCTGAAGGACCGTGTTTTTGAAAGTTTTGGAGGTGTTTCTGGTCTTTTTTATCCATCCATCTTCATAAGATGCTGAATCCCTTATGGGGTCATGGGGTTGCTGGAGTCTACCCAGTTACCGTTGGGTGAAGGTGGGGTACACCCAGGATTGGTAAATCTGTTGCAGTGCCACACAATCTCACACACACACTCACATGCACACCAGGGGATAGATAAGAGTCACCAATTAACCTATGAAGCATGTTTTTGGGCTGTGAGAGTGCCAGAGTTCCTGGAGAAAACCCACACAGTGGGATTCGAACCAGGGCCTTATCACTATGAGGTGAGAGTGCTAACCACCACGCCGTTATGCAGGCCTGGTCATATTTTACAAAAACCATGAACATAAGAAAACCAAAAAAAATCATGTAAACATTGAGATACTAGAATGGATAGAAGAGAAGATCTGAAAGGGTGAATGTTTGTGTGCTCATAGAGTAACATAAAAACTCTTCTACATGGGGGGCCTCTCATACTGTTAGTTAATAGGACAAAGGAGCAGAAGTGGGGGCCAGGTCCGTGTCTGCCCTAGGCCCCAAATTGACTATATTTGCCTCCTTTATTGCCCATCAGGACTGCATACTTCCACCAGGCTGTTTGCCTGGTAAGGAGGCTGGGGGTGGGGGGCTCATTCTGATGCTGTTTGTTTACAGCAGACGTCACAGGTCTCTGTTTCTGCACCCCACACTCTTCATCACAGACGTGTGTGCAAACGGAGACACCCGAACCAGCTGGGGAGCCGTCTTTCCTCCATCCTCCCCTCCATTTCTTGGTTAATAATCCCACTAAAGCCTTCTTCACACATGCTTTGTTTGACATTAATTATGTTTCATCAGCATTTTGGGACAGAAATCTGATGAGGTTGGACTGCAGAACATTTCGACTTCAGTTAATCATCTATTAGGTTTTAAAAACGTACAGAACTGTTTAACAACCTGATTTATTTCATTTGAACATTTTAATATAACATGAAATGTAAATATTGAACATGGCCATAAGACACTGAGTTTTAATGTTTTGAACCTGAGCCTATCTGGAGCTGCAGAGACTTGTAGCTTTTTTGTGATGTTGCTTCTGTTCAATGAAATCAGTTCAGAGCTTCAACTCAAAGGGGATGATATGAAGTCCTGGTATGTTTAAACCAAGCCTTTGTAGAGTAAAGCGCAGTTTTGTGGTCGACACAACCCAAAATGTGTCAACAGGTCCTGAAAGGAATGTGAAAATCACAGTTCTCCTCTGTTCTGAGTGCAGCCTGACAGGAAGCTCATGTGTTTCTTTGTTTTCTTCGTGGACTTAGAAGCATCTCTTAAGCATGGAAGGAGAATCGTTCTCATGTACTCTGCCTCCTCTTCTGTGTGTTTGCGCTGTGAAAGAGCCACATTGACAAATCTTTGGAAGAATACTGGATGTGATATGAACGCCTGGCAACACCTGACCTTCCCAACTCGTTTTTCTGTCAGATTTCCTAAAGCCCCAGCATTCCTGAAAAGGTTTTCTGGAAAAGCACACCCCCCCCCATAACTGTCCTGTCTGCAGAAAGAACAGCAATCACTTCTTCAGGGTCAGGGTGTGCACAGTCAGCCCACCTGTGAGTGGCTTGTTGATCCGGAGCATGTCTGGGGGTCCCTCCCAGACGCCGGGGATCCCCCCTCCTTCTGACTGCCAACAGAGGACGAGTCGGAGCAGCTACTGTGAACTGAGGGGGAGGAAAAGAGTGAGTGTTCCTCCTGCATATTCAAGGTTAAACTCTGTGCATTGTTAAATAAAAAAAAAAAACCCACACCATTTGATGAGGCTTTAAAACAAAGAACTGACAGAGCAACAGAATAAAAAGGGAAGGGGGGGGGGTCACACATCAGTGGATTTCTTTCATCAAGTTCATTCATGCATTGAGTTCTTCTCAATGAGACATCTGGCGGACAATGTGTGCATTACAGCAACTTTAGAAGGTTGAAACTTGAATTTTAGCTGTTTTTATTCTTTTAAGAAGTTCTCTCCTATATAGACGATAACAAACAATAACAAAAACGTTTTTTTTTTGTCCATCATGAAAATTCTTTGGCAGGAATTTTGAAACTCGAAGATATTTTATTTTTAACAAACAGTTGCATCATTTTACATGAAAGCAGTGAACATTTTTGTCCGTAGGAAACCAAAAGCAAAGTCTGAGCAACAAAAACTGAAAACAACAAATGGAAACAATGACCCCACAAACTAAGGTTTGTGTTGTGCATCTTATTAATCTGTGGCCAAATTGGAATTAGGACATCCAGCTTAAAACTCATGATGAATCCTGCAGGGAAGTCTTTCTATTTTCACACTGACTCATAGATAAAATTAAGTGAAGCCAGATCAGTTTGTTATTCTAGGCATCTACAATACATCTGTTAAATCCAGTGTACCACTTTATGACAGAATTAACCAAACTCACAGTTCGATTCAGACTGGGGCTAGACAAATATCAGCTGAAACGAAGCTTCATGTCTTCACAAACGTTATAATAGTTTTACTGTTATGATCAAAATCCAATAGAGAAAGAGTCTTTTGATTCATGTGTACTGGGTGAATGCTATTTTCTAGAACACAAGCGCCGGTGTCCTACATGTTTTCCGACTAAGCTGCCATTGAAGCTCCTTGTTAGCAAAACAGACTCGATCCAGGAAATCAGCAGCAGGAAGGGGCAGGTTTCTGAAAGACCAGAAGGATGAGTCCTGAGTCCTGGAGTCTGACACACTTGCTCTAGAATGATCTATCTCAGTGGTCTTGTTTTTTCTAACAACTGACAACAACTGTCTCTGAAACAGATGAAACAGAGACATCAGAGGAGCTGACAGCCCAACACAAACCAAGGAGTCATGTGACCACCGACAGAAGGACCACGGAGTCATGTGACCACCGACAGAAGGACCAAGGAGTCATGTGACCTCCCCACACAAGCCAATGGGGCCTGTGACCAAAGGGTCCATCTATTCTCCATATTTCCAAGCCAAATGTTGACCCCCAGCAATGTTAACAGCTGAAACACCCACATACCCACCTCCTTGCATATGTGCAAACACGCACTTGCACTGATGCATATGCAAGACATACACAAAACCTAACACCTCCAAGTACACATGCAAACGCACACACAGACACACACACTTACATTCACCCAAGTGTGAGGACACTCAAATGCAAACATTTGCATACATTCACACAAACACACACACATACACCGATATGCATAAACATCCACACACATGCATGAACACAATCTCATAAACACACACACACACTGAGACTTACACACATCCATGCACACAAACACACCCAACCAAACACTGATACATGCACACACTTGGGAAAATCGTCTTTTAAGACATCTAGTCTCAGCTTCAGCTGATCAACAAAAAAGTCAAATTCGTTCAGATTTGTTTTTGTTAGCAAAAATTTGGGAGCTTTGAAGAAAAGCAAATAAGTAAAAATACTTCAATTATTTTTTTTAGCAACTGCCATCAAGTTTTTGTATTTTAATTCATTACACATAAAAACTGAACCTAAGGAAATGCAGAGAAACTCCTAAAGCCTCTTGTCAGTTCAGTTTTACCAGATGACTGTAAAGAAAAACTTAAATGAAAGCAGCTAAAAAAAAGAACATTTCAATTCTGCCCAGAAATGAAAATGTTTTACTTTATGAAATAATGCATCAAATCATCAAGATTCTTATCTGAAGGTAAAACAGGAGGGTGATTAAAATATCAATCAGGTATTTCTGTGAGACCCAGGTTTCAGTCCAAAATTGTTGGGTTTAAAATATTCTATGAAGACCACCAGGAATGGTAAATGGCGGATACTTGGCGCCTATACTCGCCCTTTTCTACCTTCATTAAGACTCAAAGAGCTTTACAGTCTCAGTCCCATTCACCCACACGCAATCACACACTGATGGTGGCTCTGCTTACATACACTGGCGCCAATCTACAACCACCAGGAGCAATGTGGGGTTCAGTGTCTTGCCCAAGGACACTTCAACACATGTGCAGCCAAGGTGGCAACCAAGACTGCAATCCCCCGATCAGAAGTCAACCTCTGCCCTATGACAATCTACTCCATAAAAAAAAAAAAACTTTTTTCTAAAACTCTTGTTTGTTTTCTAAACTTCACTGCAAAGCTCCAGCATTTTTGGGAAATTAGTTTTCTATCTCTAAATAAATTAGACATGGAATAATTCTTCATCCCAACATTTGCACTTCATCCAGACGCCTTTTATGAGAAAAAAATGATGCTGGATTCATTATATGCTCCTAATTGGGATGAAAGAAAAATGAAATATGTTTTTTCTTTTTTTTTTTTTACCTCAAAAATGAGTGCAGATGCTTGTCTGTTTATAGTTAAAGGGCCAAGTGTGGGTGGAGAAAACACTGAAGTAAAAAAATGTGGAGGCCGCAGCTTTCACCTGATCTTTTTTCTTCAGCGCTCTCACCTCTGTCACTGAGGCTGCAGGCAGAGTCTAGCTCTGACGCTGCACCTCCTGTGGCGTCCAGCAGAAGTTTACTGGAAACTCCCATGCAGAGAGACTCCTTCAGACACAGCTCTGAGGAAGAACCGAGGAAAAACCAGTGAATCCCACATTTCGAAGATTTCATCAAACACAAGCTCTCATTTTGACGCACACAGAGGTTTCTGTGTTTTCACGTGTTCATTCATTTTATTTTAGATTTTTTTCAGATAAATGTAAAAAAAAAACATACATTCTGGTTTGATGAATCTGTTAAAGAAATAAAAATAGAAATTTTTAGATTTCTCATTCTAACTTTCTATAAGAATTTCAAGCAACTTCAGGTTTTTACTGCTTCTAAATGTTTTTATTTTTTATTTCATCACCAAACGCTTAAAAAAACCGGTGCCTTTGCAGAGTTATGAGCCGGTGATCATTAAAGTGGTTGAGCAGGTGCTTCCAAACGGCAGCAAATCATAGATGACTTTGTTTTTGAAAAGTAATCCCTCATATTACAGTATCACTGTATTGAACTAGTAATGCACAACATGATTACTGTCCTATTGTAATGTGCATGAGTCCACCTCACAGAAGTAATGTAGTGGATCTGCGGTAAAGAAAGTGTTGAGTGAAGTATCACTTCTCATTGATAGTAATATTTTTCAGTACTTTATTACAGTGACAGTAATGGATTACTCTGAGAGGCCCGGCAGTGGTGGTGAGGAGGTCTTCTTTACCAGTGTTGTTGATGGCGTGCGTCCACAGCAGGTGAGCGATGTCATGAGCCCAGCCCGCCCTGTCCTCCCTGTCCCGCGCCTGCAGAGTGATACTGGCTTTGGATCGCGGCGCTTGTCGGACCCAAACTTCAAACTTCAGCCCATCGTCCCCAACGCTCTGAGTCAGACCCATCTCACCCGTCTGCAAGGAGGGAACAAGGGGGTCAGGTTACTGTCACTGGAGGATGGGGGGTTCCCTACAGTTTTGACCCAAATATACAGTATGTGTGTCTTATTATGTGGATTTGAACATGTGTGTTTGCGTTTGTGTGTGGATGTGAATGCATATTTGTGTGAGTATGTAGGTGTGTCTCGTTGTGTGCATGTGTGTGACCACATGTTTGTGTGCATGTGGGTGTATGTGCATGAATGTGTGTGTTTGGATATGTATGCACATATACGTGTGTGTGCTTGGATGTAAGTGTGCATGTTTATGTATTTACGTTTGTGCATGTGTGTGTGTGTCGATACCTTGATGCTGTGCTTGTAGCTGTAGGTAGACTGTCCTGCAGTTGGACTCTTTTGTTTGGTGAAGATCAGAAAGTTCTGGTACAGGAAAACATTCCTGACACCTGCGCGCTTCCTCCGGACCCCCCCACAGGCTGTAAGCTCGCCCTGCCGGACCAGTTCGCCCCGTTCTGCCACTGGGATCTGAAATCACACACACACACACACACGTCAGGATCTCCATGCTGAAGGATGATCCAGATCTCATGAGGGAGTCGTGGAGTCATGAATGTTCCTCAAACAGAAGACCAGAACAACAGGAGATGAGAGGAACCGTGATTGAATCAGAACTCAGAGCAGCTGTGGAGGTCTGCCCAGGACAGCTCATGAATAAGTGATCCGACTGCAGCCTCCGTTCTGCAGGACTGAACCAAGCCTCTGCCCCCCTCCACTGCTGAAATGTTCAGCTTAGAGTTACAAAGACATTTCGTCTGCGAGGACTGAAAAGCCTTATTCATAATTCAATAAAGGAAAGGACAAAGCCGTATTATTATTTCAGTGCCTTCCATAGTGACACACTCCCACTTCACTCGGATGCTTTTTCTCCTGGATCTTGGCTCTAATTAGCCGGCTGAGTCATGCCTTTTGTAAAAATGGGACTTTATTGTTCATGTCAATTACAGGGTTGAGATGTAGCGATGCTGCTGCAGCGCTGTGGAACGGCACCCCCACACTCTGAAAAGTCAAAAATACACAGAGCTGCTTCAGGACACAGACATGCAGCGGGACAGAACCGCACGAGGACAAGGTTCACACAGATCCACGGATAAAACTTTATTTATAAAACCGTAGGGAAACAGGGGTCATCATGAAAGTGATGCTGAACACCCACGGAAACGCCCACTGCTGCTCGCATCCACACACCGCTTCCTGCCTTGAAGTGGGTCAGTGTAAGTGTGTGTGCTCAGCCACTTCACCCACGGTGTGTGTGTGTCTGTGTGTGAGGGGGAGTTTTTACATTTGTCATGACTCACTTTTGTCTTTCTAAGGCTTATCTTAGGACTTTTCCATTTTCAGCTCTCTCCTCCGAAACTGTACAACTTCTGTTTTCTTTTTTTAAAGTTCCAATTTGAACTTCTCTGGATCTATTTTCAAAACGTTCCCAGTGGTTTCTTAATTATGATTATACCGTTTCTAGGAAAAAACAAAACAAAAACTGTGCGATCATTTTAGGACAGTTTCTGCAGAGCACCAGGAGTTTATTTGAAATTTGCCTCTGAGTTGTAGGAGGGACCGTTAATGGGGAGTAAGCCTCCACTTCTTTCCCATAATGCCTTTGTTTACGTACAAGAATCTATTTGTCTGCCAGTGAATGCATCAGAATGAGCAGAGCAGGAAGCTTGTGGCCCGCAGATTGTAGTTTGTACGCAACAACTACAAGGTTTGTCCTTTTGTCTGCTCCTGATTCACAATGATTTGAATAAAGAAATACCCAAAAATGCATATATAAGCTTCACTTTCTTTATGCATGTCCTCCATCATCAGAAAAATGCCACAAGAACATGTTAAAAACACCCAAAACACAATTTTCATGGGAGTGGGTCTTAAAAAGTTCCTCAGCTGGATTCTATTTACACCACATCAATCAGATAACAGAGTAATCAGATGGTTGTGGTCAGAGTTTTGGTGAGGGATGAACAAACTTGTGAAAATCAGACTATAGTAATGAAGAACTGATCCAGAACTAACAGATTATGTAAAGACTGTTTATTTTAACAACCACCCTGCTGGATCTGCTCTTCTAGTGTAAGTTGTGAAGATCGTGCAGTTCATGTTTTTTTTCAGTGATGTTTTTGGTCATGTTCTGACTTGTTCCCCACTCTAAGTTCATGTTAAATAATCATTCGCAGCTGTTTTGACTTCAGTTAATAGTCCTTAGTGTATTTAAGTGTCTGGTTTTTCAGTTCCTCGTTGTCTGTTCATCTGCTTTGTCACCTTTTTGTTTCTCTGTGGGTTTGTCATGTTGAAGTTTATTTAATAAATGCTTAAGTTTCTGACACCAATCCTGGTCTCCTGCATATTTAGTCACATGTCACCAGTTCCTGACATCGGGGGGGGGCTTTTAACCACAGAGAGCATTATCTTTAAAATATTCACAATAATTTAATTAAAACAAGGTTATGGATGCTTTAATACAAGTTCCTTTCAAAATAAAATGCACCCGTTATCAAATAAGATCCTCCTGCTGCAGCAGATTCACATGAATTAAAAATGAAAGGAAGTCAAACTATGTGCTTTAAGCGCATTCTAAAAATAAACCTCTCTTTTTTTACTTAGTTATCTGGCAAGTCAAAAATCCAAATCTAAATACAAACTTCACAAAATAGAACTAATGAACTACAACTCATGCATTAGTGCAACGCCTGTTCTGGTGGATGCAGGTGCAGAGCTTTTCACAGGAAAAGGCAGGAACGATAACTGTAACCACTGTTTCTTTCAGCTATTTAAAAAAGAATCTGACTTTTAGAGTGAATGCACGAATGAGTCTCTTTGTCTCCTATGAATGGTATTAATTGTATTTTCCTAAAACATTCATTATACCTGAACATTTGTTTGAGTTTGTGATAATCAGCATGGCGGGGCTGGATCTGGACGCTTTTTTCCATTTTCAGTAATACTTTTTTTTTTTAATTCAAAAGTTACTCATAAAAGAATACGTGTGATACAAAACGACCCCCTCAGCACACTGCAGCTCTGTCTAAGAAAGGAAAGTGGGACAGGCGTTCTCACCGGACACCCAATGATGAGGTCACTGGCCCTGAGGTCCTCGCCATGCCGCTGGGCGTGTCTGAGGACGGAGAGGGCGGAGTCTGAAGCGGAGTTAAGGCCCCCCAGTTCAATCAGTGCCTCACAGTACTGCTCAAGTCTCTGGATGGGGGCCTGCAGGCATTGAGGGAAGGAGAGGGGAGCAAGGGGGGAGGCCTGGGGGAGTTTGGACTGAGGAGAAAAAGCAAAGCGGGCACTTAGAAAACTCAATGCAGTAATTTAACAGCATATCTGAGCATAGACCCCCCCCCCCCTCCCACCTACCTAATTCAATAATCCCTCATCTTTGAACCCGATAATGACCCCCCAACTGAAACCATTCTGGAAAGTATTGGCACAAAAACAAGCCCTTTCCCACTGAGGATCTGAATGGTATGTTGTGGAAAAATAATAGTTTCTGAGATCAAAAGGAACAAAAATACAACCATCTATATGTCTAATCTACATTTAGAGCAGGTTTATTTCATTTTCTGACACTTCCCACAGAAGCAAAATCAGATTACTAATCTAATCTAAAGAAATATTAGTAAATTAGACCTTATTTCAATCTTTTTTTTTGTTTTCTTTCCATCACTGTTAGCAAAAACCCAAATCATCTGAAGTGGCGGCAGCTGCAGTTATGGGTGGATGGTGCCCCCTAGTGGGTAAGATTTGAACAACAGTTCTTCCCTGCGGAATCAAAGAGCTCAGATGAAACGTTCTCATCTCATCCTGCTGCTGATGTCTTAGTTTTAGTTAATTGTAGCTCCGGAGCTCCAATTAGTCAGGCTGTAATCTTCTTTTAATTTATGGACTTTATTGAGCTAAAATTAGCTTCAATGTCTACACTTCACTTATAATTGCTGCCACAGAAGAATAATTGTTCTGTGTTTGTGATGCATCAACAAACCACATATGCTTAGTGACAACACAGATTCTCTGATCCTGAGCTCAAATGCAGGAGCAGCATGCTTTGTTTGGTTTTGCTGAACTGAACAGAGAGCCTGAAAGAGTTTTGAACCAAGCAGGGTCTTCCTGCCACCAGGATCCACTGAAACATGACAGGTCTTACCTTGAAAAGGTCAGCAGCCTGCAGGACCAGAGGAGAGTCCAGCTCTGGTTTGGACCTGATGTAGTGGGAATACTGGAGAAAGTGGTCTCGCTGTGAAGACATGATGACAGGGAAAAACTGAAACTGTACGTCTGAGCGCTGCTTTTGATCTGCATTCAAATTCTCCAGCTAATGAAAGAGTCAAGATATGTTGTCAAATGTGCAATATAATTAAACATGCAGCACAGATTTAGTCAATGTCCTCACATTCCCTGGAAAAAACAGTAATGGACTCATTCATAAAAATAGAAAAAAGAAGCAAAAATAGCGAAAACAACCACTTTACACTCGAATCAGAACAACCGACTGTATACAATATTGCATAAACCGATAAAACTTAAATAAAAACAAAAGGACTTTAATGAGCTAAAATAGTTTATAAAATGCTATTGATTGATGCTCCATTAGCTGAATAATTTTAAGCAGACAAGAGATAATTATTGCAAAAACCACATAAATGCAACAGCTGAGTTGTTTAGTGTTTGATGAAGAAAGTCTACTGTTGGAAATTGAATATTAGTAATCAATGATGCAACATCTGCTAAAACTAAAGCAAATATTTCAAAAGAAAAGCTCCAACACTTTCTCTTTTTGGCCCATAAAGTAATAAAGAAAACTTGAAAGTTCCTCATTTTGAAGGGGAAAACACAGGAAAAGCACAGAAAAACCATAAAAGCTTTTTAAGAGTTCAAGTAGAAGACCCACATACATGCTAAATGATTAAAACTCTGAAAGTTTTAACCCTTAAAAAAAGCTCTTAACCCTTGTGCTATCCTATGACCCCACCCATACATTGACGTGTTCTCCCTACCATGACAAAGGTGGATAAAGGTGGAAAGATTTCATGTAATCCATGGACACCAGTGAAGATCACAAATCATTGAAGAAAAAAGGTTCAGCGCACTGTCTAGTGGGTCTAGATGACCCCACTCCTCATGTTAAAGTGCCTAGGATAGCACAAGGGTTAAAATTGTTTTAAATAACTTCAAATTAATAAGTAAAACATAAATTATTGGTAGGAAATACAGATTATATTTAAAAGTATACATCATAAATTCAATTGTAGCAGTTTTTACATTAATTTCCTCTCTTTATTTTTCCATCAGGTTTATGCAATGTAGAAGTAAAGAACTATATTATAGGTAACTAACTTGATCATCAATTCTTGCCCTGTTAAGACATGATTAAATCTGCTTTCATCTTATTAAAAAAAAACAACACTTAAAACAATGTCAAAAAAGCCTGAAAATAAAAATAGGGTTTCTTTTACCAAATAGATTCACCCTTTAAAGAGAAAATCTGTGGATTACATTGAATGGATTTCTATGCAGGAGCTCATGTAACTCATGGTTGCAGTTAGTGGATAAAAGAAAGTCCTTTTATCAAAACTCACATATTTGCTGAAGCAGTCCTGCTGCAGGAGACTCTGCACTAGAGCGCCCTCCATGGCAGGGAGCAGACTCTGGGAGTGAAAGGTACTGAGGCTGCTCCAGTTGGAGAACAGCAACTCCCCTTTCCCCCTCAGAGAGGCGGGGCAGTCCGAGAGCTCCAGCAGCGGCAGGTAAGTCTCCTCCACCCCCTTCAGGATGGCCACATACTGCCTCTCCGAGCTCAGCATCCTGCACCACAGCAGGTAAGGCTTACTGTCGATGAAGACCAGGAAAAACGAGCGACAAAACAGGAGGAGAAGGTCAGGGATTTTCCTCATTTCACTCATTTTACTCAAAAAACAAATATAGTCAAGTGTAGGAGAGTTGGATCTGGAAAGCACATCGACAAAAATTATTCTGAGAATTATTCCGAAATTATTTTGTTAAACTCAAGAGACAAAAACATTCAAAAAATGCCAACAGATGCATCCATCCATCAATCCATCTTTGTATCCATCCTTCAATTTCTGTATTCATCCATTCGTTCATATTTTTATCCATTCATCTTTGTATCCATCAATCCATCTTTGTCTCAATCCTTCAATTTCTTTATCTATCCATTTTTCTATTTTTCCATCCATCCTTACATCCATTCATCTTCCTATTTATCAATTTATCCATCAATTCATCTGTCTTTGTATCCATCAAATCCATCCAGCAATACATCCACCATCAATCAATCTCCCTTTGTATCCATTCATCTTTATATCCTCCAATCATTTTTGTATCCATCTGTCCATCCATCTTTTTATCCAACAATCCCTCTTCACATCCATCCACCCATCCATCTTTGCACCCATCCATTTTTCTATCATTTATCTATCCATCTTCATATCCATTAATCTATCTTTGTATCTATCCATTTTTGTATTCATCATCTATCCATCTCCATATCCATCAATTCATTTTTGTATCCTTCCATCCGTCCATCTTTCTATTCATCGTTCATCCATCTTCATATCCATCCATCTCTCAATCCAGTGACCTAGTCCCACTTCTCCTCCAGCTACTTTCTCAAGTCCAAACCCACCTCCTACTCCGAGTTTCTTCTAGATCTGAGAAAACCAACCAAAAAACCCAGACGTACGAAAACCAAAAACTCAGTTTGAACACAAGACAGAGGGCCCCAAGCTCCCACAGGATATCACAGGGACAGGGTTAAATTCTTTAATGCAAAGAAAAACAAAAAGTTGACCTCACCTCTGAGCAGAACTCCCTTTATCTGCCCCTGCGTCTCTGTCTGCCCTCCCCAGCAGGACATGCTGCCTGGGTGACCCTGTGTGGTCCACCACCTCCTTGCTACTGACCTCCACCCCTCGGATGAGAACCCCTCCTCCTCTCCCACTGCCCCAATCAGGGACAGCTGCTGCCATGCTGGTGGTTATAACTGGGTCGGCCAGGGCTCGTCTCCCCAGCCAGGACATGGGGGAGCTACGAGACGCTCCAAATGCTGGAGACTCCACAGATTTGGGAGTGGCTGCGCCTTTACGGGGAGCCAGGAGAGCCTGGAGGTCAAAACTCGGGTGGCGCTTTCTGGGTGGCTTTGGAGGGAGGGGGGCCTCTGGAGGCTGAAACATTAGTACACAATGAAAAGAAGTTATCTTACAGAACAAATATGACACATGTTTCTGACTCCTCGAGAGTCTTGGAGACTCTAAACTACCTGCAAGCTACGTTCACACTGCCCTCTAGCCGCGTTCAAGTGAACATTTCCAAAGAAAAGTCTATGTTAATGCACTTTCGATTTCCAAACTCTCTTGTTGAAAGGTTTCTACGCACGTTTCTAAGACCGCTTTTAGGCTCTACACACAAAACATGTGGCTCATTAAAAGTTAAACCAGTTAAACATTGACCAATCAGGGACTTGGATTTGGTAATGACGTATGGATGGCAACCCTTTTGACTCGCGGAAATGCCAACATTTGAAAATAGATCATGGAGGAGAGATTAACAATAGCAGTTTGTACCCAGCCAGAATTAAGTGACACCAAGTCTTTTATATATAAGAATAGAGCTGCAAAAAAAAGCCTGGAGTATTTCCAAGATTTACACCACTTTGACATTTCGCACCAAGCCTCTTCCATCTGTGGTTCAACCTGGTTTAACTTTCAACCTGCGTTCAATGGTCACACTTTCTGTCCCAAAAAAGAGCCCCAAAACAGTCAAACACTTGCATTGCGATGAGTGAATGAGAAGGTTTTGAACGCCCGAATGCGCATTTATGTGCATTTACAAAGACTTTTCGGTGAAAGTGGTCACTTGAACATGTATTGCTCAGGGCAGTGTAAACGTGACTGGAGATGTTTACAAGACAGTCCCTCACTCAAGTGCAGAGCAGGCAGACACCCCCAAAAGAGCTACAGCAAGAGTTTAAAATGTAGAAGCTTAAATGTTTTAATAACCCTGAATTGAACCAGCTGGTTCTGTCACAGGGATTGTCCCAAACTCACACTCTTCTTTGCAGGATTGAGAAGGTTCTGTAGGAACTTCCCGCCCCCGGCCCCGCCTCCGTTTCCTCCTCCAGTGGTGTCTTTCTTACTCCCTTTCTCGTCTCCGATCTTCAGAGTGGAGCAGGTCTGCGGTCTGAACAGGGAAGCCAGGGAACCCCATGACTGCAGGCCCCCTTCACCTCCTCCAGCCCCCAGCCCCCACTCATTCTCTGAGTCAGGGCCCAACAGGTCCCACTGGCTGGGGAGGGAGGGGGTTTTGGGCTTCCCCTGGCCCTGCGTCCTCTCAGACTGAAGAAACCTGGGTTTGACCTGAGCAACAGTCCGCTGGTAACGTTCCACCGTCTGAGTCCAGAGGTCCATGAGGGGTCCGCCCCCCAGCTCCATAGCCAAAGACCGAGCATCCTGAAAACGTGAGGGGGGGATTGGAGGGAGGGAAGAGAGAGGGCAACTGGAGGAGGCGGAGCAGACTGCATCACACCACTGGGTGGCCTGCAGGGGGAGAGGAGATGTCAGCTGAGCTGAGAGGAGGAGGAGCTTACTTTGGGAGTCCCGCCTCACCTCGGTCAGGGTGGACAGCAGCCTCTGCGTGTGGTCCAGAGTGGTCCAGCAGTCCGACAGACAGTGCGACATGTCTCTTAGCTTCTCCCTGACCGGAGGAAGTCGGATCTGCACCTGGCTGAGCCCGGCCCAGTTCAGCTGGTTCCATCCCTCCAAGTCACTGAGAACAGCCAGAGTCTCACTGTGCAGCTCCTGAAAGTGCAAGAAGGTCCAGAGTGAAGCTATCTGCTGCTTTCTGGTGGATTGGTGCCTAGTCAAGTCAAACCTGGATGAGGAAAGGTTATCAGTTAGGATGTGTTCACACTGCCCTCTGCAATGTGTGTTCAAGTGGCCAGTGGAAAGTCTGTGTGAATATGTGTAAACATTTTAAGTTCAAAACTCTCACATTTATGCGCTGCTATGCCAGTTTTTAGGTCCATTTTCAGGCTCTACGTAGCAAATGCATGTTGAACCAGGGATGGAGCTACGGGGGACAATGGGGGACTGCTGCCCCCCCCCCAGCAAAAGGCTCTGCTCCACTCTTGCCCCCCGATTTCTGAGTTAGTATCATTTTTGACAAAAATTAAGAAATACAAGATTCTTTAAGCATTGCAAAAAAAAAAAAAAAAAAAAAAAAAAAAAAGCTTTATTTTTAGATGAAATAAAAACTAGAACAACAATCGAACTGGTATGGCAGACACATGCTGGAAGGTAGTTACTGGCAAGGAGACGTGCCGTGTATAATTTCATTTAGAGGATGCTAGCAACTGAAGAGGTGAGGAGACGCTGTGTATGAAGGTACGCTCCTTAGTGTTTATGACATATAGATTGTCAGAGAAACAATGTGAGAAGCAATTTGTATCCCATTAAAAGTTGTTTTAAAGTAAAATATGTTAAAGTAAAATATGTCCTACACAAGAGGGCTTCAGCTCTTATCTGTTTGCCTAGCTGTTGGACAGGACAGGTAAAAAAAAAAAAAAAAAAAAAAAAAAAAAGTTGTTTTAATGAGTCTGACTTCATCCGATCACATTCCAGTGAGTTGAAAGGGTTTCTTTTACCAAATAGATTCACCCTTTAAAGAAAAGCATGTAAGAAGTGTTTTCCGCTGTGTTCAAATAAACAGTCTAACTAATAAGGAGTTAGACTGTTTTTTTTCTTTGATAAAACAACCAACATTGCTTTACATTTGTCCACGCATCATCTGTTACTACATTTCTTTTCGGTTATGTCAGCTACATATAGTGGCCGTTTTGGTTCAGTTGTTCCGCTCCAGGAACAGATTGTATTCAGACTGAGGAATCTCACAAAGAGTCTGCTTGGGTGTATTCAGACTGAAAATTTGTTCCGGATTATCAGGGGAAATGAAGTGACATATGGGTAGCTTTTTACTTTTTTTTTTTTTTTCAGGTAAAATTCATGAGGTGGTGTATCAGGTGGTGACAGTCCTGTTTAAACACTCTGTCCTAAAACTGTAATCAAGAATCTGTGTTCAGTCCGTTCTTGAGCACGCACCACATACCCGGTGTGAACGTAGGATCACACACAAACTATTAAGAGTGGTAGAATGAATCAGAACACAAAGAACTGCCTCCTTAGTTACACTGGTGCAGTTTTAAGCCTCAGTTCAGCCTCTTCTGCCATAAAAAGGAGAACCTTTAAACCACACAGACAAGTACATTTTTGAAGAGCCGGCTTTAAAAACAGCTGCTCCACTTCCCGAGGTCTTAGTGTTTATCTTTGCATCCGGAACAATTTTCCTGACAATTAAAGCTGAAATTTACCTCAACCATGTTCAGAACCACACACTTTTGGTCTTTGTGAACACTTTCAACATCACTTCATGGCAAAATGAGCTTTTTTGGAACTTGGGGTCTTTTTTTTTTTTTTAGAACTTTTATAACTTAGAACTTTAATGTTTTTTATGCTTTCTTTTAGCAGCTGTAAAGTCACTGAAAGATAAAAAAGAATTCACAGGAAGTGAAAACAATTTACTTGTTGGAAGTGTTCCTTTAAAAACAGTTGAAGGACTTCTGCCACACAGGTTCAACTCACATTGACTGTTTCTCTGAAGGTCCTGAACTTCTGCTGCTTGAGCGACAGCCTGCTGAGGGACAGGGGGGGATCTCTGTAGTCCTCCAGCTGCAGCTGCACTTCCTCAATCTCCTTATCACACTGTGGGTTGGAGGCCAGGCCACATATACACAGAAACACAGAGAGATGGAGAGAAACGCACTCAGGCAAACTGTAGAACACTGGAAGATTAATAGGGAGAGGAAATAAAAAAGTAAATGTACATAGGGACATTTTAAAATGAAGGACAAGAGGAAATTTAGGGGTTTTCACACAGATATGTGACAACAAACTGAAGCAAAAAGGACCCTTCAAAGAGCAGTTCTGCTGATGTATGTTCCTCCCCAAGCAGACCTTTTCCAGTTTGTCCACCAGTCCTGCCAGTTGTCCCAGTGCTTCCAGATTGCGGCCTCTCTGGTTGGACACCTGAACCAGCTGATGCAGAGCGTGGTCCATGCTGTCATACAGCTGGGAGGCTGCAGCCAGAGCGGCCCTGTGGGAAAACCAGAGGCAGAGATGACAAGTGCATGATGAAGGGCTGAGAAGTTCGTCCTTCCTGTCTTAGCACACATTTGTGCTCAGTTCACTTCTGAAAAAAGGAGGGTTTAAATAAAGTGAGACTTTCTTTGGTTAAGTCTCAGCAGGATTTCATGAAGCAGGAAGTGAAGTAAAAATGTGTCCGATATAACATATTTAATGGGAAAACATATACTAATAATAATTGTTTTAATTGGTGGTTTAGGTGTAATGTTTAAGTTAGAGAATTTAGTACAAAATCAAGTTCAGATCCAACCCTGTTTTTCTCATCCACTTCTGCAGACAAAAAGACTTGTTGAACAAAAAATTCTAACGACATGGAAATGGAATTAGAAAAAATTAACTGGAAGCCACTGAAACATGAAGCAAATGAGAGTCTAACACTGCAAACACCTACGAGACGCATGAACAGTCTAGATCATAATTAAGAGCTAAATCCTGACCACAACACTCTAACAAATGCTCCACCAGCTGCATATTGAGATGGTTCAGCAGTAAAGCTGCCATTTGTGTCTGAGCGTGTGCAGGATGCAGCTTTTGCCAGCTGCAGACCTCAGGCGGGCATTTCTGGAAAGGGAGGAGAAGCTGTGGGGCTTTCCCTGCTTCCTGCATGACTCTGCAGTTTCCACGTGTCTGTTCTGTGATAGGTTCATACAAACACTGAGTCAGCATTTTCATTGTCAGCTCTTTTTCGCCAATAGGATAACTGTGACGTCTAGTGGGCGAAGTCTCTCTTGATCTCCCTCCACAAGAATGTAAATCCTCCAAACTTCAGGACATAAACAAACCATGGTAATCAGGTTACCTCTAAACTGTAATAGATTACATGGTTATTGTTGTTGGACTTTACATATTACTGTGTTTCTATGTTACCTGCATTCCAATGCAGTTCCTTCCACCAAAGCAGAAACGGACGTTACATTTATTTGCCAAAAAAATAATGAAATGAAATGAAAATCCAAAGCAGAGTGATGACACAGCACGACGTCCTCATGCCATCCCCCTTTCTGCATGGGTCTGTGCCTTTTTAAATTAGCTTACATTGCGTGTCATGCTGTGTTTTCTGTTTAAATGTCTCCTGTTAGTTAGTCAGTGTCTCCTGTTTGCTGCCTTTTTGTTCTCTCTAAACTCGGGCTTTCTTTTCGTTCTACTTCTATCAAGTCTTGTCTTAGTTTGCTTGATAAATTAGAGTTCTGTCGAGCTGCTCAGCATCTCCTGCTTATGGTTTCTCAACACATCATGAGAGTTTCTGAGTGTTTGCTCTCTTCTGGGATCCCAACAGCGATCAGATTCCAGCTGAATTTTTGTCTGACAGTTTGTGCAAACATTCACTTCCGAGATACCAGACATGCACATTTTCAAAAACTACCAGCACATTTACAACACAAAAGAGTCATGACGACAATCCAGTCAGACACAAACTTCCTTTAGGCCCGCTTCAATCATCTTTTGATCTATTATAAGTGTTCCCAGTGGTCTGGTATGCTATTTTTAGCCCAAATCAAAAAGCCTGCGTCGTTTTCTAGGACATACTTTCAGCAGAGAGTGAGTAAGTAGTTCATTAAAAATTCGCCTCTGACTTGTGAGCAGGACTGTTGGCATGGGGCAAGCCCGCCGCCTTTTCCTCTCCCCATTAATGAGAGCTCTCTGTTTACATGCACTCCTGCTGGCTTACAGCCCCTCACATCCCCAAGCTAACCTCACTGGTGCAACAAAAACAACTAGCAATATTGAAGCTTTCCTCCTTTACATTTTTGATTCCGATTCCAGCTTAGACAAGGCAAAGGAAGACGTTCATGGATCTATTTGTCTGCAAGTGGATGAACGAGCTTGTGGGCTGCCCGCTGTATTTTCTACACCACAAATATGCACCTTTTCAAAGCAGCATTTTTTTCATCTCCTCCTGATTGAACATTTAAATAAAGAAATATTCAGAAGTTCAGTTTTAAGCTCAATTTTCTTTAAACCCTCAATCATGAGAAAAAAATGCCACAAAAACATGTGACAATTTTTATCTGAGTGGGTATTTAAGGTTCAGCAGACGACCAGGGCAAACATTGTTTCTGTGTCTGCTGCTGAAAGCAAGCCATCTCAGACTGCACTTGACTCACCGTTTCATGAAATAACGGTTCTTCTGCCATATTTTTTTTCTGTTATGTTATAATTAGTTATAAACTCATCAGGAAAACCTTGTGTTTGCAGATTAAAGTCTCACCAAGATTTCAAACTTCCCTCAGTCTTGGTGTTGGAAGAAAAGGGTTGTCTCTGGACATTAAAATAATTTCAGCTTAGAACATTTTCCTGATTTGATTCAAAATTGAAGTTTAATTCCTTTTGATTTGTTTGGCTTCTTCATGTCTTTTTCATCCCAGCTGTGTTTCCATTTGTTGCTCGTGGGTGGGTGGGGTTGTAAACAGGGCATGTCTACATGAAGGTTTATGAAAAACAAACTGGGCGAGCACAGACAGGGCTCCTCTGAAAAATCTGTGGTAGTGTGAGAAGCAGCAGGAGGTTTTCCAGGAGGAAAACATGGAAGCTGGACTGCTCCATGCACCTTCATGTGATCTTTGGATCATGAGATGTTTTACTGCAACCAGTAGATCAGAAATCTGCAGTTTACAAGCATTTGAGGAGTTTTTTGTGTGTATAAAATGAAAGTGATTGAAGCACAAAAATAACTGTTGCTGTCTCAGTATTTGTCAAGCACAAACATGTTCTGTTACCTGCAGTCAGGCGACTTCTGTCCTAATCCAGATGAACAGTTTGTCAACCCTGCGAGCCAGGCCCCACCCCTCTGCTGGAGCTCAGTTAGGCGCTGGTCGGCGAGCACGTTGGCCATGAGCCGCCTGTGCTTGTCGATGCTCTGCGGAACAGCCTGAGGACGCACAAGAGCTGTGAGTTCTCACATGTTCCACTGAAATCACCGTAGGAAGCAGAAAAGAGGGCATGGCCCCAGGTGACCTTGATGTCATCTGGCATTGGCTCAGTCTCCAATTCCTGCTGGGCCTCTCCGAGCAGACAGAGGGCGCTCTCACAGCGCTCCGCCAAGCTTTCCAGTCTCTGATCAAAATACACAAAAACACTGCTGTCAGACAGAAAAATTACAATCAAGAAAGTTTGAAAATAAACATAATCGCATCTTCCTCTGAGTATTTATTGAACCCAGAGTCAATGAAAAGTGAGCATTTGACGCTTCATTCATCAAACATTAGCATGCAGAGCAAACAGTCTGACTTGCTTGGGCTTCATGTTCCACATCAGTCACTGATGCTTCCAGATTTGGTTAGTAGTTTAGAAGTTCAAAGGAAGAAAAGAAGGATTCTTAAGGTGGGAGGAAGTCAACTTTTGGAGTATTTCAAAGATGAAGAGCAGAATCCTTAACTCAATTCTAGGACCAAGAGCTGCTTATGAGGGGTGGGGGGTGGGGGTTGCTGCTGAAGCAGCTACAGTTTAGAAAGATTTTTGTGCAGCAGACCAAAGATAAAAGAGTTCTAATGTTTAACATGAACTTAACCTTTTATAATCGTTGAAATCATATTTGGTGTATGAAATATGATACACCAAACATGGTGTATAAAAATGTGTGTTATGATATATAACCGTTCGTATCATATCTGACATGCATTTCTGAGAATCTTATCTCAATAGCAAGATCCATAATTTCCTTAACCCTTGTGCTATCTTAGATGACCCCAACCTTACTTTGACATGTTCTCCCTACCATAACAAAGGTGGATAAAGGTGAAAAAATTTCATATAATCCACTGAACCAGTGTAGATCACAAATCATTGAAAAAAAAAGGTTCAGCGCACTGTCTAGTGGGTCTAGATGACCCAACTCCCAACGGTAAAGTGCCTAGGATAGCACAAGGGTTAAAAAAGCCATTGTATATAACTGTTTTCTGCCCTGTAGTTCATCATCATTCCACTAGAGGCAGTATCAGAGGGACTTTTCCTGCTCATTTCAAATTGTCTGCTTCCGAGACATCTAAAAAAAACAAGGTTGAAAGAATGCAACATTTGTTGATACTCTTTAAAAGAATATAAACAAATGTTGCATTATTTCAATTATAAATCATTTCTTTATAATACAATTACATCAGGTAAAAAATGTGTGAGTCAAATTTGAGACAGGGGGTAAGTAAATAAGGCAAACTTTTTAACATCTTAAACTAGCATTGTTTTGAGCAAAAACTTAGCAAATTACCTTCCAAATCATAACTGATACTGTCACTATCTATATCTAATTAAAAATGATATTGGACTTTTTTGGTGAATTTTATCAAAAGGTTTAAAAAAACACATTAATTCCAAATAGCAGATGTTTTTGTTAATTCTTCGACGTAGTGGACTTTAAAGGGTTAAGGAGAAACTGCAGTGAAGGTTCTTAAGAGCACATGAAAGGGGTTAGACTGAAAGCACATGCAGTGCAACTGTGGAGTTATCTTCAGGGAACTGCACTAACCTAAAAAAATAGATGTATCTGTATATATAATGATAAACACTATATATTATATTATTATCATTTAATAAGAGTTGTATAAATATGGTGATGACATCATTTATCATGCTGTGAATTGTTTAGATCTAAGGACTCAGAAAGTGTGTTCTTTGAAGGGGGGATGTTTCTGAGGAGCTGAAGAACAAATGTCCACAGAGAGATGAGTTAAGTCACCAGTCTGAAGGCCAGCCAGTCTGAGTGTGAGTGGCTGAAGTCTCCATCCAGTACTTTGAGGAGCTGCTGCTTGTCCACATACTGCTGCAGCACAGCTGTCCCCTTCACCAGGTGGACCTGCCAAGAGCCAGAGTACTCTGAAGACTCAACATGGAGAAGGCTTTTCAACAACCATTTCAACAATGTTTTCAAAAACATGCATGCAAAAAACTTGGAATGCATTGACTGTAAAGGCTTTGGTGCTTACAAATGTAGTCTGCTGTGATCAAAGACTATAAAAAATTTGTTACACTAAATTTATAAGCAAAAACAGAAATAGAGAATATTAACAGAAAATGTAAAAAAAAACCCTCTCCTGTTCAGGATTTCTCTTTATCAAGTTTGAGACTGAAATTCGAAGCAGAAGTGATGAAGAGTGTGAAATATTTTATATAGCTTTTATTCCTTGTGATGTTTTGTTTTAGTTCTGTTAAAGATTTTTTGGACATCTATAAGGCTTTGAGTTCCTGTGTCTAAAGAGTGCAGCACAAATAGAGTTCTGCACCGCTATTCTGTGACTGTAAAACAAGCCCAAATCACTGCCCTTCTTCCACCGTGCTTGACAGTTGTGAGTTTGGTGATTCTGGGTTTTGAGGTTAAAAATGTCCGTTTTAGCCTAATATGTTGTTTTGACATTGCTCCTTCAGTCTCTTCAGATGCAGCTCTGTAAAAATCAAAGATGTCATGTTGTCTTCACCTATAAAACCTAATGCTACGTTCACACTGTCTTTGGCAATGTGCGCTCAAGCAACCACGTCCGATGAAAAGTCTATGTAAACACACGTTACAAACTTCCACATTTAAAACTCAAGTTTTAAAGTCTGTTTTTGGACTCTACATACATACGTCACTGAACATGCATTAAAAGGCCAATCAGGGTCTCGAATTTGTTAGTGACATATGGATGTAGTCCTTTTATATTCACAGAAGTGGCAATGGTTTGAAAATTGATCATGGTGAACAAATTGATAATTGCGGTTTGCGCCAATTATTAGGAAAGAGCAAGAAAAACATTAGGAACATTGTGAAGGCCATATGCTGGAAGCATCCTGTGCCTGGTGGGAACGTAGCATAAGGTGGATGCGTGGGCAAGTTTCATAGAGTCAGTGATACCCGTTAACACAACATTGTTTTGAACAATTTGTTAACTTATAAAATTAGCATGTAGTTCATGAAAGGTCACCTCTGTTCCATGAATAGTGTAGGAAAGAAGCTCTTGTTGCTCTTCCACCAGAACCAGGACTGACCCAAGACCCCCAGGAACCAGCACCTGGAGCGCAGAGGCACATATGTGAGTAGCTCACATCAGCAGGCAGACTACAGCACACGAGCATGCTCACCTGGAAGCGTTTCAGTGCAGAAAGGCAGAGGTCAGAGGGGGGAAAGCGTCTGCTGTCCAGCAGCACCGTCAGACCTTTTTCTCTGGCTGCAGGTCTAAGTCACACAGGGAAGAGAGGAGGACCAAAGATACACTAGCAATGACTACTGATACTGCACTTTTAGAGTCAAGCAACCTTACAAAAACACCCAGAAAAATCTGTATTAAAGAGAACATTTTTGCTCCACTGATAAAGCTCTTCTTGGAAATCCTGATTTTATCAGCACTAACTTACTGTTAAAACAGGCCCCTTAGAAATGAGTAAAAAAACGGCAGATTTTCTTTAAATAAGCAAAAAGATCTGCCATGTTTAAATGATCACTTTACTGTTGAAAAACGTTCATGATAAGATTATTTTTCTTACAAAACAGAAAGTAAGAGATTTGTTTTACTTTCTTAAGATTCTGTTTTTGCAGCGTATGAGTAGAACTCAAAACCTGCTCATCCAAGTATCAGGAGGGAGAACTGAAAGAAACCTTTGAATATTCCAGCAGCCTGGATGAATCCGATCCCACTGGAAACATTTAAATCAACTTTTTGGAAGGAAAAAAAGAAGCCTAAAGCACCTTTTGTCACTTTCCTTTAAAGCTTTGTAATCAAAACCGTTTATTATGTTATTTTCAATTATTTTTTACAGTTATTTAAAGTTTTTTTTTTTTCATATTAGTTCATTTTATGTAGAATGCAATGACCTGTTTACCACAGCACTTTTGTAAAGAAGGTTTTAGGAGTTTTTATCTGGGTAAATAAAATAAAAAACAATAAAATGTTACTGATTTTTTATACATTTATTTTTCTGTTTGCCTTGAGCAATGAAAGCTCCTATTTTAGTTCATTAACACTGTTGAAAAAAATTCTTGAACACATTTCTAAATTGTCTCCTTTCTGAAACAACATCCTATTTTAATACAAGGAAAACTGAAGATATTGATGAAGAAATTCTTCTTTTTTTTGCAATTTTCTTCAATTGGAGTTTTTTTTTCTCTCAAACATAGAACAGAATCATAAAATCTTTAGAAGGACCTGATCTTACCGGGTGATTCTGTGAAAGCAGGCCAGAATCTGGGCCGCCTCCTCCACATAGAATCCATCCTTCAAAGACCCGGCCTCAGTGAAAACCAGCGCCCGCCCCAGCCTGTCCACCGTACCTTAGCACAGGAAGCACATGGAGTGAAGGGTGTGTTTGAAGGGGTGTGGATGATATGAATGCAGCATCATTTAGGAGGGTTGCTTGCCTGTCAGCTGCAGCACCCCTGACTGCAGCAACTCTGCATCCAGCTGCCGGAGCAGCACCAGCTCTTTGGAGCTGACTCTGGTCTGCAGGTCAGGGTGAGCCTCTGCGGAGCAGGGCTCCCCACAGGGGGGGCCGGGGCAAGACGTTCCGGACTGGACGTGACACAGAGATTCCGTTTCTGTCTCTGTTCAAGGACAGAAACAAATCACAATTTAGGAAAGACAATGAAAATGCTGGAGGACTCAGCAGGACCTAAACCCAGGTTTTTTCAGACCTGCTCTGCTTCTCCTTCCACTTTGTTTTGCTTCAGCAGTTGTAGTGGGACCGTCTTCCTCCCCATCAGCCTGTTCTGTTTGCTTAGGCCAGGTTTTCTCTGTATTTGAATGCTTAGCAGATGCAGAGCAGCTGGGGGGGGTGGGCGGAGGAGCTTTTCCCTGAACTTTTGAGGCCTTCTGGTTTGGACGGCCACCAGACCTGGCTCTCCCTCTGGCTCCTTTTCCCTTCCTTCTCCTCCTAGAAACAAAGAACAGATCAGAGTTTGAAAGCTTTCATTGCACCTGGAAGTGTGCCATCACAAAACATAAAGGTTGCATGGCTGCTGTGTGTCAAGTTTGTGCACCGTGGCGCTCTGAATCCCGCAGTTTTGACGTCTTTCCTAGGACACGCTCGATCCTCAGTCTTTCCTTCATCCTTGTCGTCTGCAAGCTTTGGTTTGGGCAGATTCTTGGTCGTAGACCCACTGCAGGTGTCATTTTGGCCCACACAGACTTGTGCGAGTGGTCTTTGTGGTGCGTCTGATGTGGGGGTAGCAGGATCGCTGTCCCAGCTCAGCCGTTTATCGGAGTCCTCAAAAACTGAGTCGGATTGGGATCCTTGATCTGACTGACCCTCTGAAGATGGTTTGCGGTTTAAGTCATGTATGCCAATGGTGACCAAGTTGTTGCTGCTCTGGGATTCTTTCCTTCTGTCGCTGCAGGCATGCGTGACCCCGCTGCTGTCTCTTTCTCGACCCACACCGGGTCGTCTTGGACCTCCAAAGCAGATACCGCTGATTTCTGGGGCTGCAGAGCCAGTGCTTACTTTATTTCCTTCATCTGAGTCGTGCACAGAGGATGGCCTCCTTCCCCTACCAGTTTCTGCCACACCTCTTAGAGGCTGTGGGGGTAGCACTTCTTCTTTGGTTGTAGACACATCTCCTCTGGCACCAACAATTGCTCGAAAGCTTCCTGATCTTTCCACCTTCCAATGTCCCCACGCTTTTCCTTTGCGAAGCTTAATGGCTTTACCTCTCCTGCACAGAGGCAACGTTTTGGTTTTGGAGATCCCATGCATCTCTAGGTACCTCTGCCTATTGTCAACCCTTCCATCTGGGCCCCCTCTGAGCTCCAAAAGCTCCACATAATCACCGTCCAGCTGAGGCTGCCTCGCCGTGCGTCCAAGACCATCTTCACTGCTCCTTCGTTTGAGCGCAGGGTCACCAACCAATCCATGTGGTATCGAGGCATCGTCTTCCTCTTCATCCCAGGACCAGGAGTCCAGTTCGCCTGAAGATGAGTCACCCCAACCCCCAAGACTGCTGCCTCCTTCACTGGGGAGTCGCTTGCTCATTGGACTGTCTTTGTTGGCTAAGGGGTCCACCTCTTCAGAGGGATCGTGGATAAACTTTGGGTAGACTATCTCTTTCCAAGGAAGTCGTACCACTCCGTCGCAGGTGCTGACGAGGCAGGTGTCAAGCCCGCCCCCAACTGATAAAAAACAAAAGAAACTGAGCTTTATAACCATTGAGAATAAATTTACCAGCACAAGTATGATTGACCAACTGTTGTTGGTTTTAAATAGAAGTGTGTGTTTCAGCATGGATGCCGCAGCTGCTGTGACCTCTCACCTTCTCTTCTGTGACCCCGCTCTTTGTTGACGCTGTGAAGCCACTCAGAGGTGAAAACCAGGGGGTGCTGCGACTCGGGCACCAAGATTTCCTGAACGGTGCGACCCCCAGCAGCCAGACATTTCAGGGCGAGTCTGGGGCAGCGGGTTGAAAAGGGCACCACCTGCAGGTAGAAGTCATTACTGCGCAGGAGCCTCCAGTCCAAGGTGGAGAGCTGGACCACCACCTTTTCACCCAGGCAGAGAGGCCAGCCGGAGTGGAGGAACAGACAGCCGAGGTACTGAGACTGAGGCAGAAACAAGAAGACACAGATTTCAATGCACGTGTGCAGGTTTTGAGAGGGAAGACCTCACATGACACCGAACACAAAGAGCGGCTCTCAAACAGCTAACTGCAGGCTGCAGTTAAACAGTTACTCAAATGAGCTGAATTTTGCAGAGCTGATAACATCCAAGTCCAGTCTTTGACCAAGCGCATGCAAATGTCAGGCTGGCATGTGACTGTGTTTTCAGCTGAAGCGCCTGAAACAATGGGAACGCTCTGGAGAACTGTAAGTCAGGCAGAAATGTGCAGATGAGCAGCAGCTCTTCACAAAAGCAGGCTGCTGCTTCAACAGTCCAGCTTTCAGGAGCAAACCAACTGACAGGATCAGGTACAAAATAAAAAAATAAAAACTCTGATTTGATTAAAAAAAATCTTAAGTTTAAAAAAGTTTAATAGCTTTGAGTGCCAAGCGTGTCTCCCCCTCCACCCTAGTGTTGGGGAGGCGTTCCCCTGACAGCCACTTCCCCAAAATTCCTCTCAGTCTATTTTATTGCGACAAGCTTGCATGCTCAATGAAAGCCATGCCCTCACTGTCTCCCCCCTCCTACATATGGAAGAAATTACTGTCATGAGTCAGAGGCTAACCCCAGTTTCCCTTAGCAGCAGAGTTTGCTCACAATCCTCGTGTACGTATGAGCGTCTGAGATCTACATCTTTTTTTTTTTTTTTTTTTTTTTTGCTTTAACACTGAGAAACTTTCACACTCTAAGATCTTCTGGATGATTTGAGACACTTTTAGACGTCTTCCTGTTTCCAGATGTTTCAAACTTTCTGCAAGGAAAACATTCAGCTTCTTCTTTTGACTTCATGCCCTGATTTTTTTTTTTTTTTTTTACATGTTTTATTCCTGGTGAAGCTTATTGTACCTTTCTTTCATTATTGTTTCTATGAAATTGAGATTTTTTGTTTTTGCATTATGTAGAAAAAGATATTTGAAAAGATCATTGAATGTCTGCAAAGAAAATGAGATGCAATATCTAGCCATATAGTTTTGAGCCAGATGCCAGCTCAGATGAGGAAAACAAGAACCTACATTGATCGAGTCGTCTACAAGTGGATGCATCAGAATGACGCAAAGCAGGGAGCTTCAGGCTCACTCAGCACATTTTTCATTTAACAAATACAACCTTTTTAAACTGCATGTTTTTGTCTGCTCCATATTCATAACAATTTAAAAAATGAAATACTCTGGAATGCAATTTTGAGCTTATTTTTCTTTTTATATGTCCTTCATCATCAAAAAATGCCAATATTAACCACTTTCATTGGAGTGGGTCTTTAAGAATTTTGTCTTTGTAATTGTTTTTATTTTGAATCTTTCTCCACAGTTTTGCTCCTTTTTTACTCATTTATATTTGATTTAAGCAAAACTAGTTCAACAAATAATCAGAAAAAAGTACAATCGGAGAATAGTCCCCATTTCCTCTGAACTGCCTGATTTTGGCTTTGATGGGTGAACATGTATTTTCTTGACTTCCATCCTGAACTCCGGTTCAGGTCGGACAGAGAACTCACACAGATAACCATCACCAGAGGAAGAGGAGCCATTGGCTGACAAATTCCCCACAGTATATTTGCTTCATGTGACAGCTGGTTCTGCTTTGGATTATACAAAAACGTGTGTGTTCAGCACTCACACAGGCGTGCTGCTGGAGTTTGTGCAGGAGGTGCTTGGCTGGAACAAAGTAGTCAAGGAGGTAGCGGAGGCTGTCCTGTTGATAAGTTGACTCCAGGACTGAGAAGACCTTGGTAAAGAGGAAAGATTTGTGGGGTGAAAGAGAAGAAAAGCCTAAAATGAGCAACACTACGTGGTGGGGTTATAGTTTTCATTTTCAGCATAAACGAGGGGCAGAAAGGGGTTTCATCGGCTGGGCATCAGACACATTCCAGTATGGAAAAAAACAGGGCTGCTATGTTTTATCAAACTGTAACTTCCTCTGTGCAAAGAAAACAAAAATAAACAACATTGGAGCCTGAGAAAAACAGTCCAAAAGCTTCAGCTTACTACCCTAAGTGTTCAGAAACAAAAACAGGTACTGCAGCAGTCTGACCGTAGAGAAAACTATAAAATAAGATACACAATACCACACGGATCTATCTGAAATTATCTCAAATTCCATCTGAAAACATGTTCAGCTAAATCAGCAGAAATCAGTCCATACCATGTGGACCCAAACTTGAACTTCTATCACAATTAGTGAAGAAAAACACAAAAGAATCAACCGCTGTAAGAAAAACATTGCTTTGACGCACAAACAGAGACCAATCTAACCAACAGTGGAGGCGAACCAACACATAGGGGCAACTGGCCAGAAGAGGATTCCTGAGGGCAGATCAATTCCCAGTTATTGCATGTCTGTCATTTATTTACTTTTGTTTATTTTCATGTTTATTTATGTCAGAACAGAGGAAAAGCAGTTTGATAACTGCTTTAAACACAGATGGTAATTTAAATGGTTTTTTGAAACACGAAATGCTGCACAGTGGCGCAGTGGTTAGCGCTCTTGCCTCACAGCAAGAATGTCCCCGGTTCAAGTCCCGGCTGGGGGACATAAAAAACACATCAATGGGGGACCTTTCTGTGTGGAGTTTGCATGTTCTCCCCGTGTATGCGTGAGTTCTCTCTGGGATCGCCGGCTTCCTCCCACTGTCCAAAAACATGCTTCATAGGTTGATTGGCAACTCTAAATTGTCCATAGGTATGACTGTGAGACTGAATGGGTGTGTGGTTGTGGACATTCTACCCTGCGACAGACTGGAGACCTGTCCAGGGCATCCCCTGCCTTCACCCACAAGTGGCCGGGATAGGCTTCAGCAGCCGCGTGACCCCGAAAGGGACAAACGGAATAGAAAATGAATGAATTAATGAAAATGCAAAGTATAAAACACAACAATCTTGGACAAATGCCTTATATTTGCATTTCAAATGTGTTTAAACAGTCATGGGGATCTCAATCCATGATGCAAATACGCGCTCGCTCCCTGCACAGCAGTCCAGCAGTCTACAGTTGACCAATACTTCTGACAGGGGTCCTCTGGGAACTTACAGAAAACCTTCCCAAGCTTAATTAGTTTTCCAGTGTTTTCTTCACAGTCAGTGGTCATCTTTCAGTCTTCATAAATTAGTGAGCTGATATTTGAAAGGCTTATGCCATGGTCCACAAGGACTTAGTTTGATTTCCCGTTTGAGCTTGGTTAAAAAATGACAGTTCACTAAATAACCAATAGCTGGTTTTTCAAACAATCAAGTGCTTTGCTTGAATATAAAACATTCTAGCTCCATAAAACCTTTTGCCTCTGTGGTTTTATTTGATATCCATGTCAGCTGGGCTGATTTTTCAACCACAACGTTTTATTTTAGGATAAGAATAGCAGTCAGATTGCTTTGTTGTCTTCTAACCTGGATTTTACTGTCAAACCTCCAGATGTAGGACAGCCTTACAGGATGTGTTCCAACTACATGATTGTTCAGTCTGTTTTCTATTTTTGGAAAGCCTGGGATAATCTTATTCTCCAAAAGAGAAAGGAACTGCTACTTGAACCAAATAAGTGTTGATAGTGGATCAATCTGTAACAAGGATTACCTGCAGATTCACAAGATGCAGTTTAGTTGGAAAGGAACCAGGAGCAATATTTTGAACAGGGAATACAAAAGCTTTGAATTCAAACGGGCCGCAGAAACCTTCACTCATGAAGTCTTTTGATGAAGCTGTGGCAATCCTCCTTTTCCTTTGTTTGACTAAATGACAAATGAAGATCCAGGAAATCAGAACGTCACTCCTGACCACATGGATGCTAGTTTAGCCTTACTCACAAGTTTAGCCTTAGTCACGTACGGGGGTTGACCCATGATGTGGGCATGTCTGTGGACAATAAGATATAACTACAAAAATGGATGGATGGTTTTTTTGCCTTTGAACTGTGTTTATTCACACACATAATACAGTATTTTTGTGTGTTTTAAGGTCAAAGTAAGAACAAAACAAATAACAAATAAAAGTTCATGTAAAAATGTGTATTTGCTCCATCAATTCATGCACAACTCTGGTTTTCTCAGAAATATGGGGGCAACCATTAAGATTCCAATTTCCAAAAAAATGCGTCAAATGCCAAAAGTTTTGCCTTTTTTTAAATTTCTTGAGAAATGTCAACTACAAATCAGTGTCAGAGTGCAGAGATCTACCTGAGAGAGGAGGGGCGGTGCTGTGCTCTCAAAAGGGGGGTAGAGTGAGGAGAGCGCCCCCTGCACACAGTCCTCCATTGCCTCCGAACCCTGAAAGGGACAAAGTTGTTAGAGAGGGTGAAAGCACAATGGGACGCCTAATCAACTTGTGTTGCACAGCCGGCTTGTCTCAGTCGCACTGATGCAAACATGCGCACATACTCAACTTTCAACTTCCTGTCTTATGGTCTGGGGAGTGTCAAATAGTTCCTCCAAAGTCCAGCAGTGGCACAAGACCCCCTTACAAAAGAGTGCATTACTCCCTAGCGTGCACGCTTGCATGCACACATGCATGTGCACACCCCTCATGGCACTGGGGAGGCCTCGGAGGCGGGCGGAGCAGAGCATGCAGCGCAGACTGTTTATTTTTCTACACAGACTGTCGGCATGACAACCTTGAACTTTTTCACATTTCCCCCCAGACCTTACACTGGCCTCTCCTCCGCTGCTCCCCGGTTTCATCTTCATCCCAGTCCTCTTTTCCCCTAGTCAGTTTTTCACCTCCCTGAATGTCATCTGACAACAATTACTGCAGATTCTCTGCACATTGTATTGAACAACTGCAGCAACCAGGAAATAGACAGAGAGCAAAATAAGAACCTTCAGTAAAAACTTGTACGGAAAAAGACGAGCAGCAGAGCCAGGAATGAATGAGCTGGAGGAGAAAAGGGAGCTACCACAGTGAAACAACTGGGTTAAGAACTGTTTTTCTCTTCAGAGGAGGCAGGATGAGTTTTAAAAACAGGGAAGTATTGAAACAAAAGCCCTTGACAGACATGGCCTGGCATAATCCAACAACTCATGCTCTGAGAGAACATTCACATATCAACTTAGCAGTTCTGACTGGTGGAAGATTTTTTTGTTATTTTTAGGAAAAGAGGACAATAAGGAAATTTGGGGGTTTCTCAAGCACTGTTAGGTTTGCTCCAAGTTGATTAAAATCAACCTTTTTATTGTATTTACCATTCTGACCAAACACCTAAAGTTCCCACTGATGGGCTCAGATCTGTATTTTGACCTCAGTTGTACTTGGAAACTTGGAAAGCAATGGACACTACTTACGTAAACGCTTGGTTTTCCACAGCAGAGCTCCGAAAGGTCAAGTCGTTCCTTGGGTTTTAGTCAACAGAATAACTCCAAAACCCCAAATAATTTTTGTGGGAAGAACAGATGAAATCCCATTTATTAAGGAATAGTTAAAGTAAAAGCAGCAGTTTTTTTTTTTTTTTTTTTTTTTGTGATTTAGTTTTTTAGGTGATCCAAAGAAAGGCCATTCAGACGGTGAGGGGCAGCACATATAGTGATGCACAAACATCCAACTTATAGGATGTAAGTTTTATCCCATCACCCAAACAATGGAGTTTGTTTTTGAAAAAAATCCCACCTCTGAAGCCAACCAAACAATCAGAATCAGAATCAGAATCAGAAATGGTTTTATTGCCATGTTCAGTAGAGCGCACTTTACAGAACTAGGAATTTGTCATGGTGTTTTGGTACAGTTAAAATAGAGAAATAAGTTAAAGAAATTAAATTAACACAACAACACACTATATACAGTTAAGTAAGGTGGGAGCACAGGTGGGCTGGGATGGTGGGGTCTGTAAGTAGCAGCGATAGTCCTTTGGAGGTGGTGGGGGGGGGGGGGTCAGCAGGGGGGAGTTGGGGTACTGTTCAACAGGCTGACTGCAGAGGGGAAGAAGCTGTTCTTATGGCGCGAGGTCCTGGTCCTGATGGACCGGAGCCTCTTGCCAGAGGGGAGGGGCCGAAAAAGCTCATGTCCTGGGTGAGAGGGGTCGGCTACAATCCTGGCTGCCCGTCTCCGGGTCCTGGAGACGTGCAGCTCCTGGAGAGACGGAAGGTGGCAGCCGATCACCTTCTCTGCGGAATGGATGACTCGCTGCAGCTTGGCCTTGTCTCTGGCCGTGGCCGCAGCGAACCAGACTGTTATGGAGGACGTGAGGGTGGATTCGATGATGGCAGTGTAGAAATTTACCAGCATCTTTTCAGGGAGGTGAAACTTCTTCAGCTGCCTCAGGAAGTACATCCTCTGCTGAGCCTTCTTGGTGATGGAGCTGATGTTCTGCTCCCACTTGAGGTCCTGGCTGATGATGGTTCCCAGGAACCGGAAGGACTCCACAGAGGTCACCGGGGAGTCGCAGAGGATGATAGGTGGGAGGGGGGCTGGAGCCTTCCTGAAGTCCACTGTCATCTCCACTGTCTTTAGAGCATTAAGCTCCAGGTTGTTGGCACTGCACCATGAAACCAGCCTGGCTATCTCACTCCTGTAGGCCGACTCATCTCCGTCAGTGATGAGGCCGATGAGTGTGGTGTCGTCAGCAAACTTCAGGAGTTTGACAGATTGGTGACCAGCAGTGCAGCTGTTTGTGTACAGGGAGAATAACAGGGGTGAAAGGACACAGCCCTGGGGGGATCCGGTGCTTGTGGTCCGAGAATCTGAGACGAGCTTCCCCAGCCTCACATACTGCTGTCTGCAAGCATCAGCAAATACCAATTGCCTCACTAGGAACGTGTAATTTAGAATAGAATGCCTTTATTGTCACTGTGCACATGTACAATTTGCATTATACGCATATGCAGTGAAATATTTAGACCAACAGGGGACATTTTTAAAATGACAGAGTTTGACAGACTAAACTTTAGTCAATATGGCCGCCCCACTTCATGTTTACTTTTACTTTTTGGGGCGGCCGTGGTGCAGCGGTAGGGCGGTCAACCCATGGTCGTGAGTTTGTAGGTTCGATTACCACCTTGCACGCCCATGAGTCGATGCGTCCTTGGGCAAGACATTGAACCCCACCTTGCCTCTGGTGGCAGGTGGGCACCTCTGTTCGGCAGCGGAGCCGCCACCAGTGTGTGAATGTGTGTGTGAATGTGTTTGTGACTGGGTAAATGGGTCTGTGACTGTAAAGCGCTTTGGGCCTTGTAGGTAGAGAAGCGCTATAAAGGTATACGGCATTTACCATTTATCCTTCAGAATTTTCTAGATGACATCAGAGATGTGTGCTCCTGTTTTTATACCAACACCAAAATAAATTCAAGTTGTATAAGGCAATGTTGATTGCAGATGTGGCATTAGGAGGGGCCAGAAGAAGTTAGGCCAGGATGACATGGTCCTTCAGCACGGATCTTTACCATTGTTGTTCACCTTTTGGCATATCCCGTTAGGGGTCTCCACAGCGAGTCAGCTATCACTGCTTTTTGGCAGAGAGCTTTATCCTGGATCTAGACTTTTAACTGAATAAAAGAACTGGACTGAGTGAGTGTGATGTCACCCATAGAAAATGATGGGCTTCCAGCTTCAAAAAAATGAAGTCAATTCAGTCGCCATTATTTTACGTGGCCATGTGGGAAACAGAAATTGTTAATCAGCAGTGATTGGTCCGAGTCGCTCTGAGTCATCGTTTCTATGGCAACCCTTTTCCCCAATCAGGAGTGAGCTTGTTAGAAGGCAACATCCCACTTGAAAGCGTGAGAATCTGTTAATCATACATTTCCAACATTCGACATGGGACGAGAGAAATAATATCATGAAAAAAAAGGATTATCAAAAAAAGAAGAGGTAGCAGATCAAAATGGTTATTCCGACAAATGACAAATAGAATGACTGACTAATGGCGGTTTTTTCTCTACAGAAGTCTATGGGATTTTGGCTTCTTGGAGCCAGAGGGTATTTCCTGTTTGGAAACGTGTGGGGGAGGGATCACTCACTCTAGATCTCTTATACAGTCAAGGATCTATACCAGGGGTCGGGAACCTATGGCTCGCGAGCCACATATGGCTCTTTTGATGGTCACGTATGGCTCGCAGACAAATCTTTATTTATACCATTTTTTTTCATTAGACCAGTCCTCGTGCGCGATGCGATGCCAGAGGGGCGCGCAGTAGTAGCGGTGCTTGGAGAGAAAAATCTGCGCCAGCACTCAGTTTACTATTATCTATTATTTCACAGAGTTTATTCCAGCAGGAAACCTATTAATTGTCGTGCCTAAACCTGCGCGCTCCCGTCTCTGAGAAAGAGCGCGCAGATGAGGGGACGGGATGTGAGGAAGAAAGCAGAGCTCTGCTTTCTTCCTCACATGCAGCAGGTGAATCGCACAGGGATTGTAATAACGTGAAAACCCGCTGCCCGTCACTCACTGCAGTGTGTGTTTGTCTCCACGTCTGCATGTGAGTCTTTGTCACATCTATAGAACATTCAGACCTACGATCACGTTTAAAGTCTGAACGGCTGCATGAAGCTGAAACTCACCACGGATCAACCAGACTAGACCATCAGTAAAACCACCACGAGAAATACTCATCATTTATTAGCAACAGCATAACGATGTTATTAAAAAGAATCCACAGACTTATTGTACTTTAAAAATGTTGAAATTACATCAAATGCTCACATTCACTTGTATTTTTAGTTTTAAACATATTGTCGCGGACTGAGTTGGGTCCGCTGTTGGGCCGCCTTAAAAGTTCTGGAGTTCATCAAACGCATCAAGCAGAGATCTGATTGGCTCTCAGTTCTGTCGCTCAGCCTGTTGTTGGGTAGTTTGGACCAATGGGGTTCAGCTATGGGCCCAATAAGGGAAATGGGAGGACTGGAGCGGGAGAAGGGGGGAATATAAAGTTGGGAGAAGCGCTCTCGTCTCGGTGGGACAGATTCAGGAGTTGCTGAATTAATTTTACGGCGTTTGTTGCGGTCTGCAGTAACCAGAATAAATAACCTTAAAAGAGGTTAAGTCTCCGTGCCTCAGTGTGGGAAAGGGACGCTACATTATTGTATGGCTCTTTCTAAATTACATTTATAAATATGTGGCGTTTATGGCTCTCTCGGCCAAAAAGGTTCCCGACCCCTGATCTATACCAACTGACTGGTCTGGGTCAACCCCCAGAGCCAGTACTGTCACATAGGTTCATATGGCTCCTGACAAGCCTCACTGAGTGGATGGGAAACTCAGCCAGGCTTTGGGGAGGGGGTCAAGATGTTCCTCTTAGCCAAAAGATGATGCTTTTAGTTTTTCACAGAAAGAGATAGGGTGAGAAGCTCGGCCACCCGTGGAGAGCTCGGAGTAGAACCGCTTCTCCTCCACATCGAAAGGAGCCAGTTGAGGTGGCTCGGGCATCTAGTCCGGATGCCTCCTGGACGCCTCCCTAGAGAGGTGTTCCGGGCATGTCCCACTGGGCGGAGGCCACGGGGAAGACCCAGGACACGCTGGAGAGACTATGTCTCTCGGCTGGCCTGGGAACGTTTATTAAGACAATAAAGCAAGCATGAATAAGGACTTTTCAGGAGCTCTCCTGACCTGTTCCAGGTAAAACTGAACACATGCAGGATACAGTTTTCAACAAGCCAGCTGTTCAACAACCATTTTCAGTGAATATTTTCACAGCTTCTCTCTTTCTCTGTTTGTGCACATGCCACACATTTCTGGAACCAGCATGGAACCGGTTCAGGCACCACGAGTATGTTGTTAACAAGTGCCAGAAAGTGCAAACACCTGTTTATACCAGGTTTACTTGTTTTTTGTGACTCCAGAGAAGAAACAGAGCAGTACAGATCTATCAATGACATTGTTCTTCAGTCTGAGGGAGCTTCATGTCAAACCTCCTCTGTTTGTTGGCAGCGTTGATGTCAGACTTTCAATCAGACCATTTCTGAGACAAACTTTTATCTTTTTTATTTGTAAAATCAAGGTTAGATATGTTGTTTGAACATTTGGCCACATAACACAAACATAAGATAATTTTCTTGTGTAAAGTTAACTCAACCTTAATGAGCATTTGGTTTCCAAGGTCATGATAGCGCCAGCCCCCCCCCCCAGCCCCCATGTTCATGAAAAATGTCTTGGTTGTTTTTGCCCAAACGAACTAACAGACAAAAAATGGAAATCATGCAGACGCCTGCTTATCTTCTGCTTTCATGATCTGCTGCATCATCTTGTCCTTGCTTTTGTCTACCCTTAATGAAGGAGCCCGAGGAACAAATGTCTTTTTTTTCTATGACATTTTGCTTTAGAAAAGTCTGAACAGCCTTCGGAAGAGAAGGTTACAAGTCATCTTCAAAAAACTATTTCAATAACTTCAAATAGATTACGTTATGTGCAGTGTAGATGCATATACAGTATGTAATGTTACAGTGGTTTAAAGTAAAAAAAAAAAAAAAAGAATTTGTTTCAGTGCTGAAGGTGTTTTTCATGGGGTACATTCCTTCATCCTGCTCTTGACTATTGCTGCTTTTGTGGTTTGTTCAAAGGGGACTGCAGTCTTGTGGTCGGTTCAGATCATTGACTGTACAAGACAACTGTGCTGAGCGAGTGTGACGCCATCCATACAAAATGCCTTGCTTCCGATTTTCAACCAAATTAAGTCAATTCAGGCACCATTTTTCCACAACATGTCTCTTGCCATTGTGGAGCCAGACATCCTCAGTAAGCTATGATTGGTCCGTGTTTCTATGGGAACCACTCTCTCCAGTCAGGAGTGAGCATGTTAGAAGGCTACATTCCTTCACTGAAAGTGGGCTCGGGAGAATCTGTCAATCAAACGTTCAACGCAAGGTCAATTACTTTAATTAAGGCATCGGATTGGTCAGTTTATGACTTGAATAACTTGCCTTACAGCAAAAATGTTGTAAAAAAAATAGGATTAGCAAGAACATGTTTTTAAAAAGCAGCAGAGCAAGAAGGGTTATTCTGCCAAAGCTAATGACTGAGTAATAGCTGTTTATTTCTCTATAGAAGTCTATGCAGTTTCAGCTTTTTGGGATCAGGGGGAGGGGCTGCTCAGCAAAGTTCTCATATACAGTCAATAGTAGCATCTGTTTTCCTCTTTGTACTTTTAAATTTGTACCATCAAGAACTTTTTAATTTGCTGATTTATGTCTCAAGAATTTGTATTAGAAGCTCAGCTGTTGCACAAAAAACTGCTCCTGATTTGTTTAGCACCACCCATTTCATTCCTGTGGAAGATACTGTATGACAGTGTTAATATTTTACCCAAAGATTTTGGCATTCTGTTAAGAACTATGCACCAGCAAGGAAACTAGCAACTGCCAAATACTCAAATAAAACCAGGTAAGACCTAAAAATGGCAAGAACATTTCTGGTTCACTAGCAACCTTGCCTTACTGGTCATCAGATACAATGCTAGCACGATAAAAGAGGAAGTAGAGGCCAAAAAAGTTCCTTTCAATGCATGGAGAATTTCAGCCCAAAACCATCACTCTGTGATTGTAGACTGAGTCAATGGAGCGGAATTGATGAGCAGTAGGCACTAGAGCTAGTATAAAAGAGGAAACAACAAAGATCCAGGAATATATCAGGAGGATGGATCCAAATGATGACATGTTTAGTGAATGCCTAAGGCAGCGGGAACCCAAGAAGTAAGAGAGGTAAGAGCAGGAACCATCATGGAAAAATAAACCTTAAGATAGTATGCATCATCTGGCAGTAGTTGGATAAAGTTGGACTGAAATGCAACACAGAGTTACAGCAGTAAAGAAGCAGAACCTAAGTATGAGACTGATAGAGGCCGGGACCTGCTTTACCAGGTAGGATTCTAAGTCAAGGCTGCGCAAAGGCAGTAGGCAATCCAGTACATAAGAGCAGGATTTAAATTGCCAACAAGCAGGTTATACAAGTGGTTGGCATGGTGTACCATGGTTTGACATCTTTGCTTGGTGAGAGAAACATCTCTTCAGAAACAGAAACTCTGACCTTTGCTTCCAGCACATCTTCACCATCAACTTGGAATAATCAGTGATTGTGCCAAATAAGTTTGGGGGTCATCCATTAGGACCATCTTAATTTTTCAGATGTTTCCTCCTATTTCCAGCACACTGGTGCCCTCCAACACCAGAAGATCCAACTTTTTAGTTGTCCTTACTCACACTTCAATGATCTTTGTGATGTCTGCAGTGATCTTCTAACAGGACTACGGGCTGCAGGATCAAGCCTGTGCAGATGATCAAAAACGATGCCACACATTCCACCCCCCATCTGCACATACACACAGCAGCAGAAGAAAAACCTTTAATCTCTGGTCCACTATGCAGGAATGAACCTCTGCAGTACCAATGACAACAAACAATTTAGAAAAATAACAAAATCTGGGCCCTGTGACAAACTGGCAACCTGTCCACGGTTTACCCCGTATTCTCCCAACAGTAGCCGGAATAGGCTCCAGCATCCCCGTGACCCCAAAAGGAATATAGCGGGTTAAGAAAATGGATGGATTGATGGATGGATGGATGGATGGATGGATGGATGGATGGAGGGATGGACGGACGGACAAACGGATGGATGGACTAAAACTGGATCCTCATCACCTAGAGGCATAAACAGGGACTCTCAGAGGGGAAACAAATGGGTCTTGCATCATATTTCCTGCCCTAGTTTCCTGAATAAAAGATAAAATAAAAAAGTGTCACATCTGGTTCAAACATTGACGATATCCAAAGTAAGATGTCTGCAAAAGTTCTACAGAGAAGTGACATAAATACAACTAAAGAAAAAAGATGAAAAAAAAGTGAGACTGTCAAAAAAAAGGGGGATGATTACAGACATTTGGAAAACCTGACAGATCAACTGAGAATGAAAGCTCAGACAAGAAGACCATCAAAAGAAATGGATGGGAAACAAGAGCAGCAGCAGCCATGATAGGAACCAGATGACAGGGAAAAAGCAGAAAAATAGTGGAGCTCAGACGACTTTACAGGACCTGGAGCTGGTGCAGGACGAAGTGATTAAAGGGACAATGAGAGGCAGATGCTGACTGAGGAAGAGAAAATGAGGGAAGGGCATGAAGGAAAAAAAGGTGGAGAGTCAAAATTTAAGGGAAAAACTGGGATAGAGACTGATTTCCTCTCTGAAGTTAGCTTGTTTAAGCTCATGGGCGTCATTCTGCATCCCTGGAAGCTCTGAACGGGCTTGTGATACCAGACTCAGTCACATCCAGAAGGATTCAGTTGTGTTTAAAGCAATGAGATCTTGGTTTGTGTTCTTTGTAGTGAAACCCCATCATTAATCCGATTATGTCCTGTTTTTGCAAGAAGCTAACAGCTGTGATTTAAAAGCTTCCTGAAATCAATAGATAAATGTTGTTAACCAGAAAACCTATGCTTGTTATTTGAATCCAGACATTGATTGTATATGACCCCTCCCTCCTCGCGCTCTAAACAGGAATTAACTGCTGGTTCCAAGAAGCCAAAATCCCATAGACTTCTATAGAGAAATAAACAGCTATTAGTCTGTCATTCTATTGGTCAGAATAACCACTTTGATACTTTTTTAACATGTTTTAGATAATCTACATTTTTTTCCATGATATCTTTGCTGTAGTGCAAGTTATTCAAGTTACAAACTGACCAATCAGATGCCTCAATAAAAGTCTGTGTGTCAAATGAAACATTTGAAATGTAAGATTAATAGATTTTCCTGCTTTCATTTAGGGTATAGCCTATCAACAAGCTTACACCTGTTTGGAGAGAGAGGTTGCCATAGAGGCAATACAGACTAATCACTGCTTACTCATGTCATCCGGGTCCAACATGGCAACCTTTGTATCGCAAAATAATGGCGTCTGAATTGAATTCATTTAGTTGAAGCCAGAAGTAAGCCATTTATTATGGGGTATGTCACATTCACTTTGACCAGTTCTCTTATGCAGTCAATAAATCCAACCGGAGGTGGAGGATAAGCTACTTTCAGAGTTAAACTTCAGGCTCACTGAGTTTTGGTTGGAAAAATCTAAAACTGCATTTTACTTAAGCCATTCAAGCAGAACTCGCAGATTCTGAAACACATTTGCTGCCTTGTCATGTGGACGGTAACAATCAGAGACAATGATGCAGATGCTCACACGCACAACCTTGATGTTTTCCCTGGTTGTCCTGTGCTAAAACATCAGGCTCTCATGATACTTCCACTGAGGGAAGATGAGTGGCATTGTCAGTTGGGTCTAACAAGAACTTGAACCTGAACTCTCATCGGGCATCGGGGGTCACATTCCTGCTTGTTTTCCAACATACCCAGCTCTGACTTAACTTAATTGACAGGAGACATCAGATTTGGCCAATCACCATGGATACCTGAAAAACATGCAGACACATCGGCCCTTGAGACCTGGAGTTACCCACCTCTGGGCTAGGAGCTGTTTAGAATTAGGACTATATTCTTGTGATTTAACATATTAACTCCAAACTCTAAAACAGCTGGAAGAAAAAGCATGAAAGGAGGGGTGCTGTTTTGCTTGATTCTGTTAGCTAAGAGGAGAATATAAAACTTGAAAAATAATAGAAACCAAGCACAGAGCCTTGTGGTACGCCATCACTGACTCTGCAACACACTATAAGGATTAAATAAAGCTCTTTCTGAAAATAAAAATCCATCCAACATGTTTACTTCATATTAATAGTTCAGAATCATCACATATATGCTATGGTACGCATGTGCATCTAGTTCATCTATCAATCTTTCCATCTCTCCATGCATCCTGTCAGAGCTCAACAACCTTTTTTTGCTTGAATGTATCAATCAGTCGTTTATACTGAAACTAACCCAGTAAAGTTTTTATCTCATCAAGGACTAAAGATCCTTAAACTGAACCAAAAAAGCAGGGACACTAAATGCTAAACAAAGTCCTAAAAATTGAATCAAAACGCTAAGACATATAAAGCTATTGTATTAGGTTGAACTTCTTAGTCTGCATTGTGATAAGTGAATTTTCCTGTACAATTTATAGCTGGTCTTTGGTCTCACATTCCTTTTTTCTTATGACAAGTAATGTCTGCCTGAAAAGATGAACAATTTTGTAAATGAAGATGATGTGAGGATGGAATAACAGGCTGCAAGCTGCAGAACTACAACAAACCCATGTTCATGTGCACTGCACATCAGAAAGTCTGGACAATCACAGGAAACCACGTATGAGTCAGGTTCCTGTGAGTGACAGCACCATTCTGACCCTGAGGGTTTTTTGCTGCTGTAACTGTTTGCTTTGGCAGCCATCAAACTCCGCATTCAAGAGCTGAAATGTGCTCAGGTGCAAAAATCATCAGCTGTCATGCAGGCTGTTTCTCTAAGCATCTGTGAAAGAACAGGCTGCTTAGTAAATTCCAGCTACCGGGATGCTCCTGTGCAACTTTCCACTTCTGACATTTTTACCATTGTCAATTCCAAAAGAAATACATATTAAATCAATTATTAGTACATTAAAATGGTTATTTTTCAGGACTATTTGATTCAGCTCGTTGTCATGGTAACGACTGCAGAGCCCATGCCGAACTTGCTCAGCAGCAGAAGAGGAAAGGGGTAAGTAGTCTAAACATCATAATTTCAGATCACTTCTTCCAATTTGTTTTTGTCCTGTTACTACAAATACCAAAGTATAAATAGTTTATTTCCTCCGGTGTCTCCTCCTCGTGTCTCATCTTCTCCTTTGATTCTCTTCTGCTGCATCCTAGTCTACCGAGTGATCAAATTCACCAAACAGGTTAAAGGACAATGTAATATCCCTCATGTCTTTTCTACTGTCTTTCTGTTGTGGTAAACTGTGGAATAATGTACCAACATCTGAATTATGACATTAATAAGAAGTTCATTGTGAATATTTCTTGGATTGCTAAGAAAAGTGATTAATCAGGTGTTTAATTGGATGCTATGGTTTAGTTTTGCTTTGTTGTTTTGTTCAAGACAGGAAAAAAATTCCTTGCTGGTGTCACATGTCATAATTAATCAATCCCTCAAAAAAAATGACAGCATAAGTCCTAACACATGTCCTCGCAGGGCAGTCTGGGACTAAAAAACAGTGAGGGTGCATGGTTTCCTGCTGCATTCTGGCACCAATGTGGCAGCAGGCACATCCACCTCTGTGCAGACACGATCCTTGCAGAGGTCAGGGTCACTCATTAAATGCAAACGGATTGAGGTGGCAGCAGAAAGCCTTCACTCTGCTGGGCTCTGGCTGTTCTTTGCTGCTGTTTTCCATTTCAAACCCAACTGAGCACAGCAGGAGGTGAAACTGTGCAGCACATGTTCCTCCTCCTCCGACATCCATGCCATGCCTTGTTCAGATTTTCTCTGTTTTCCATTTTCTCCCAGGTCCAATGTGGAAAATGTGGCATCACAGAAACCACCACTGCAATGGCCCAAGCCTCTTAAAATAAAAGGAGCTGAAGGCTCCTTCCCTCCCCAGCTGTCCCCTCCTCCCCTCTCTGCCAAACTGCTCCACCCTGCACAGAAGCTGGAATATGACCCTCATCCATCTTTCTCCATGCCTTTTTTTCTCTGAAATGAATTTGCGAGCATGCATATTTGCATGTGTCTGCTATCTTCTCGCAGCCTCTGCGGCTCACCCATTAGTGGGTGTGGGCCGTGAACAAAATCCAAGGAGACACAACACTCGTTCGTTTATCTGCAAGGCAGCCACAGAACTCACCAACGTCACACGACTGACATCATGTCTTCATCTTCCGTCTCTGGGATTCTGCAACCCTGAAGACTGATGGATGTGCAGACTCAACTTTTTTCCAAACTCTAATGTGGCTGACATGAAGGGAACTTTTGAAAGCAAGTTCTTCCAAATTTTCGCCGTAAAAGTTTGACATTTTTGAACACCCGTTGAAACAAGAAGCTCTAACTTTTTCTTCAAATGACTAACAGAAGTGCATTTCCTGGACAGAAATGTCCCTTTTTCTTCAGCCTGTCACACAAACACAACACAGAAACTAGGAACTCACCATGACTTCAGTCGGGAATTCTTACATAGTCCTCAGATCCTTTCCTGACTCCGCTTCCTCTCCACATTCTCAGCAAAACTTTCTGCTCTCGGTCAGACTCAGCCGCTCTTTCTCCATGTATTTGACCTCTCCTGGTGTCCGATCTTCCCTTTTCTCAGGTTTCAGTGTGGTTAAAGTTTCAGTGTAAAAATAACATGAGAAAAGACTTCCTCCTTTCTTCCCCTTTGCTGTCTCTGATGTCTTTTCCAGCCCGGGAATGTCCAAGCTGCAACAGCCCTCCCCTCTGCAACAGGCCGGCTGTCCCACGCACTCCCATCGCTCTCCGCTCTCCTCCCCTTCTGCTCTAACAGAAGCCCCACAGTCCCACTCCACGCTCAAACTTTCCATTTTTCCCCCTCCTGACTAACTTAATGAATAGACAATGAGAATGTTACCACACCCAGTCTGCAACGCCAAACAGGCCTCCGATGTTTTACAGAAACCCCCGTTTCAGTGCATTTGCACCAACCAGTGTGGGACATTAAATGTAGTTTGCAAATCAGTTTCATCCGAGCGTCTCTGATAAAAGCAGGAATGAGATGTTTTCAGCTGCAGAGGTCTGCAGAAGTCTCCACAGCACAGGTTTATCAGCAGGGTGTGTGGGATACCAGTGTTACCTGTGAGTGTGTGTTTAGACGTGTGTGTGCGCGTGCGTGCATGCATGGGGGGGGGGGGGTGCATGCATGCGTTTGTCTGTGTGTGTGTGTGTGTGTGTGTGTGTGTGTGTGTGTGTTGCTGCAGCACACAGAGGCTTTCTTCATCCTAAAAGTGAGCAACAGCTCTGCTCCCTGTCCGTCTCTGTCCCCACCCTTCATGCAACCGTTTGTTTCGTATTTTTCTGCGGCCAAACTCGACAGACAAAGTTCCCAGAGTTCTGCCATCAATTTCTGAAATCCACTAGCTTGTTGCTTCGGGCCTGCACTCCAGCTTTTGTGGTCTTTATATATGTTTCAAGCACATTTATGCACTTTTATGATCACAGGTCTGCTCTTCTGAGGGACTTCAGTGCTGCTGCATTTGTATTATGTGAGGATGGGGTCATGTCACCCCACTGTTTTTTTTTTTCAATTTAGTAAAAAGCCACTTTGTTGTTTTCTCTTTTCTACTGGTATTGTTTTATTGCTGTTTTTATCACAGTGTTTCATCTTTTGTCTGTTTTGTCTCCTGGTTTTAATGTTATATTGTATGTACTTTATGTAAGGGTGTAAAGATTCCTTTAAACTCATTTGAAAATTGAGGTTTTGTTGTTTTTAACATGTTCGGACCATGGACGATATGTATAAAAAATTAATCTTAAAATTGCATTTTTGCGTATTTCTTCATTTAAATCAGCGGGAATCAAAGGCAGACAAAAATGTCTGTTCCTGGTTCACGCAGACAAAAAAAGGGCGCTAAAAGCGCATTCTTGAACGTGCATTTAGCAAATGGTGTTCATACTGGACAAGCAGGAAGAGGCTTCTTTTTGTTTTTCTATTGTTTACCAGCGCATGTTCGGCAACTACAATTAAAGGAGGTTTTGTGTGAAATGGTGCAAATCTCACTATTTGGGCATTGCCTATATGCTTGCAATGGCAGATATGCATTACCATCTTGTCAGGAGAGCAGCCTAAGTTCATCTTCTTTTTTTAAACAGACGCAGACGTCCTCAGGCTTTTCGCCTTGTGTCGGTTCACCAAACCCATACATCAGTAGCGCATGAGTGGTCAAAGTTCATTGTGGTTTAGCTGGCAACTAGTACTGTACAATGTACGCAGAACCCAAAAATTGTTGTAGAAACTTGTGTAACTAAACGTGCATCCGAAGGTTTAAAACACAAAAGCCCGAAGCGCATGTTTACACAGTGACACACGCGAGGGCCGTCCTCCTGCTTGTTTACCAAAAATCAGGAATCTTTATTGTCGTTTTATCACAGAGATAAAACAAACTTAGCTTCTCTCGTCCCGGGCAAGCCGTTTACAGACAGGAATAAGTCAATATCAATATGATATATTTTGATTCCTTTGGAGTATTGCACAGTGGAGAATATATTACAAAATTGTAATATATTACAATTACTGTAATACACTCTCCACTGTTCATTCTACAATAAATTGTAGAGTCCCATGATTTTTGCAATGAGATCTAGCAAGTTGTCGGTGGGGGTGGGGGGTTACAATGATCTTCTCAAGTTCAGCAGTCTGACTGCTTCTGGAAAGAAACTGATCCTCAGTCTGGTGGTCCTGCTCTTTATGCTCCACAGCCTCCTTCCTGAGGGGAGCAGGGAGAACAGAGGGTGTGAGGGGTGTGAGGGGTCTTTCAAGATGCGGCAGGCTCAATTCCTGCATCTGGTCTCATAGATGTCAGTGTTGGTGGGCAGGCTGCAGCCCACAGTCCTCTGTTCAGCTTTAACCACTCGTTGCAGAGCTTTTCTCTCTGCCACAGAGCAGTTGCCGTGCCACACAGTGATGCAGGAGGACCGTATCCACCACACACCTTTAGAAGGAGGTCAGGACTGAGATCCCCATCCCAGCACGCCTGAGCCTTCTCAGGAAATAGAGGCAGTGATGTGCCTTTTTGACCAGGCAGGATGTATTGGTGCTCCAGGTTAGGTCGTTGGAGATGTGCACGCCCAGATACCTGAAGATGGAATCCACTTCCACCAAGGCCGCTCCAATGTGAATGGGGGGAGGGGGTGTCTGTCCTTCTTGAAGTCAGCGATCATCTCCTTCTTATTCTTCACGTTGATGCAGACAGCTTCACAACCAGACAGCTGGGGTGACTCTCTGTACAGTCATGCGTGAGCAGGGTGAACAGGAGGGGGCTTAGCACACAGCCCTGGGGGGAGCCTGTGCTGAGAGTGATCAGGGAGGAGGAGACATCGCGGATCTTCACAGACTGTGGTCTGTCCGTCAGGAAGTCCAAGACCCAGTTGCACAGAGTGGTGCTCAGTCTGAGTGTGTGCAGTTGTTGGATGAGGGACTGTGGGATGATGGTGTTGAAGGCTGATGTGAAGTCCACAAAGAGCAGTCGAACGTACGAGTTCTTATTCTCTAGGTGGGTGAGGGTTGTGTGGGTCACAGAGGAGATGGCGTCCTCAGTGGATCGGTTTGGCCTGTATGCATATTGGTGCTGGTGACAGGGAGGGAGGGACAAGGAGTCTGTGATGCGGTCATGAACAGTTTTTCGAAGCATTTCATGACTATCAGTGTCAGGGCCACCAGCCAGTAGTCAATCAGACCCGTCACTGAGGATGTTTATTGGAATGATGATGGCGGTTTTCAGGCAGGTGGGGACCACTGACTGCTTCAGGGAGGTGTTGAATATGTCTGTCCGCACCTCAGTGAGCTAGTGTGCCATTCCTTCAGCACCCGTCCAGGGATGTGTTCGGGTCCAGCAGCTTTGTGAGGGTTGATCCTCTGGAGAGTCCTCCTCATCTCCGCGGGCGTCAAGGCTCTTCACCTTTTCTGCAGCTGAATGCCTGGATCAATTGTGTTTAGCCAAAAAGGAGCTTCAATGGCAGGTTGAACACTGGGCCTCAAAGCCTTGATGCTGACACCCCCTGAATACACTTTTCATTGGAAGTAGCCATAAGTTTGCGAGTTGCCGAGGGCAGTGTGAACGTAGCTTTAGAGATAAAAACATTTTAAAAACAGCAAGAAGTTCAGAGAGACAGAAAATTGGATTTAAATAAAAAAGAAAGGTGTGTGGTTATTAAACTACTTTTTGTTTGTTTTTAACTTTTGCATTTATTACTATAAATTCATACTTTTGAAAATAGGCAAACATGTTTAGTCTGCTGTCACAATTTCAGAAAAAAAACATTTATCTGGACATAAAAAGATAACATATTCACAAAAACTTTTTTTTAATTTGCCATGATCCCAATTCCAGTTCGTGTAAAGACTACAAGGGATACAAATGATTTTTTTCAGTCAGTAACTCTCTTTTGAAAGAAATTAAAAATTCCAACATTCATCCAATTATTATCAGTGATCATGCACCAGTTTCTGTTACTATTTCAAGGGAAATACCCACACCCTCGGGTTCAACCTGGAGGTTTAATACATCTCTGTTAAAAGACCAGGAATTTATTGAATTCTTTAAAAAAGAATGGGCAACCTTCTTAGAATTCAACAATACTTCTGAAATATCACCAAGTATTCTTTGGGAAACAGCAAAAGCAGTCATGAGAGGGAAAATCATCTCTTATTCAACGCATAAAAAACGCAAAGAGAAAGCAGATTTATTAGAACTAGAAAATAAAATCAAAACCCTGGAGTCTGCTTGTGCTGCTTCTGCACAGGAATACATATTGGGCGAGCTGAAAAATTTAAAGCTACAGTTAAATGACATCATTAATAAACAAACACAATTCCAGATACAAAGGCTTCGACTGGAAAGATATGAAAACTCAAATAAATCTGGCAAATTTCTAGCTAATCAGCTTAAAATTAATAAAGAAAAATCAACAATCACTTCTATTATGGACCAAACAGGGAATGTCACCCATGACCCGGTAAAAATTAATAATGCGTTTAAAGACTTTTATCAAAACTTATACACTCCACAGATCAATCCATCAGAACAAAGCATCAATTCATTTCTCAACAATGTAAACCTGCCCAAGTTAAACGAAGATCAAATCACAAATTTAGACTCTCCGCTCTCGTTGTCTGAGCTTCATGAAGCTCTGTTACTTATGCCTAACAGCAAAGCACCAGGACCCGATGGCTTTCCTGCAGAGTTTTATAAGGAATTCTGGGAACAACTGGCACCAACGTTTTATAAAACGGTAACATTTATCAATGAAAGCCAATCTCTACCACCTAACATGAACTCCGCCAACATTATCCTTCTTCTAAAACCAGACAAAGACCCCACGAGCCCTTCAAGCTATCGCCCCATTTCTTTAATTAATGCAGATGTAAAAATTATCTGCAAAGCACTAGCACAGAGAATAGAAAAAATCACTCCTCACATAATCCACTTTGATCAAACTGGATTCATCAAAGGCAGACACTCGGATGACAATGTCCGCAGACTCGTTAACATAATAGACTTCGCCACCATCAAAAGCCAGGAAATGAACATACTATCATTGGATGCTGAAAAAGCCTTTGATAGAGTAAATTGGAAGTTCCTCATTGCTGCCCTCCATAAGTTTGGGTTTGGAGAATCATTCATCAATTGGATCAAAATATTATATCACAACCCCAATGCATCTGTCAGAACTAATAAGCAGACTTCCAACAGGTTCTTTCTTGGAAGAGGAACTAGACAGGGATGCCCACTCTCCCCCTCTCTTTTTGCAATATTTATCGAGCCTCTAGCTGCAGCAATAAGACAGAATGAGAGTATTAAAGGAATTAAAACCAAACACAGCCATCATAAAATTAGTCTATATGCAGACGACATATTACTGTTTTTAAGTAATTCACGTTCTGTAGATGAAACAGCAATAACCATTAATGAATTCTCCTCCATATCAGACTACTCCATTAATTGGAACAAATCTGTTTTATTACCATTGAACAGTAATGTGGAGCAAGGACTCACAATACCGGTTAAATCAGGCAATATCAAATATCTAGGTATTTATTTTTCCCCCAAACTATCAGAACTGGTGCAGTTAAACCACACCCCGTTACTGAAAAGCATACAGGACGATCTAGCACGCTGGGTTAACCTGCCTCTGTCCCTCATGGGCAAAGTAGCCACAGTTAAAATGAAAATCTTACCCAAAGTTAATTATCTCTTCTCGATGATTCCCATACAACCGCCACTAAAATGGTTCAAAACATTAGACTCATCCATATCAAAATTTTTATGGAACAATAAACCTGCAAGAATTAGTCTAAAAACTTTAAAATCTGCAAAAAGCTGTGGAGGCTTAGAATTACCTAACTTCCACAAGTACTTTCTTGCAAATAGATTACGATACATCTTAAAATGGTTAAAAGATAATCCAGAAACCAACTCATGGTTAGACTTGGAACAGGCGTTATGTGGGAAGATCGGCCTGTCAGATCTACCGTTTATTAGCCAAACAGTTAAAAAACAGGATTGCTTCAACAGTATTAATATAAACGCCACTTTAACAGCCTGGTGGGAATTTCTAAAAATATCTAACTCGTCAATCCAACCGTGCAGAATGACACCCATCTGGAACAACCCAGACATCCTCATAAACAAAAAGATGATACACTTCCCAGCTTGGCAAGCAGGGGGCGTGACGTTACTAGAGCACTTAATTATTGACAGAAGATTCATAACTCCCCAGGAACTACAAGACAAACATGGAATAAATAACTTCTTGGAATATCAGCAACTTAAGTCTATTATTACTAAAAAGTTTAAATACAGAGACAACGATTTAAAGCTACCAGAGGTAGTTACCTCTCTGATGAACTTTTCAATGAACAAAACTCTCTCCAAAATATACAAACTTTTATGTAAATTAGATAATAATATTTCACTTCCAATAAGAAAATGGGATGCAGATTTGAGCATAAGCACAGATGAAAACTTCTGGTCGGAACTTTGTCTAAACACCTTTAAACTGACTAAAAGTCCAAATTTGCAGCTAATCCATTTCAAAACTCTTCACAGGATTTACTACACTGGACAGAGGATGTTCAAGATGGGTCTCAGTAACTCAGACATTTGTGAACACTGTGATAGTAATCTACCTGATAGTTACATGCATGCACTGTGGTTCTGCACGCCTGTCCAGGCTCTCTGGCAGCAGGTATGTGCCGATCTATCAGCCTGGCTTAAGGTTCCAATCACGGCTTCACCATCACTTTGCGTGCTTGGTGACATGAGTGCCATCGAGGTAGAAGGAGAATTATTAAATATCATTTTCATAACTCTTTGTATTGCTAAAAAAACCATCTTAATAAACTGGAAAAACAAGAAAAATATAAATATAAGTCAATACAGAAATCTGCTTTTTGATCATATCAGCTTGGAAAAAATGTCAGCCCAAAATTCAAATAACTTGGAAAGAATTCAGGCGCTCTGGTCTCCCATAGCTAACTCCATGACTTAGGGGGTGGGGGGGGGGGCTGGTTGTTGCTGCTCCTTGCCTTTCTGCCGTGGTGCGGGGTGGGGGTCGGGGCCTCTACTGTCCGGTGGGGCTGGTGGGGGGCCCATTCGTTGGGGGGCCGGTTCCGGTGCCTGGGCGGGGCGCGCTGGGCGCTGCGTGGTCTCCTGGGCTTGGTGGTGGGGGGTGCGTGGTGGGGGGGTTGGGCGGTGGTCTGGCTTGGCTTGGGGGGGTGGTCTCTTTGTCCGTGCTGGGGGGGGTTGGCGGGGGGTCCTGCTCGGGGGGGTGGGTCCAGCGGCACTGGATGGGCTGCCCGTCTACACCTGGGGCTGGGATCAACCCTTCCCTGGCTCCGGGGCGGGGCAGGGCAACCCTCTTGGGGCCCCCGGTCGCTCTGGGCGTCACCCGCTCCGGCTGCGGGGTCTTGGGGGTGTGGGGGGGGGGTCTGTCGGCCCTGTCTTGTGGGGGGGCTTTCCGGGGGGGGGGGGGGCACCATGGGTACGGGGCCTTGGGGGTTTGACGGGTCGGGGTCTCCGCTGGTGGCAATCGGCGGTTGCCCCGGCCGGTTGGCTGCCTTGGTCCCGTCGAGGCCTGACCAGAGCTTCCTCGGGGCCGGCGCCTGGGGGTGGGGGCCTGGGCTTGCTCCGGGGGGGGGCGGCGCTTTCTGGCTCCTCTCTCTCTGTGTGGGGTGGGTCGTGCTGGGCCTGGGGCGTCGGTGCCTCGGGGGATGGGGCCCCGAGGCTGGGGGACCTGGGCCTTATGCTGGGGGGGGCTGGGGGACGGATGTTTGACCACTGGGAGACAGTCTGCCAGCTGTCCCCAACTCACCCCCTTCCTCATATAATCTCATATTAGGGTGAGGGGGTGGGGGGTTTAGCCTGCGATGCGCTTTGGGGGGGGGGCTACTTGGCAGTGGTCTCCCTCCCATGGTTGCCGTATGGATTGGGCCCCCCCTCTCTCGGTTTTATTTGCACCTTAGACATGTAGGGCCCTTGGTAGGGGGGGTGCTTGGACATCACTGCCAGCAAGCAGCAGATGTCCTCCTAGCACCCTACCCGCCAATTTTAACCGCACCTTAGACATTTAGGGACCCTTGGTGGGGAGGGTGAGGGGACATTACTGTGAGTAATCAGGGAATGTCCTCTCCGAGCCCTACCCACCAATTTTAACTACACCCCCCTAGTACACACACCTTTTTACTTCTCATAATATACATTCAAACACAAACACACACACATGCACACATACACCCTTACGAACGCAAGCACACACATTATACAAGGAAGGTGGGTCCAAGGTCCGTCTGTCCCCTACCCCATCCCTGGTGGGGGGTACTGGGCCCTTGGCAGCGGCGGCCGTGTCCCCTGGGTGCCGGTTTCCTGGGCCAGGCGGGGCTCTCTCCGCGCAGGGAGGGAGTTCACATTACACCTGAGCCGGGGGTGTCCGTGTCCTTGTGGTGTGGGTTCGGGTTTTTGCCCCTGGGCGTTGGCCCCCCGCCCACATTCCAACTGTGGCCGAGCCTGGTCGGGCCATGTTAACAACACTCCTTGTGGGCCCCTCTTCTCTCCGGGGTGCCCCCCTCCTGGGCGGGGCCGGCTGTCCCCTGCCTTGCTCCTTCCTGGACCAACCGTAGGCCGGGTGGGTGGCTGCCTGGAGTGCAGAGCGGGTCTCCCTTGGGGGGTCCTGGCTCGTACCTGGGGTTGGGGCGGGGGGATGCCCGGAACTCCTGGGTGGTGACGAGGTGCTCGTCTGGGGCTGTGGGCGCTCTTCTCGGGTGGGGGCCTGCGTTGGGCCCTCCTGGTGCGGCGGGGGGGCTGTTCCCCTGGTTGGGCTGGGGCGGCGCTCTCTTCCCCCCATGCCTCCCTGCTCTCTGGCTCTGGGGGCCTCGTGGTGATCCTGCTGGCCCTGGCCGGGGTGGCGGATGCGGTCGCCCGGGGGGTGGTTGTTCTCTGCCTGCTGCCGGGTGGCGTTGGGAGTTCCGGCTGCCGCTGCTGCTGCGGCGGGGGTCTTGGTGTGGGGATGGCGGGTCGCCCCTCCCTCCTTCTTTTCACATTCCACCATTCATTTAGAAGAACATAAACACTCACCTGAACACAGGTGTTAGCTCACCTTTGTACTAATAATTTGCAGGATTGAATGAATGAAATGTTTCACACTGGTTGGTTTAGGGGCATAGGTATGCGTGTGTGAACAATATCTGTATTGTGTGCATGTTTTGTGTACATGTTGACATGTGGACATCTTTGCAGTTAACAGGTGTGTCTATAACATCTGGATGTGTGTGTGGACAGGCCCCGCCCTTTGAGATGTGTATTGCACTTGAACCTTACCGTAATGATGGACATCCAGTAGGGTTGTTGCTTTAGGCTGCTTCATGGTTCTACCCCCCCCCCCCCCCCTCCTATTGTCACCCTCCTCTCCCCCCTCCTCTCTAACATCCCTCTCTCTTCTTCCCTCCTTTCCTTTTCCGTCCGGTCCAGCACCAAAGATTTTCTAACATGATGGAATTTAATAAAGTTTGGCCTCAACTACAAAAGGGGTTTATTCGGACATTCCTCTGGTTTGTCTGAAGATTAATAACCCCTGTTGTTAAAGTAAAATATGTCCAACACAAGAGGCCTTCAGCTCTCATCTGTTTGCCCAGCTGTCGGACAGGACAAGTTAAAAAAAAAAAAAAAAAAAAAAAAAAAAAAACAAATGATTTTTTTCGAAGAAAGAACTTGAGTTGTCTTTCATGCCTCACCCACTGTCTTTAACCCACAGTTATGCACTTATCTGAAAAAAAGAGAAGTAAGAAAAGTAGAAGGAAGTCTAGACCAAAAGCTGAAAAAGGAAGTTAAAAAAATGACCGATTAGGAAATCTTTTGCACTTTCCTTATATATCTATATGAAACTCTTTTTAAACAGCTGTGATGATTAATGCCATGAAAAATGTAAACTCAAAAACATTTCCCAGAACAATAAACTGCAATAAATCATGTTTATATGAGTTTTATTGGTTTAAACATGAAAAGAGGAGAAAAACTCTAAAGTCTAAATTGCATGTCTTTTTAATTGTATGTTTTGTTTTGTATTTCCTTGTTTATTACTATAATAGAATAGTAGTATAGTAGTACAATAGTAGGAGTGGCTTAGGTAGAAGAGGAGGTCGTCCAATGACCGAAGGGTCAGCGGTTCGATCCTCGCTCCCCTCAGTTATTGTGTTGTCGATGTGTTCTTGGGCAAGACGCTTCACCCTCCCTGCTTCCAGTGTGGCTCCACTGGCGTGTGAATGTGCTTGAATGTCCCGGTGATGGTCAGAGGGGCCGCCACTCTGTCATCTGTCATCTGCCCCAGGGCAGCTGTGGCTACATCAGTAGCTACCATCACCAAGTATGAATGAGGAGTGAGTGAATGATAGAGTTACATTGTAATCGCTTTCAGCATATGGAAAAGTGCAGCTAAATCTGATCCATTATTATGGCCCGCAGCAGTCACAACTGCAAGGACCATATTGTAACTGCTACGAGGGTCGAACACTCAAAAAGCTCCCAAACGTCAAAAAAACGCGTCAAACGCCAAAAAATGGGGTTCAAAAGTCGCCCCAAAGCACCAAAACAAGTCGACAATTGTGTAACGCAACAAAAAAAAACACACACAACGCACAACACCAACGCACAAACGACAAAATTGTAGTCGCAAAAAATGATGACAAACACACGAAAAGCCCCAAAAGCCCTCAAAGGACGGGTTTTAAAGCCAAAAAGACATGCCCAGCCTATAGTAAAAGACAGGCCGCATTGAAATACATAGGAAAACCTGACCGCAAAAACTTCTATATTGTTTCTGCATTGTTTTTTCTTCATTATTATTACGTTCTCGTTTCTAACGGATCCGTTGAGCTCAAATTTGACCCCCGCCAATTACCCGAAAAACTTCACCAAAATTGGCACACACCTAGGGATAAATTGAAAATGAACTTTTCGGCAAAGAGAATGTCACCCCCCCGAAGTCGATGACATCACAGCGAGCGTTCCCGTCAAAAAAATGAATGGGCCGAAAATCGCTTATGGGGCCAAAAAAAAATATTTCAAATTAGAGCTACGCAACTCAAACACACGTGTTGGAGATATCCCAAAGAAGTTTTGAAATCATTATGGGATGGCCACACGACCTACGGCTTGGCGGCCATTTTGTGGCAAACTTTGAGAAATGGCGATTTTCGTGTTTTTTGACAATATGGAAAAACGACACTTTTGTTTAAGCGAATTTCACGAAATCGGATACACAAGCCACCAGCTTGATTCTACAACTAACAGAGAAGTTTCGTTAAACTTTGACCTTGGCAAAGGGCGGCCATCTTGAATTTTCATAAAAAAGCACATTTAGTAACTGATACAAATGAAAACTCGTCCTAGGGATTTTTATCGATCTTCTTGAAACATCTTGGGCATCAATGGCAACCTACTGTGGACAAAATGTTGGAATTAGAAGTTGTAGATTTTGAACGGCGTGCGCGTGGCGAATTCGCAACCGTCGCCATTTTAGCTAGCTTGCACATATTTTATCGGAATGTTGTGAAAATGAAATATGCTATTCCCTGGCCAACACTGAACAAAACAATGCCACATACGACAAAATCGATAAAGGAATGTGGCCGTGGTAAGCAAAAAACGATCGCAAAAAAAAGTGCTGACTCGGCAAAAAAAAAAAATTTCGGATTTTATTTTTAAGAATCGGCTAACGAAACCCAGATAACTTTGTTGGATATATCCAATCAAACTTTTGAAATCATTACGTGATGGCGACACGACCTATGGTTTGGCGGCCATTTTGTGCCAAAATCGGCCATTTTGAGATTTTCGCGTTCTTACACAATATGGAAAAATGAACTTTTTTTCGAGCGATTTTCACGAAATTTGACTCACATGTCCCTAGCGTAAGTCTACAATCACCTCTGGAGTTTCGTCGACCTTTGACCTCGGGAAAAGGCCGCCATCTTGAATTTTCTATAAAAAACACCTTTACCACCAGATTCAAACGTAAACTTGTCGTTGAAATTTTCAACGATCATCTCGAAACTTTTTGGGCATCAATGGCAAGCTACTGTGAAAAAAATGTTGGAATTAGAAGTTGTAGATTTTGAACGGCGTGCGCGTGGCGAGCTAGCAAAGTGGCGCACTGTTATAACTCCCATGCCTTTCAATACAATACAGTGAAAATTGAATGCTTGCATTTATGCCTGGATCTGAATACATTGAAAAACACTGGACAAGGACATATAAGGAATGTGGGCGTGGTTAGCATAAAACCACTGTTGCTAAGGACAACAAAAAGTTTACTTTTCCCGATTTGTCCGAAACTGACGTCAATCCGTTCGTCCTCCCGAGGCAAACAAAACATAAAATGGTTGCTATGGAGATAAAATCAACAGAAAAGCCGCCATTTTGAAAAAAAGTGGTTTTTTGTCAACTCATGACATGTAGCTTTCACCAATGGAGCAATGTGTTTTTCTGAGTAAGTTAATGATGCTGATCGCTATGCTAGCAGTTTTAGCCCTGTTAGCATAGCTAGCATAGTTAGCATAATTAGCATCTTAAACAATGTGTTTTTCCGAGCCAGTTGATGATCCTGATCGCAATGCTAGCTCTTTTAGCCACATTAGCATAGCTAGCATAGTTAGCATAATAAGCATTTTAGGTAATGTGTTTTTCCGAGCCAGTTGATGATGCTGATCGCTATGCTAGCACTTTTAGCCATATTAGCATAGCTAGCATGATTAGCATAGTTAGCATTATTAGCTTATAAAGCTTTTACCATCCCTCATCAAAGGTGGGCGGTGAGGGCGGCGGTGGTGCGTAGAGTTGGGCGTGGAAGGCGGGTTGCGTCTGCGGGCCATACAACGCCGCTTGCGGCTTTAATTTTTCTTCTACTTTCTTTCTTCCACTTTGAGCGAAAATTTGACCCCCGCCACATACCCGAAAACTCACCAAAATTGGCACACACCTGGGATAAATTGAAAATGAATTTTCGGCAAAGAGAACGTCACCCCCCCGAATTCGATGACATCATGGCGAGCGTTCCCGTAAAAAAAATGAATGGGCCGAAATTTGCTTATGGGGCCAAAAAAAAATATTTTAAATTAGAGCTACGAAACCTAAACACGCGTGTTGGAGATATCCCAAAGAAGTTTTGAAATCATTATGGGATGGCCACACGACCTACGGCTTGGCGGCCATTTTGTGGCGAACTTTGAGAAATGGCGATTTTCGTGTTTTTTGACAGTATGGGAAAACGACACTTTTGTTTGTGCGAAGTTCACGAAATCGGACACACATGCCACCAGCTTGATTCTACAACTACCAGAGAAGTTTCGTTGACCTTTGACCTTGGGAAGGGGCGGCCATCTTGAATTTTCATTAAAAAGCACCTTTAGTAATGTATACAAACGAAAACTCGTCCTAGGGATTTTTATCGATCTTCTTAAAACTTCTCGGGCATCAGTGGCAAGCTACTGTGGACAAAATGTTGGAATTAGAAGTTGTAGATTTTGAACGGCGTGCGCGTGGCGAATTCGCAACCGCCGCCATTTTAGCTAGCTCGCACATATTTTATCGGAATGTTGTGAAATTGAAATATGCGATTCCCTGGCCCACACTGAACAAAACGATGCCACATACGACAAAATCGATAAAGGAATGTGGCCGTGGTAAGCAAAAAACGATCGCAAAAAAAAGTGCTGACTCGGCAAAAAAAAAAAATTCGGATTTTTTTTTTAAGAATCGGCTAACGAAACCCAGATAACTTTGTTGGATATATCCAATCAAACTTTTGAAATCATTACGTGATGGCGACACGACCTATGGTTTGGCGGCCATTTTGTGCCAAAATCGGCCATTTTGAGATTTTCGCGTTTTTACACAATATGGAAAAATGAACTTTTTTTCGAGCGATTTTCACGAAATTTCACACACATGTCCCTAGCGTAAGTCTACAATCACCTCTGGAGTTTCGTCGACCTTTGACCTCGGGAAAAGGCCGCCATCTTGAATTTTCTATAAAAAACACCTTTACCATCAGATTCAAACGTAAACTTGTCGTTGAAATTTTCAACGATCATCTCGAAACTTTTTGGGCATCAATGGCAAGCTACTGTGGAAAAAATGTTGGAATTAGAAGTTGTAGATTTTGAACGGCGTGCGCGTGGCGAGCTAGCAAAGTGGCGCACTGTTATAACTCCCATGCCTTTCAATACAATACAGTGAAAATTGAATGCTTGCATTTATGCCTGGATCTGAATACATTGAAAAACACTGGACAAGGACATATAAGGAATGTGGGCGTGGTTAGCATAAAACCACTGTTGCTAAGGACAACAAAAAGTTTACTTTTCCCGATTCGTCCGAAACTGACGTCAATCTGTTCGTCTTCCCGAGGCAAACAAAACATAAAATGGTTGCTATGGAGATAAATCAACAGAAAAGCCGCCATTTTGAAAAAAAGTGGTTTTTTGTCAACTCATGACATAAAGCTTTCACCAATGGAGCAATGTGTTTTTCTGAGTAAGTTAATGATAATGATCGCTATGCTAGCACTTTTAGTCACATTAGCATAGCTAGCATAGTTAGCATAATTAGCATCTTGAGGAATGTGTTTTTCTGAGTCAGTTGATGATGCTGATCGCTATGCTAGCAATTTTAGCCACATTAGCATAGCTAGCATAGTTAGCATAATTAGCATTTTAAGTAATGTGTTTTTCTGAGAGAGTTAATGATGCTGATCGCTATGCTAGCACTTTTAGTCACGTTAGCATAGTTAGCATTTTAAGTAATGTGTTTTTCTGAGAGAGTAAATGATGCTGATATTAGGATAATTAGCATTTGCAGCTTTGACTAGCCTTAATCAAAGTTTGGCGGTGAGGGCGGTGAGGTTATGAACGGCATGTGCGTGGCTAGCTAGCAAAGTAGCGCACTGTTATAACTGTTGTTTTTCAATGGACTTCTGTGAAATTTGAATGCATGCATTCATGTGAGGAGCTGAACATAATGAAAAAGACTGGACATGGACATATAAGGAATGTGGGCGTGGTCAGCATAAAACCACTGTTGCTAAGGACAACAAAAGGTTTACTTGATCCGATTCATCTGAAACTGACATCGATCTATTCCGCCTCCCAAGCCGACCAAAACACAAAATGGTTGCTATGGAGATAAAATCAACAGAAAAGCGGCCATTTTGAAAAAAGTAAGATTTTTTAATCAACTAATGACATAGCTCTCACCAATAGAGCAATGAGTTTTTCTGTGTCAGTTGATGATGCTGATCGCTATGCTAGCAATTTTAGCTATGTTAGCATAACTAGCATAGTTAGCATAATTAGCATCTTAAACAATGTGTTTTTCTGAGAGAGTTGATGATGCTGATCGCTATGCTAGCAATTTTAGCCACATAAGCATAGCTAGCATAGTTAGCATAATTAGCATTTTCTTCTTCTGAGTTGATGATGTTGATCGCTATGCTAGCACTTTTAGCCATATTAGCATAGCTAGCATAGTTCGCATACTTAGCATTTTGAGCAATGTGTTTTTCTGAGACAGTTGATGGTGATCACCATGCTAGCACTTTTAGCCACATTTGCATAGTTAGCATAATAAAAATGTTCAGTAATGTGTTTTTCTGAGAGAGTTGATGATGCTCATCACTATGCTAGCACTTTAAGCCACATTAGCATAGTTAGCATAATTAGCATCTTAATGTGTATTTCTTAGTCATTTGATAATGCTGATCCCCATCACTTTTAGACATATTTGTATGAAGTTACATTTATCCAGTCATACACCTACATATCACAAAGTCTATTTGGTTATGAGCGATACACTGTAATGAGGTGCCTATTGGATTGAGTGGAAATGATAGCGGACCCACCAGTCAGATGAGCTCCAGGCTTCTTCCTGTTAGCTACAGACAGGCACAATGACTTAAAAACCCTTTATGACTGAAGTGATTACCTTATTTCACTGTTACCTCCTTGTAAAATTGTTTTTGTTTCATCTTCACTGGACTCATCTCAATTAGAGCACAATATATTTTTAAGTCAATTTATAACATGGGAAATTGATGTCTGGAAATAAAGCCATGCTTGATTAGCTATAGAATAAAATGGCAACTGATTTGACATTTTAAAACCCCTTAACTGCCTGTTCAGTTATTTTTTGCCAAGCTGACCCTCTTTCCGTAAGTGATGCAGCAGTATTACTTTCATTTAAAAGAGACAGGATCGAATTCTTCAAATGCCTTTATTAAAACCGCCAGCCATTTTAATACAAATCAATGCAACCAATTGAGAACAAGATAACACATTTACATGATATACATTTCATATTTCTATATTTATTAAATACAAAACAATTCATTATCAACTTATAATAATCTTTAATAAAAAAAAAAAACTTTAGAATAATTTTTTTTGGAAGACTATTTAATTTGACGTTTCATGTCAAAGTCAAAGAATTTTCAAGGACACTGCAGGGAGTTGAACCCCGTCTGGCTGAAGCCAGAGTACCAACTACCAGTGCCTTTTGCTTTTTTTGACTGAACATGGAAGCAAAACCTGAATTCCAACCAGCATGACGACTTCAAATGATCAAATACACTTGAACTAACTGTTAATGTATTACCTTTAAAAACTATCACAAAGTACGTGTTTGTCACATGCTAGTTGAAATACAGTAAAAGAAACCAAACATTTTCTAACAATTTAACATGAACAAAATATAACTTGTAACATGAACACATTAAAAAGTATCAATAACTCATCAATTTGTCTTTGATAGTTAAAACACTCAATAATATGCTGTTCTGAAAGAAAGCTAAAGTTACTTCAACACTTTTAGACCCCCCCCCTTACATTTACTATTTTTCAATATAAAGAAATCCAACAATTATGTGGTATCTTAGAATAAACACCAGTCTCTCCATCAGAAAACTTCCCCCCTCTAAGATGTACTAAATGAACAGAAGATTCCCTCTTCTTAGCTAAGACAGACTTGACTTCTTCATAAGCCTTCATTAAGACCTCCAACGGTGCACGTTTCCTCTCTCCTTCACTTTCCATGGTGGATCATGAATTTGGTGATCAATTGAAAGGACTTCAGCGTGCACGTCCATCACTCCTGGAGCTCTGGGATTATCAGATGGTGAGTTAAACCTTTCTGGAACAGGGTGCAGGTCTTAAGAGGTTAAAACATTTTTTCAACTGGAGAATTATCTTTGGTTTCACATGAAAATGCAATTCCAGGAACGGCAGCAGCAGCAAACTCCTTATATCTGAAACTTAAGGGAGAAATACAGTTTTAAACTGGTACAAAATAATCAAAAAACATTTACATGATAATATTCTATGTTATATAATTCAAATCCTAATCAATTCTTTATCGACATATAATAATCTTTAATAAAAAACTTTAGAATAATATTTTTTGGAAGACTATTTTGATGTTTCATGTCAAAGTCAAAGAATTTTCAAGGACACTGCAGGGAGTTGAACCCCGTCTGGCTGAAGCCAGAGTACCAACTACCAGAGCCTTTTGCTTTTTTTGACTGAACATGGAAGCAAAACCTGCATTCCAACCAGCATGAGACTTCAAATGATCAAATACACTTTAAGTAAATGATTTTCTAATTACTTAAAAAGAAAACTATCACAAATTACATGTTTTAGTGTCACATGCTTGTTGAAATACAGTAAAAGAAACCAAACATTTTAGAACAAATGAACATGAACACATGCATTAAAAATACAAAAAGAACATCTTACCTTTGGCCCTTAGAATACTCATCTGTTGTGAAAGAAACCTGAAATCACTGCAACACTCAGACCCCCCCCCCCCCCCCCCACACACACACACACAATTCCTGGTTGTCACTATAAAACAAATCTAACGACGATTCCCCACCCTACAATAACCACCAGGCTGCCTCCAGCAGAAAACTCCCCCCTCTAGGATGCAGTGAATGAACAGAGGATCCCCTCGTGGTCACTGAAGTAAGTTTGACTGACCACGGCCTTGACTGTGAATTTAGAAGTTTTAACATAGACATGGTCTATGATGGTCTCCCCCCTCTCTGTTGTGGGAGAAGTGACATGCTGTCTGAAGCCTCTGTCCGTCATCAGATTAAAAATGGAAGAGGACTTCAGGATGTCTTCATTAAAATCTCCCATCACTACAACTGATTCACTCTGACTTTCTAACCAAATGACTAAATCCTGTAGGTGAGATCTAAACAGCACCACAGGATAGGAGGGGGGGCGATACACTACAGCTAAGACTAAATTTAGAGCCAGACTCCTGTAAACAACACACTCCAAATTAAGGTCTGGCTTGTCCAGAATCTGGTAGTCTCCTCCGTCCCTACAGTAGATCCCAACCCCCCCATGTTGCTGGCTCTTCAGGCCAACTAATGCTGGGTTGGTTCCACTGTAGGAAAGCCCTCTGGGACGGCTGTGGAAACTGAAGCCGTCCATTTGGACAGCTTCTAAGGCAGAGCTAGGGGTCAGCCATGTCTCTGTCACAGCAATGCAGTTGGGCTGCAGCTGCTGTGTACAGTGGGCCAGATAGGAGACATGTCTGAGTAATCCCTGAACATTCAGCAGGAAAACTCTGAAAGAAGACGGGTCACATCTTCTTTCATCACTCAGGAGGGGGGGCATCTTCTGCAGAGCAGCCTTCGCATGTTTATTGCAGTAAATCGCCTTTTCCTTAAAATCCCTAATAATTAACCCCTCGATGGTCCTGACCCGACTCACAGCAACGTACACCTGACCAGCAGCAAAGATCTTATTAAAGGAGACCACAGCCTGGTCCACGGTCAGGCCTTGAACCTTGTGGACGGTACAAGCCCATGCCAGCTTGAGTGGGAACTGTCTCCTCATCCCCCCCTTTTTGCTCACCCGCTCTTCCTCGGGCTCTATAGCAGTGGAACCAGGCAAGTCGGCTTTGGCACACGTTCTCCGAGCTATTTTCCCAATTTCCTCATCATCAAATTTGACATAAACATATTTTGGAAACCCCCCCTCTGTGTAGGATTCAATGTGGGTGACTATGCCGCATGCCCCATTTACCAATCCATCTGTGATGTCTAAGTTTTTGCATAGCATCACTCGAGCGTTGACTCCCAATAACAGCCTCTCTTCCAAACAGCTGTTCTTCACTTTTTTGTGATGCCCACTCATCAGTTGCAGTTTACCCGTCTCTTTACTCGGGATGAAGTCTTCTGCAACAATTTCACAGAAGTCTTCACAGGTAATTTTGAGCCGCTCCAAGTTGTGTTCAAACACTTGGGCGTTGGTGGAGAAAATGTGCAAAGCCGAGCTGTCCTCGCCCGTTTCACACTGCTTCAGCATTTGCACGTCACTGGGCAACAATTTGGTGTTTTTTGTTCGCGTCCTAAGCCTGTTTAGCATCTGTGCAAATGCTTGGTCTTTCTGTCGGACGATCTCTGTCAGTTCAACCACTTTGAAGAACGTGGACCACAAATTGACGTCAGATGTTTCTCCATAAAGTGGTTTCCCTTTAACGGGAGGCAACTGATAGAAATCTCCAACAGCAATAATTGACACTTTTCCAAATGGGGAAAAGTCACCTGTTTGTTTAATTTGTCGCAGTCTGCCGTGGATGTAGGTCAATAGTCTGTGGTCCACCATGGAAATCTCATCTATGATCAAAATCTGCAAATCGTGGTACTTAACGCGCAAAGAATTAAGTTTCTCCTCGCCCAAAGGAGAGTACGGCAGACGGATATCTTTACCGATTCCAAATGTAGTGTGAATGGTTGCTGCCTTCAGACTGTAGGCAGCAATCCCTGTGGGGGCGGTCAGCAGAACCGACACGGCGTCCGGCTGGAGACACAGAGGTGACAGCAACCTCGTAGCCTCGTACTGGATCGCTCTGATCAGGTGGCTCTTTCCAGTCCCTGCACCGCCTGTAACAAACATGTGCAGAGGATCTGGGTTCTGACCTGAGACCTTCTGTAAACACCACTCTCTGACATGCAGGAAGGTGGAGAGCTGCCGCTCATTCAGAGAGCTGATGAGCAACAGCCCCTCCTCCCTACTGAGACCGGGACTCTTCTCCAGTCGAGCAGCTTCAGCACGGAGAACATCCAGATCTGGAATGTCCTCCTGATGTTCTCCCTCTGTCCCTCTCTCTACCAGCTGCTCTCGCTGCTCCATCTCACTCTCCCGCTGCTCCAACTGGGCCCCGGGGACCAAAATGTCCCATGCAGCCTCCAAAAACTCTGCATCCGTCAGCTCGGCCTGGGCCAGCTCCAACGCATCGGCCTCACGCTCGAACTTCTCCCGGTTGCGATCAACAACACTTTCAACTGTTTGTTCACCGCTACGAAGACGCACCGTACCGTTCTTATAATAATCCTGGTAAAATTTGAAATCCTGCGGTTTCAGGTCGTCGTCCGTGCGATACGGGAGGAATAATTGGAGTATGCTCAAATGAAACCGCTCCGGATTTTTGTGCTCGGAGAAGCGCGCATAACGGACGACTGCAGGTTTGGTTCGTGTACGTTTTACGACCAGACCGCAATTATTTTGGAGCTCCACCGCATTTTTGGAGCTTTCGTTTTTGGACAGCAATCGATATTCGGACGCGAAAGTAGCGATACACAGGTCGTCAAATTCCTGATCGTGGGGCCTATTTTTGTACCGGTCCACGATGTTAAGCATCCACTGGGACCCGGACTCGTCTTGCTGCTGCAGAACAGCAAGCGGTTTGCTCATCCTAATGATGTTGTCCCCGGTTGGAATGAACACAACTTTTCTGGAACATTCTTTTAGGTGCATATTTGCCAATCTATACACTGCTTCTTGAGCCGATACGTGCCGATTATGTAAATAGACGGTGCCTAATTTCTTCAGTGTCTCTTTTGCACTGGCGTTTCCTTTTTCCGCTTCTTTTTGTGTGTTTCTTAACAGAAGGCCAATTTCGCGCTCTTCTTTTGAGATGTACGAGATGATGTACACGACGCAAGCGAACGCATCAACGATGTACTGAATGTCCATGTTTGCATTCCAACATTTTAACAGGGACTTGTTGTAGGGGTTGATCCAGATTTCGTTTTTGTTTCTTTTTAGGACGACCTGGCTTCTCCGATGGCAGGCCCTGAACAGTTTCTCGTATATTACCTGGTCAATTTGGAAATACTCAAAGATCTGTTCCAGGGTTTCCAATTCTGATTTGTCGTCATTTACAACGCGGTTAATTTCTGTCAGAAATAGAAATGCCTCCTCAGCAATCTGCTTCTTCATGTCAATCTTCCAGCAGATGCATTCTAATTTGGATACTTCCCCGGCTTTGACGTTCGGGTCAGTACATTTGGGGCATTTCACAATCTTTTCGTCTTCGATTACAAATGTGCGGCCGGATGCTGTTTTTGGAAAGTTGAAGCGACATTTGGTCCCCCCCTTCTTACATGACTTGGTGTGGTTCCTAGAGTGCTGCTGGACAGCCAGAACAATTTCCTTCAAGACGTCGTCATCCAGAGGAATCTCGCAGGTGACGTATCTATCAATGAACGCCGCGACCTCCTCTTCCGACTCTTTCCCTAACCGTGGAGCCCCCTCAATCCAAAACAACACATGCACGTGAGGGGACCCACGCTGCTGGAACTCAATCCTATAAAAGAAATCCACAATTTTCCCTATAGGATTAGCCGGAGACATCAGGACCACCCTCAGGAAACAGTGCCAGCGGAAGTCAAACATGCGTGCCGCTGTGACACTGTTCCTGCGCAACAACTCACACCTCTCAGCCCAATCTAACTGGTCAGCTGTCTGGGTTCTCCCCTCCTGTCTTAAGACAGTGTCGAGGAGATTTTTCCAACGCATGTCGGCAGCAGAGAACGAACAGAACCACGTTGGAATACCCAGCTGACGAACACAGGCCAACAGGTCCTTCTGTGTTGCCTGCCAGAATGCCGGAGTGCCTCGAATAGGCCGGAGGAAACAAAATCCCTGATCTGCATCCAGCAGCTTCTTCAGGGATTTCTCAGAAAGTGCATCTGCACTGACACCTTCAGATGCACTTCCTGATTTCTCTTTTCTGAGAGCCACAGAAACACTAGAAACTACTTTCTCCACCTCCGACATGTACTGTGCAAAGAAGATGTACTCGACGTTCTGTGCAAACCTACCGTCAGCATGGAGGATCCTGTTGTTAAAGTAACGCGAGAGAGTCAATTTGAACTTTCTGTTTTCGTGGTAAACGTTTTTACCATCGGGAAAGATGACAGGGAAGCACTTGGCTTCATTTTCCCGATTAGTCAATAATCGGACCGGATTGTTTCCTTCCGCCGGGGCCAAATTCAAAATGTCTTCAAAATACTGGTCCAGGACTTCTTGGCCGATGTCCACTGGGAACAGAGCAGAATCTTGGAACATGCAGTGATTCTGTCTGTCATGGAGAAGCTCATCTTCTCCATCATCGGCCTCATCCTCTTTTTCATCTTTTTTGTCCGTCTGCTTTTCTGGTTCGTTGCGATTTTCTTCTTCCAATTCTTCCTTACAAAAGTCATTGAGCCAAGCTTCATTAAACTCTATGTCTTTGTAATATTTATTGTTGCGTTTCAAATACTGCAAGGCCCGCCTAATGTGCATGGTATCTACAAACTGATACTCATAATGACCTTTGTAAGTCAGTTTACGCTTTAATTTGACGCGCAGCAGAGACCCTTCCATGTCAGACCGAGGCAGCACATTGGTCGTTTGCACCAAGTTGGCAGGAACACACGTGATTGGGCCGTGAACACCATTCTGCCCACCTTTAGGCAGAGCAAGCATCTTCATGAAAGGTATATGCAGTGCAATCAGATGCTGCTCTAAGCTATTTAAACACGCCAACTCAGGTGGGACAGGACACACCTCCAGATTATTACCGACCCACTCAGGCGGGGTCAGACCTCTCTTTAACTTGGAGTCGCAGCAGTGGCAAATCCACAGCGCGCTCCTCGCCGTCCCTACAAACAAACACGGGCTCTCACAGTCCATGTTGCAGCGGTGCAGGTAGTCCTCACTAATGCACACATCTGCAATCTCTGCCATCTTCCTGGATTTGCTGTACGTCTCCCTGACGCACAGCAAAACCTGGTGATGAAACAGAAGTCTGTTGCACACACAGCAAACAAACTCTGGACCTTTTTCCACCTTTTTTAGGAAGTCCTGCATGACTTCCTGGAAACTCTCTGCCTTCTTTTTATTCAACTGCCTCTTCAGTTGAACATTACTTATGACACTTTTCCTAAACCCAGGATTTTCCCTATATTTCTTTTTGATTGCAACATTAACCTTAATTCTGTGTGTGGGATCTCTTTTATTCTTCTCTACACTCTGAGCTTTCACCATGGTCCTATGTGCTGCATCTCTTTTATATTTTTGAATGCTAAGACTTTTCTTCATGGTCCTGTGAGCGGAATCTTCTCTGTATTTGGTTTTCCTTTGGATTTTAACTTTCTCCATTACGTCACCATATTTTCTTTTCTCTTTCGACTTTAACATTTCTCTATAATCCTCATTTTCCTTGTATGTTATTTTTTGACGTCTCCTATTTATCAACTTCACTTTCTGTCTGTAACTTGCATCTTTAAAGTATTTTTTTTGGACGACAAGTTTTAACCGTTCCCTCTCGCTGTCTTTGCAGATTTTTCGTTTCAACTTTTTTGCTGTCTGTCCTCTTTTTAGGTATAACAAGTATTTTGAAGTCAATTTTCCACATTTGCTTTGGTTGTCAATTATTAAATTTGTCTTTATGTCTGTAGAACAAATATAATCTTTTTCGTGTGAACGCATGTAATATGTTGTTGGTTGTTTGTTGGCAGAGGGACAACAACCAGCACAGCGGTCCTGTTGTGGATCTTTTACACACACAACAGTCTCAAAATGTGTTCTACCACAATTTTCTATATAAATGGCATTTTCTGAAAATTTTTGACCGCTGCTCTGGTGCCGAAGCCACCTGCCATCAAACAAGACAAAAACATTTACTCCCAATAGATCAGCTGTGGCCTGAATTTCCACGTCTGTTGCCCAAGTACTAACGAACCGCATTCTAGATTTGGTGATGTACTCAGCCACAGAGGAGTACTCCCGCCCAATTACCCAACTATACAGATCAGGGTTAGTTTCCAATTGTTTAACGACCGCTAACCGAATTTTTCTGTGGCTATTTTGGGATCCGCTCACAGCCTGAGAGATGGCCCTAAAATAACAATTTCCATCTCCTATTATTCTTTCGTTGGTGCAGGGGGGCCCTAACAAACCAATGGGAGGAGCAGGTGGGGCATTACAATTTTGGAACTCAATATTTAACTTTGAGCACAGAGCCTGGCAGACATCCTGATTTAAAGGGTTAAAATAGAAAATTTCCTGCTCAGGCTCACTAAAAATTACTTCCTGTTCCTCCACAGCAACATCATCTAATTTAACCTTTTTAAGGCTTTCACTTGAAGGGCCTGCATTATCAATCTTTAATTCAATTTTTCGTTTTGTTGCTGTCTTTTTAGGTTCTACTTTGATGTCTACTGAAGTGTCAGTCAAGAGGCTCTCTTTGCAGAGGTTCAGGGAGTTCCTTTCTGCAGGACTTCCTAAGAAAGGGTCAAACATTTCTGAAGATGAAAAAATAACAACGCCAACTATTTCAAACTCTGTGAGGGCAATGCCCTTGACTGACCTCTGCAGGTAGTCATGAACTTCCCCCACAGAGTCAAAAAACAGAACTACACTGGATCCATCAGGGACCCTCATCCCTTCAGGACTGCGAGAATGGGAGTCTATAACAGCCCAGCGTCCATTCTCAGCAATGACGGCACACGTGTTCTCACACAGTGTCAGCAGACACGTGTTGTACTGTGCCGTCATCCGAACCAACCCCTCCTTCAGGGGAACCAACACACCAGCATCAATGAACTCACCCGAATTGATTCTAGCATCCCCACTAACAACTTCCCCAAAAACACAGGACAGTTCAACCCCGTCTACCACTACTTGACCTGGAAGTTCAGTCACTCTCAGAAAACCTGCAGAGTCAGAGATTTTGTTCTGTCTCTGCAGGTCCGAGTAAACCTGATCTCCAGCAAGCAGCACAGAATCCAACTCACTACTGTCCCACTGAAAAACACTTTTAACAGTGTGTTTGGCAGCAGCCACCAAAGAGATGGCCATGCACTGCCGCCCACTGTTGCTGCCAAACAGCTCACTGCCCTGGTGGAACGATCCTCTGATGCTGGGGAACTTTAACGTACCAGCAGCAGGAACAGGACCAGGCTCCTGGACCTCAGAAGTTTCCAGCTCATCATCCGAGGAGCCAAACGTCACACCAACCTCCATGTCGACTGAACTGCAGTCTGACACAACCTGAACACTAGAACTGGCAGGAGCAGGAACCACCTCACTGTTGTTTTCAGAGGGACCAAACAAGATGACGGGATCTGAACTTGGCTGAACCGCACAACAAATGCAGGAAGGAGAACAGCTCTTACCTTTGCTGCTCTTCTTACCTGCTGCAGCAGGCCGTCCACGCTGCTGCTGGTCCTTTAGGAAAAGAGGAGAAAAGAAAGACGTTACTGTCAAGGAAAAAACATGATTTTTATATTCTTAATAAATCAATCCTAAACACCTCAAATCAAATTCATAAATGCACTGGTCATCAATTTCAGGCTTAGGAAGCATTTTGATCATACTTGCCCAAGAATCATGTCTGCTACTAAAGGAGCACACAACAAAAGCTTAAGTAGGAACACAGACAAACATGTCAAACTTGAAATGACCATAAATAAATAAAAACATCATCAATATTGAGCTATTTTCTTTTCTTCTCTCACCTGGTCCACAGGCCGCTCCACCGTCACGTCCTTGGTAGGAGACCTCGGTGTCACCCCCACACGGTCCTGCACACAAACATGAAATGTATTTAGTGTCACTTTTACCATAAACTATGTAGTGCAGGAGCATTCTGAATGAATGAAACTACAAAGTCATTATACCTGGGCCGGCACCCTCTCCTTCCTGGCACGCCTGGCAGGTGAAGGCCGGGGTTTCACCTCCACGTGCTCGGGGACCTCCGCCTTAGTGAAAAACAGAAGAACACAAAAATACACACCATTAAATGTGTTTAACAAAGAACATCTCACTTTAAAATCTGTTTCTAGAACACACAACACTGTAATGTGTGCTCTTCTTACCTGGGGCCTGGGGGCAGCCCTCTGGGATGCAGCCACAGCCCTCCGGCGACGTCTAGCACGAGACGTCTGAGGAATAATGACAAACACCAGAGAAAAGTATTTAGGAGCAGTTATAAAGCTATTCTGAACTCTGAGCATCAAGACAAAACAGTTACCTTGTTCCCAGCGGGAACAGGCGCAGCAGCTCCAGCACAGTCCAGATCTGACGGGTAGAATTTGTCCATCAGATCCAGAATAGCAGGGCTGAAGCGCACGGGCGACACCGGGAGAGGAGCAGCCTGTGGAATAGAAACACAGAAATGTTATCATGTGGACACAACACACACACTGCAGTTTTCTTTTTCCTGCAACTCACCTGCTCCAATCCCCGCCCGTGCCAGGATGCCAGAGGAGAGCGGTCTGCACCCGAAGGACTGGCTTTCTGTAGAGAAGGAGAAAGAAAGAGGAAACTATTTAGACACTTGAACTAGCCTCTTCCATGGACCACAGACCTGCTCTGCACACGCCACTTCTGGTCTGGTTTCAGGAAGCTGGATTCACCTTGAACACAGGGACAAGTTTAAAACAGGAAAAATCATTTCATTTGTATGAAATGAGCTGACGCTTACCTTTGCCTTCCCTACCTTGCAAGCCCACTCAAAAGGGTTGGTTGGAGGAGGGGACACAGGGTGCTCCCTCACAACCACCTTAGGAGGGGCTCGCCGCACGGCAGGCCGGGGCGACGCAGGAGGAGGCGCCTGGACCTCTGGCTCCACCAGCTGCAGAGCAGAGTAGTTCCACAGCAGGGAAGCCAGAAGGACCATCCCTCCATCATCACTCAGGTGGACCTGAGAGACACAAAAAAACAAGAAAACCCACAAGATTTGATTTGAGACTTATAGTACTGAGATAAGCTGCCTGCATCAAGAACAACCAGAACCATCAACCTACCCCATCGCGGGCCCACAGCGCCAAGTGGTCCATGCTGAAGTGCTCAGCAACAGACAGGTACTTAATGCCTGCACAGGAAAGAAAGTTAGTGAACTGTTCCCCCAGACAATCATCTACATGACAACCAACAAGGACATGATGTTATACCCATCTGCGCCGCCACCCGGTTGAAGTCCTGGCGGAGGAACGTCTGCAGGTCCGGGGCCACAGTCAGGCGAGGCGGGAAGTCCAGGACGAAGAGCTGGTAAAACAATCCCACAAACACACAAACCAGAGTCGGCTTCAGTAATCACACTTCCTGCTGCTGCCCCCCCCCCTCTGCTTCTCTTCATCGTGCAACGATTCAAACACACTTACCTTGGACCACTTGGACTGGAGCAGAGTCAGGAGCCGCCTGAAGTCCACAGCTGCCTCGGGGAGCGTCCGGCTGGCCGTCAGGTTGTTGCTGGGGGCGAGAAGACACACAAGATCGGGGGTACGTGGAATGTTTGCGTGCCTTACCTCTGTGTACAGCTCGGCTGCACTGGCGCCAGGGGTGGACATGAACCCGAAGGTCATGCCCCCACCCCCAGGCATCCGGACGATCCCGTCCACCAGGGCGCGAAGGTGGGAGTCTCCTACCACCAGGACGAACTGAAACACATGCAGTTGTTGTCATAGCCATAACTTACACTGGGTAACCGTCAGTCACAGGTACGTTACCTTCTCCCCGGGAGACTCTGGCGGCACAAGGCACTTGTGGCTCTTCCCGGTGGCAGAAGACACTGGCCATCTCCGTACGGGGTGCCTAAACCCAGTGCCGGAGCCTGGGAAACACAACACGTTAGAGTGTGTTCTCTTTTTAGCCAACAGCACATACACATGCATTAATTCATCAAAGATTAGGGAGCAGAATAAAAACTGATGCAATAATGGAGAAAAAAAAATCTCTGTTACTTACGTGAACTCGGAGCACTCGGGCTTGGATGGCCAGGCGGTCCCAGGTCCATCGGCGTGAAGTTCCTGGCCCGGGCCCTCCGGTGTCCCTTGCCCCTTGGCATCTGCACAAAGATCATAAACACACAAAAACACACAAAAACCACTTTTAGCACAACCAGTATTTTTAGAATAAGATAATTTTGTCTAATATACATTAAAACTCTAATTTTCCTTGACAATATAAATAATAGCAGTACATTGCACGTTGCTTTCAGAATAAACTTTAGAAAAAGATTTACAGCAAGCAAAAATAGTTGTCACTGTTGGTGAGCCGTCAATCATGTATTCATTACTTCTCTTGATCTATTCCAAAACACAGAATGAAATAATGTGCTTTGAATCTTTTTTTGTTTTAACCAACGGATCTTAAAGAAAATCTAACTTTTTACCACTATTTTCCTCCAGAGGATTCACAGATCACAAACAGGCCTTTGATTTAGCATCAAGTCAGCAGATAAACTTCAGTTTCATCAAAACAACAAATCAACAATCCAACATGCAGCTTCATGCGTGATCAGCACTTTCATTCAGAAGAAAACCAGCACGCAGCAAGCCCAAACATCCATAGGTAAATTCATACTAAAAAAAAAAAAAAATCAATCAATAAAATCACAATAGGCAGAGTCACCAGTAAAGTCAGAAATTAGAAGAGATAAAAGCATTGTTCATAGAAATTTAACCAAATGTTTGCCACATCGTTAAAATGACAAAGAAATGAAATAAAAAGCATCCACAGTCTATTTGTAATGATCTTAAATCCATGTGATGTACTTACACTGCTTCATGTAAGACATTAGCAAATGCTGTGACCACGTGAGCAGAAGCAGGACATGTAAAACTCCATGAACTCCACTAGAATAGAAAACGGCAAAAAAAAACAATAGAAAATACATCACCAGGTGCTTCACAGGCCTCTCTCATGTCAGAAAACTGATTTAGTGCAGCAACCAGCATGTTCAAATTCTGCAGCAGAAAAAAAAAAAAAACGTCTGAGCTCTGACTGTGCAGCTACAAGTTAGATTTATTATAATTAAGATTTTTATCTGAACTATCGGTTCATTTTCATGGAAAAAACAATTTAAATACTAGGAAACAACATTTTTTTCAAGTTTTTTTTTTTTTTACTTTGGAGAAAAGCACACCTGTTTTTAAAAATAAGAGTCTTTGAAAATGAACATTAACAGTTCAAAATGGCTTCTTCTGCTAAATATATGAAGTCTATTTTTGTGAGCCATCAGTTCTTTATTCATTACTTCTCTTAATCTATTCCAAAACACTTCTACAGAATTAGAATAATGTGCTTTAAATCTTTTGTTTAACCAACAGATCTTAAAGAAAATCTAACTTTTTACCACTATTTTCCTCCAGAGGATTCACAGATCACAAACAAGCCTTTAATTTAGCATCAAGTCAGCAGATAAACTTCACAGTTTCAGGAGATCCTCAGCCATAAATCCACAGATCTGACTAAATTCAACTTAATCAATGCCTGGGGTTACACAATCTCAGAAACTTGCATCAATACAACAATCCAACATGCAGCTTCATGCGTGATCAGCACTTTCATTCAGAAGAAACCAGCAGCACCAGCAAGCCCAAACCATCCATAGGTAAATTCATACTAAAAATCACAGAATTCAAATAAAATCTACCAAATAGAATCAATCAAAACATGCAGGAGTCAGTTAAAATGAGCAAAGAAACATGAAATAAAAGCATCCTAGCAGGTTCTACTTGTAATGATCTTACAAAATCATGTGAACTTGGACATTTTAAACACACAAAATACTCCAATTTAAAGATGTCTTAAGTACTAATGAACTCCTATGGTCTAAAAAAAAGAACATTAAATACATAAATGCTTTACCTCTTTGGCAGAGAAAAATTTAGAAAGCAAAGCAGAATTTTTATGTGCAGCTTAGAAACTTTCTGCTTTTTTTTGGAACTGCAACTTTTAATGCAATTTAAGAAATTTTTATTTCCAAATTGTGAATGAAAGCAATAACAATAAGCACTGAAAAACAGTTAAAACAAATTATATATATCATATATATAACATCACTGAGCAATAACACAATAAAAGAGACAATACCTCAATAAGCAATACAGCAGCAACACGCATGAACAGCGACCCCCCCCCCCCCCACACACACACACACAGAGCATTCCGGCAACTTCAAACGCACCGACCCCTTTGAAGTTAAAGCTAAATATCCAAGAAGAAGCTAAGCCACTAATAAATTACACAAATGCAACACTCACAACAGCAGAAAAATAAATCTAGCATTTTCCTCTCAAATACTAACTTTGGGTCCTTCCATAGACTGACTACCTAACGCAAGCTAGCTAGCTTCAGAAAAAAAAAAGTTTTTCTTTGATGTTAAGCTAGCTTCGACACGAGGCAAGGTCACGGATAAAATTACACAAATGCAACATTCATTTTCACAACAGCAGAAATATAAAAAAGAATTTTACTCCCAAATAACTTTAAGTTTGGGTCTTACAATCCACCAACTTGCTAACGCTAGCTTAGCTAGCTAGCTTCAAAGCGGCCTCCTGTGAAGTCAAGCTAACTTTGACTCACAGCAAACAAAGTGACTAAAATGCAACACTGGTTTTCACAACAGCAGAAATATAAAACACAAGCATTTTACTCTCAAATACGTCCGAAATATTTATAAAACGCTTACCTTATCGTCCGAAAAAGAGGACCGGGGCAAAAATGGAGTCCTAAGAGTAGAGAAGGAAAAAAAGGGGGGAGGGTAAAGAATAAAAACTCTGAGAAAAAAGCGGAGATGGAGTTAAATCCTCTGTTGGTGGAAGTAACAGGCAGTAGAGATGCTTCTCTGGCGAAAATCAGCCGATCCTCTGGATGCAGAAACCAAGGAAAACCCTTTCTCACAGAGCTCTGACAGACACGTCCGATCACTCAGAAGTCCCACGAGAAAGGGACGAGTTCTCCTTCGTTCTAGAAGCTTCTACGACCGTGGACCAATCACAGACAGCCACACCCCAAATTGTGGACATGATAGGACAGAAAACGGGCGAAACCATTTGTAGGACTTTTGCAACTACAAATCACAATACTTTATTATTCACAACGTTTTAAGCACTGACTCAGTATTACTTACTGTTTGCAGAAAAAAGAGTGAATCTGTGACCTAAATTACAACAATTACAATGCTTTTCTATTATATTGCAGCAGCATTTATTTAATTCCTTTAAAAATGTGTCTAACACAGCAGCTTCACAAAATGGCGGCTCCCTGGTTAGAATACAAACGTTTAATATATAATGTATTTTTAATAAATGACTCTTTTGAGACATTTCTAAGGAATACAAACTAATTTGACATTAAAATACACCTTTGTGAATGGTACAAGATGTTTTTATCACACTTTGTTAGCAGAGAGTTGTGTTTTTTATTGGTGATGACTTATGAACATGATGTACCACAACAGTTAAAATGTATTTACATTTTAAAGGAGACAAAAACTATATCAATGTTTTTCTCCAAAAAACCCTGATTACTATTTTCAATTTAAATAAATAACCACCTGTGTATTTAAAAATGATTATAGATTTTTTATATTGGTTACATTCGTTTCCCTAAAATTTGGAAGCCTATTTTTTTAAGTACAGAGCATCTTTATCTCATCAGAAAAAATAAATACCCACCTGTCCACATTCAGTGAGGTTTGAACTGCTCCATTTCTCCTTTACAGACTGATGGTTTTCTTTAATTCTGGCCTAACAGGATTTTTTTTAACATGTTCACACACAAAATGTTTTTTTGAATTCTTAAAAAAGTGAAAATTGTTACCACATCAGTATGTAAGCTAGATGAGCTTTTGTGAGGGTTACATGTCAATCATTGTAGGTCATGGGAAACATTCAAGCATCTTCAGTCAGTGAGAAAATGACAAAATACCACGTTGACTTGATTTATTCACATCTCAAAGAACTCAGGTTTCAGTGACAGATAACTGCTTTCCCGTCTCTGCTGACGCTCACAGCATCTCCTCATCAGCTCAGTCATCTCCTGCTGCAGCTCCTTCTGATGACCTTTGACCCGCCTCACTTCAGTTAGCTGTTGGAATCTGATCTTGTTCTTCACCTCTTCTCTTCTCTTCTGGATGAGACGGATCATCTCAGTGAAGACCTCCTCACTGTCCTCCACGGTTTGATCTACAGATTCAATGGTGGCCTCCACCTGCTGTTTCTGTCCTGGAGTCTCTGCAGGATTCGTTGATGACTCTCCTGCAGCCGTCTCTGCTTCTCAGGGCTTCCTGCTGCAGATGAGACGGTGTTATGTTCTTCCACAGAGCAGAGAGAACAGATTGTGATCAGTGTGACACAACATCACCTCATCATGACTGGAGCAGATGTTCTCCTGCAGGTTCTTGGAGGGTTCCACCAGCTTGTGCTTCTTCAATGCAGCTGCTTTCAAATGAGGCTGAAGGTGTTTCCTCACAGGAAAGCAAGGCAGGTCAGACAGGACTTCAGGGCGTGTGGTTTTTTCACAGACCACATCTGGTCCAGCGTCATGATGTCCAGATGATTCATTTCTGCAACATATTTCAGAAACAAAAACAATCAGTCAGTCTGCCTATTTAAAGGGAGACAAATAGTCACGTTGCTGTTTGGTGAAAAGGTGTGGACCACACTGAACATGGACAACAGAAAGGAGATAAGTGTCCCAGGACATTAGAAACTAAATCATAGACAAACATGGTAAAGGCTATAAAACCATCTCTAAGCAGCTTGAAGTTCCTGTGACCACAGTGGCACACGTTATTCAGAGGTTTCAGACCCACGGGACAGTAGCCAACCTCCCTGGACGTGGCTGAAAGAGGAAAATTGATGACAACTTGAGGAGACGGATAGTTGGAACTGTATCCAAAGAGCCCAGAACAACCTCCAAAGACATTAAAGGTGAACTCCTAGATCAGTACATCAGTGTCAGATCACACCATTCCGTCATTGTTGAGCCAGATTGGACTTCATTGAGATATCAAGGAGG